>VWYH01003089.1:0-140733 GCA_013399365.1 Pampusana beccarii | reverse complement strand
CGCTGCCATGGGGCGCCCGCCGCGGGGGCGGCAGCGGCGGCGGCGGCACCGGCATCCCGCGGCGGCGGGAGCCACCGGCTCTGCCCTTCGGAGCGGCTCGGAGAGGGAGAACAGGTAGGACCCCGCCGTCTTTCCTCCGCGCAACCGCCGTGGCGGTGCCGGCAGCGGGGGGAGCCCCGGAGCAGCGCGGCCGCCCCCAGCGCTCCCCATCCCTCCGCATCCCGAGCCCGGCCCTCGGGCGGCGGCAGCGCGCTGCCTTCGCTCAGCGCTCGGCGTGACTCGGAGGCGTTCGCTGTCGTGCGTGGGGGTGTGCCCGTGTCCCTGCCGCTTTGTGTCGCCCATCTGAGGCGGTTTTTGCTACATGTGGCATTTCGCTTGTTAACGCCAACGACGAGCGATCGTGGCGGTGTGTGAGGCCGGCGGCAGGCGGATGCTCAGGGAGGACAGCCTAAGAAACAGCACATGTAAGTAGTTACCTACCGATGTGCAGCTGCCTTTGTGCAACGAAAGGTGTAAGGAGGCGTGCGGGTCATTTTCGGAAGGTGCTACTTGATTGCTGCCGGGGAATTCAATGGCTGGGCTGGTTCTTTCAAATTCCTGCTCCTGTTTTCCTTTGTTACCGCTTTCCCAGAGACCGCTGTGTTCCTTCAGCTGTGCTGAAAAGCTGTCAGAAAGATGACTTTGTTTCACACGATGCTTCTCCAGAGCAGCATTGCTTTGTTTAAGCTCCCGTAACCCATTTATCATGTAACTGCCATCGTGTTTTAATGAGCTATGAAATCTGCTGCTTTTCACGGCTGAGAGGCAGCGGCACGGGGTTTCTGTGCAGAACCCGGGCAGGTAAGCTGGAGGTAACGTTATTCTGCGTGGGAAATTGATGCCTTGGGCAATCTCTTCAGTTAGAAAATGTCTGTTTTAGAGATAAAAATACGCTTAAAGCAAATATTTTCTGTGTCATCAAGAGATACTTAATGAATGTGATTTAAAAAAAAAAAAATTTGTTTGTATTAACGTGAGTCAATTGCAAATCTGCTTTTCCACAGTTGTAGTACACAAAACGTTACTATCCCTTGGCTCTGTCATTTTAAGTGTAAAAATGCTCAGTTAAAAACACAGTTCAAGGGGTAAATAGAGACCTGGGAACCACAATGGTGCATCCTGAAAATTTAATCTGCCTGACAATAATGGCACTGAAAGTGATCTGCTCTTGGGTGGATGGGGGATGGGGGCACGGAGAAAGGGGAGAGTAATTTACAACCACAGGCCTAATAACAGATATTATGCTGATCATAGATATATAGATACCATCATTCATTATATTCTCAAGCAGATTTTCTGTACGTAGCCTAAACGGCATATAGCAATTGTATGAGAAAAGCTCTTAGAATCCGAGCTATTCAAGCCATTTGACAGCAGTAACATATATCAGGTCCTATATTTTAACAGGTTAAGATGATAAATTGGAGTCAGAACTGACTTTTATTTGGTATTTAGTAATGCACACTCAAGAAATTCCAATCACCAAAACAGTTCTAATTGCACTCTGCATAGACAATTAAGTCTTTTAACTGTATCAAAACATTAATCAGTAGGCATAAATGTTATTGTGAGTTTCTTCAACAAAGCCATTGATATTTTAAAATATAGGCAGTAGTCAGTAGTTCTGCACATAACTTATTTGAATCCACGTCAAGAATTAATCAAATTAACAAATCTAACTCTTTCTTGGCTATCAATTTATGAGATTAGAGGTCATGTTTGGTTTTGAATATTTTATAGAAACAATGAGTTTGAACGTAACACTATGAACTGTATCAAAACTTTACATGAAAGTGATTTGTATATTTATGTCCTAGTTTGATTATAATTACATGAATTACCTTGAAATCTTTATTAACTAATATGGCACGTAACAAAGAGATTGCTGTTGGTTTTTATTGGGTCTTTTTTCTCCGACAGGAAAATGTATGTTGGAGCATGCTGCTGTAAAATTAAAGACCCTTTTCAAATATCCATTTGGGAGATCCTGCATTTTAGAGAGATTGCTTCATACTTACGAGCAATGATTGTTTTTTCCTATATGCTGTGTAATGGGGTTTTTAAAAGTGCACTGGTAACAAACACAACTGGTGTAAAGTATGAATGTCTTGCTGTGTTCTGTGCTAAGACATTGACTTTTTCTTGTTTGGTTGCTTGTTTTTTTTTCTCTTTTTCCTCCAAGCTTGGTACTTACAAGTGTCATTTTGGTGTGTGTTCTTGTGAGGATATGCAGGTAGTAGCAGCTGTGAATTGGTAATGAATTAGGCAAAAGTTTGGGTTTTTTTTCTTAATCATCTCATTCCTAAAAATGTAAACAGAACATATTTACTTTTAAAAGGGACTGTTGTTTTGGCAGGAATATTTCATTATGATTGCAGATACTAAAAAGCAGCCTTTTTAGTTTTGCACTTCTGATTACAGCAATAAGAAATAACTTTTGTGGTTTCTTTGCTTTACCTCTTAATTACTCTGAATACTGTTTTGCCAGGTATCTCAGTCACTGAAAATTGATATATCTGTGTGAGTAATGTAGCTTAGGGTTATTTCAATATATTCCTAATGTAGATGTGTCAGGTAAGCTCTTTAAATAAGAAACACGTGGCATAATAAGTGTTGGCTGAAATGTGATGATGAGTTTGTGAATATGTTTGGTTGTTGTTTCACAACGAAGTCTAACAAACCCAGAATTTTTATGTAGACAGCATAAGCTTAAATGACTGTATTTTGACTTCTTTTCCCACAAACCAGTAGAAGATTTTTTTTTTTCGTATTCTGAATTATTCATGTTTGAAAGTTGCTGACTGTGATTGTTAGGAGGGATTTTTTTTAATCCTTGCAGAAAAATCAATGCGCAATCTTTATTCTGTAAAGGCCCAAATAGCAGAGTTACAACAAATATGGATAAGCCTACTACTGGCATGTTAGAAAAGTACAGTCAATTTCTTTGAGGTCAACAGACTCAGGGCAATGTAGTTGCGTAATAGCTTCCATCAGTGTGGTGTAAATCTTGAGATGCTCTAAACATCTATATGTTGTCATTGACTCTACATATCTGATAAAGTTGTATGAAGTGCACGTCAGAATAGGGCGCATTGGTTTTGAATGATGTGATAGAAGGCAACCTGAAGTTACAGTGTTAACTTTAATTAGATCATTGTTTCTACCAGAGGGGCCAAATTCTAATTTTTTACCTATTATTTAAATCAATTAGTGATGAATGAAAAATGTGTTCGTTTCCAAAGAGAGTCTGTGAGTTCTGCCTTTAGGAAACAATGAGTTGTTGTGTAGATCTTACACTTACTCTTTCCCATCACTTCTTGAAGGGACTTTCACTTCTTTTGATTCTCTGTGTTGCATATCACACAATTTATTTGTTTAAGAACTAAAATATATTTTGATAGAAGTGTTACATTCAGCATTTACACTTATACTGACTAAGTCTTACAAAGAAATAAAATTGATTTATCAGAAAAAAAAATTCATTAATACTGTTCAGGAACCAGTGTGTCACATGGGCCAAATCACAGTGATTTGTTAATTAAGTTTGGAGGGAAGAAAAATCTAAAGACTGTGCAGCATATTATCCTGGGTAAATGCCTTTTGCTGTGGTTGTGCAACACATTAAGAGATTATTCAAATGCTACTATAAATGTATAAAGTAGATCAATATATTTTTAAACATAGTTGAATTTCTCCTTTGTATATGCATGCTGTATGCCAAATTACAGAAATACAAGTTTTATGTCTCTAACAAGGCCATTTAAGAAAATACTGTGATATTCAGCTGATTTTAGTTCATGGGTCTGAATGATGTAGCTAAGTAAGGATAATTATGACATTTCTGTTGACTACCTATGTTTGTGATAACCAACACATGCAGTCAAATCAGTTAAGCCAAACACTTCATATCCCAATGATGCTTTGAAACGGCTATTGGTGCTTTGAAAAGCTTATAGTTTTAGTGATAACACATATGCAAGCTTTATTTTCTTCATGTTTGTTGCCTTAATAAAAATGATATGAAAATGATCCAAATAAGTAAAAGCTTTACTCACACTATAGTGTTCGAGTGTGCAAAATGCTGTGCATGTGTCCAGCCTGCTTGAACGTCTTTTTTAATTACTCAGCATGTTTTGAAAGTCAGCAGTCAGACCTGGGCAGCTTCATAACGCAGTGATTTGTGGTGAGGTTCCTGTGGGAGGATGCTGCACGTAAGAGTTACGTTCATCGTTGAGTTGAAATGTGGAGGGAGTGCAATGAAAAGTATTAAAGTGAACTGAACCGTACAAGGTACTGACTTTCATGTTCCTCTTCAAAGAAAGTTGATTTCTTTCAAAGTAACATGCTGTCTTTCTCTGTGGCCATTAATAAAGCCATGTTTGAAACTCTTTAACACAGGGAAAAAAAAATAAAAATAAAAAAAAATTACAGTGATCTGTGGAACAGTTTGGCCCAGAAGAGAAAAATAGGGATAGAAACTCATGNTCTCTGTGGCCATTAATAAAGCCACGTTTGAAACTTCAGCATAGGGGGAAAAAAAAAAAGTACAATTATAGTGATCTGTGGAACAGTTTGGTCCAGAAGAGAAAAATAGTGATAGAAACTCACATGGATCTTTAGTATCTGTGGGCACACCTGTGATACAGTTGGGTTGAGCAGGATCATCTGCCAACAAAATCGAACTCTTCTCCCCGTTGTAAAACCTCTTCTCTGTTGATTATAACTTTGCTAAGTTTTACCGTGTGGGCTGTAGTTCATCACATGTCTTTATGACTCAGGCTGATTTTTGTTCTAACTCAGGCAAATGATTAATTAAACCAGTGTTTTGCCTTGTTGAAAAAAATAAAAAAATCCCAGGACCTTTTGGGAACATGGCAGTGCCATTCTGGTTTGTATCTAGGCTCCAGATGCTGCTAAAGCAGTGTCTCTTTTTCAAAGATCTGTGTTTTTGCCATCTTCATGAAAGCCTGCACAAATTTTCTGTCTTCAGAAAATCGTAGTTTTTGCACATTCACCTGTGAAAACTTTAGCAAATAAAATGAGAGATTCTGCCTTTATTCAACACCCAGGACTACACATTCATTCTCAACAGTGACCTCAGTGGTACTTGCTGCATCTGCAGTTGACATCTCATTAGAGAGGGACTGTGAAAATACTAGAGATGGAATTAAAATTAAGTTAGTCAACAGGACAAAGATATTGTAATTATGAACTGCATAAGGAAGGGATTAGGTGGTAATTCTTTAAAAGAGCAGTGGTTTACTTGAGGAGTTGCTGCAATAAAGACAAACATAATGTTGTGATAGATAGTTCACCAGCACGGAAGACATAGGAAGTGGTACCTCCGCTCCACACAATAGCCCTCCTCAGCTGTAACACCGTAGGTGGTTGAGGTGCATGCTTCGAGAAAGATGTGGATGAATTGGAGTGAATCCAGAGGAGAGGAATCGAATTAGTCAAAGATTTAGAAAATACGGCCTACGGAGGAAGGTTGAAAGGTATGGAGTTATTTCAGCTGCGATGAAAGAAAAGTGGCAGGGTGAATAAGACATCAGAACCTTCAAACGTCACAGAGCTGTTGTGAAGCAACATATAGATATATAGATATATAGATATATATATAGATATAGTTGGATTCTTTCTGTAGCACTGTGATGGAACAGATTACTCTTTTGAGGTCTCTTCTAGCCTTATGAATCTTCAACATCTATACTCTCTGGTGTTGACCAGATTGTACCTTCTCCCCTCGCAAATGCTGGGGCTGACAGGATTGCCTGTATGTGACATCTCCAAATCACGCGTGTGAGCAGAGAGGCTCAGCACTCTCCCTGTAACCTCTTGCTTAGGATCAAGTCTGACATCCATTCCTCTCTTCTTTCGTAGTGGTTCCTCTGCTGGTGCTTGGGCAGAAAGTGGTGAGGGATCTAAATACCAGGTGGCTTGGGAGGAAGCTGAGATCCAAGTGACATAGGGAAGAGGAGAGTTGGAGATCACAGGTACAGATTTCAGGAGAAATGACTGTGGGATGGTACATGAATGCATGACGTAAAGAATGTGAAGGGGGTCTGAGACCTTGGGGCAGATGACTGGGGCTTAGTAAGGAGCAGGACACAGACTAAGCCAGTAGGTGGAAATTTATGTTGCTGGCAGAGACTCCCAATATACCAGTAGCCTTGACAAGTGCAAACTGGCATTGCAGAAATAAAGAGAAGGTGATGAAGAGCCAGGGGAGACAAAATCACATGAACAGGGAAGTCTTATTGGAGAGTATGGGACAAAAATAATTAAAGGTTGGAGGAAACTGGCAAAGAGTCTGTCTTCTGAAGATTACGTGGTCCTCTAAACACAGTTGTGTCATTGCATTCATGCTTTGGGAGATCCATCATAAGTGATTTCTTGGTTTTCTTCACGTGGAGAGTGACTGCCCATTGCTGCAATCAGCTGTTCTGTTATCTCAGATAACAGAAAACAACACTGTGGGTGTAAAGACCATACTGCACCACACCACTCCTGGTTGGGTGTGTAAAATACAATGTGCAAAAGAAGTATTTTTTTCAGTCTTTGTTGTTGTTGCAGGGTATTGACCCATTTGCTGGTGAAAGAAATGAAGTGCCAGGACTAAAGTTCCCTTGTAAGGATTTAACTTCTTTGCTTGTATTTATTTTATTTGATCTTTAATGGTATTACTGGGTTTTCTTTTACCCACAAACCCAAGGTTTGCTGAGAACAGAGTGGATCTGCCCTCAGTGTGAATCATGGCTGTGTACTGAAGGAAGTTGTGATCTCTGGCATCTGTGACATCTGTTGTATAAGCGGGGACTTTATCGGGAGAAATTGAGGCAGAAGGTGGCTTAACTAAAGCATTTTTCACTCAAATGAAGAGCTTAGCTAAAGGCACTGAAAACTAATTAAGGCTTACTATTGCAATTCTGTCTTTTTAAAATATTTGGGTGTTTTGTTGTTATTGGTTTTTTTGTGGTTTCGTGGTTTTTTTTTCGTGGGTTTTTTTTCGTGGGTTTTTTCGTGTGTGTGGTTTTTTTTTCAGTGGGTAATACTGATGTATGTAAAAGATCAGGTCCTAATTCCCACCTAGCCCAGTGTGAAACATTAGTACCTTCCTAACCTTGCAAATTATGTGGAAAGGTGCTGCCTCTTATGGCAAGATCAAAAGATACGATACTTTTCTTCTCATTTCTGCTTCTAGTGAAAAATAAGGTACTTTTTCATATATCTCTTGAGGAGAAATCTTGTACTTGGACTTCACAGAGCTGTCAGAGCGTTGCAAGTTGCTATGGGAAAAACGGGTCTGATTTTTCTCGGTAGATATTTTGCAGTAGCCTGTGCTGGCCCTTCTGGGGGCTGTAATGATGAGTGGTGCCATACTGCTCTCAGCCCAGAAGCCTTGGTAGTCATTGCTTCATCTGCTCGCATGTGGAGGAAGGACAGGCACCCTCAGCTTGTACATGTGGATTGTGATGTTCTTCCCAACCACCCTGTTCCAATGTCCCCTGTTGACAGCACAAGGGTGGGTTGTACTAAAAAACTGTGCTATGGTTTTTTCTGGCAAGTAGATTCATCTTTCAGCCACCCACTCAGCCTGCTGAACGCTTTCACAGGTTATTGGGGTCTGGTATCCTGATACCAACACCTGATATTTGACAAACTATGTGCTTCGGGCGATCGTGTTTCCTCAGATAAGATGAGGGGGGAAAAAAGTAGGTAAGCTTTGGAGCACACAAATGTTTCTTCAGATGGGAAGCAAAGGCTCCATTTGACCTGAGATTACATCCTCTCGGACACCTGCCTGCTGGAAACCCCTTTCCAGCAGCCAGAGGCTGGATTCCTGCTGCTGTAAAGCTCTGCCTGTCCTGGTGCTCTTCTGGAGCCTTTCCAACCAGAGGCTGTGTCAAGACCAGGCAGTGGTGCTGTAAGCCAGAAGGGTCACTGAGGTAATTTTTTCTCAGCCCAGCTATTTTCATTGAACTATTCTAGGTTGTCAGAGCGAAAGAGAAGATGAAGACCCATTTGTGACTCTGACATGATGCAGAATGCTTTTTGTTTATCAAACGGAATGGTGACAGTAGCTTTAGCTGCTAGGCCGCATTTTGCATCATTCTATGTTATTCACAAGTTGCGGCTTGTGAATATGCTTATTCACAAGTTGCAGCTTGACTGGTTTGAGAAATTGCCTTCAATTTGCTGTAGCCTGGATCCAAAACCAGTACAGGGTAATTCCATTTCAGCTCTAGGTGGCTCTCAGATTCTCTTCCAGGGTATTTATGACAACAGTTGTCCATTTTCAGGTGCCCAGGATGGCTCTTCGGCTGTACAGCAGTGACTGATTAATGATGGGCAGCTCTCCTGGGCAGGAATAGAGCTTCTGTAGCTCATTCTCTGTAGCTCTGGTTCTTTGGCTGTCACACTGAACACAGACACACACACAGACACACACACAGACACACACACATACACAAAAAAATCTCACCTACTGGTGCACTGCAAGCTGGGCTTTGCAAGTATTGTCCTAATTCGATGATGTGCAGCTGAGCTGAAGATAACTCCACTGAGGACTGGAGGACATACTCTCCTTACTCTGTTCTGCTTATGCCTGATGTTTTGTCAGTGCTGGACAAGGCAGGAGTCTGTGCTTATGTGAACATGATGGCATACTTAGGTGACCCTTGCAATACACACAACTTTGCAAGTGTTAAATTTGGCTTTGTACTATCGTGACTCAGAAAGACTCCTAGTGGCAGGTTGATCACAACTTTGTGGTCAGATTTGAACAACCTTTTGATTATGGGAAGTCTCGTCCAATATTTTGGTGCCAATGCCTCTTTATCCCTCATCCTCATCTTTTCTTTTGTCAAGAAATTATTGAGATTTGGTATCTGATCACCAAACAGTAACTACTGTCCCACAGGTCCTGTGTGGTCCAGCAGATGATCACTTCAAGCCAATGGGCCACGAGTAGGACACCATTTTAGGAACTCTTTTTTTGGCACTGAGATTTTAAAGTCAGTCTTGTTTTCCATGGAGACATGCAGGGATAAGGAGTGTGCTGCCCATGGGTAACGCTGGAGTTAAAGTTTTTTTTTTTACTGAAGAGTTTGTTTACGTACGTACACAGAGTTTGTGAATGTGCATCTATGCCTGTATACCCTGAAGAAACTCCAGTTGTTGGTGACTTTCCATCCTCATGGATTTTCTGCATACCGCTACATCACTTAATCTAACCTGTTCACATGGGCTCCTAGATTCTGTGTTCTTCAGTTTGTAGATGCCTCAGTTAGGAGTTTTAACTAATTTAAATTAATTTTAATTAAATCAAATTAATAGAATTGCTTAACATTGTAACTGACTGCAGTCAACAATTGTGTTTTAAACGTGTCAATAACCACATAGCATTGGGTATTCTTAAAAAAGCAAGCATAGGTATTCTAAATTGGACATCCAAAATCCATGACCTGTGTTTTTACTATAATTTCATGTGTGGCTCTACATCTGCCAAATAGAACAAAAACATCCTCCTTGTTTCCAGGGTGCTCTGCAATGTCGACCCTTCCCATCAAGATTTGTTTGTCCCAGGGACCAGTCTGTTGTCACTTTCCATCTTCAGGAACCTTTGGCTCTCTGAGATTTACACTCTTTGGCACCGTGCACAACTGGCCACAGGTGTCCAGTCCCACTTCTGGGGACCAGACTCGCTCAGCTTTGCCCAGCCACACAACTGAGTTGCATGCTGAATTTGTCATGCACATTTCTTTTTTTCAGAACTTTATTGCGTGTGGCAAGCGTAACAGTATCCTGCAACGCACAACAGAGTCCGAGTGTCCAGCAGTAAACCCACAAAAGCCCAAGCAATGACTCTCCATTGCATGCACACCAGCAGTTCTTTACAGATTGTATAGTGGATTGTGCTGTTGATTACTGTATTTTACTGTGTAGCTCTTACAAATTTCAATTAACGGCTTTTGCCATATGCAAACTGCTAGTGCAAGTTGCCCATGTTAGTAGAACCGTTAAGTCTTTTCATGTTCTGTAGCTGCTTGAAGGTGTCATTCTTAAGCTTGCCCCTACCTGAGTTGCACAGTTATAATAATTAACATCGTTTTATATTTTTTTTATATGGAGAAAGATGAGTTCTATAAATTATAAATATTTATATACTGTAGATCTGTGTCTAGATCTAGATAGAGCACACTGACGATACAGTGCTGACTGCACTAGAAAGGTTTGTGAGGAAACGAACTATTTGGTCTTCAGAGCAGAGCAGACTGCTGTGCGGCACATGAGCCTTTGTTTCTAAAGAAGAAAAATGTTGCCTAACTGCCTATTAAGTCAGCTTCAGTTTTTCTATTGTCTGACTTGTTAGTACTTATCTCTTGAATAATAATGGTTTTAAGTAGTGTTTTGGGTGCAATATCGTGTGTTTGTGTATCGTTGATATTTTTGAGCAGTGTTTTTCCTTTTTTTCGGCCAATCTGAGGCTGTCAAGTAGATGTCGCCTGTTCTTTATAGCTGCTTTTTATAATTCTCTTCACTCTTCATCTTATGTATTTACTTGGGCCATGAAGGTCTCAAACCTCAGAATGAGTTAACCAAAATATGAACATTTTTATTTTTGAGAGACAGCTGATATCCTAAATATCTAAACTGACACATTTAGGATTTTCGAAAACTTCATTTTAAAACAAGAATTTCTAAAAATGCTAATGACTTTTACTAATTAATTTTACTAATTGCATTTGAAGGAAATTGGACTAGATTCCTAAAAAAAAATATTTCTTAAAATAAAAGCCAAATCTTAACCTTGTTTTCTAGTAGGCAAAAGAAAAAAAATAAAAGAAAACTATTGACAAGGCTTTTTTTAATATTAACTTCAACTTAGCAGTGCTGTATGATTGAGGAAACAATACTGAGTTCATAATTTAAAGTTTTAGAACATTGTAAGTTCAGCACTTTCAGACTGTGAAGTTGCTTCATCCACAATGAAACACAAGGAAAATGGCTATAAGAGGGGAAACAGCCTAGGAACTGTTCGACTTGGCTTTAACTTTTGTCATTTAGTAAATCAGTTTAGTTCTCTTCTGTCCTCTTTTCCAAATGAATAACAACCCTCACTTCCCAAAGAATCCTTCTTTTTTTTTTTTTCTTTTTGTCTTCGGCGAAGATGCAAATACAGAAAGAATTCTAGCACTGCTAGTATTTTTTTCCAAATGTAGAGTCTACTTCTGTGGTTCTATTTATTAGGACCTACTATTTTATATAATAATGTATTTATTAAAATATTACAGCATGGCAACAGCACGTGTACATATCGATACACAGGTGTACTGTTAAATAGAGTGTGGTCTCAGATCTGATAGATTTGGTCCAGCGGGGAAGGTTGCTGGTGCCAGACTGGAAGAAGAAGGAGAGCTTCACCCTCACAAGTAGACCTGCAAGTGGTGGCCAAACCTGTGCCTCGGGACTGGTGCCGGGAAGGGCTCTAGCAGTGTTTAATCATTCAAACTCGCATCCGGTGACCTTCAGGTGTGCCGCTTTGTAGGTGTTTGCTCTTGGTCTTGGTGCTCTATGGATGGAGCTCCTGCTGAATTCTGCCTCTGCTCTGCGTGCCCACGGGGACTGCAGTGCTGGTGTTGCGTTTCTCAGCTATTAATTGCAGTTACTCATTGTCCTCTTATCACTTAAAAGTTTCAGCTCTTTCCTATGATTTCAAGCCCAGTTGTTTTCGTTAACCTCTCAGTCTGCAAAGGAAGAGGCTATTTGGATTTCTGTTTTATGCCCTTTCCTGACTGCAAGTGTGAGGTTTTTTGTTTGTTTGTTTCCCTTTGAGCACATTTGTAGGACTGTGCATTGTTGGTCTTGGTCAGCATAAAAGAGGCAGCTTGGGCTTTTTTTCCCAACCATCTGTTAAAATTACAGCAAAACCTCCTTGTTAGAATGAGCTATCAAATGTCAATAATTATCAAATATCAATAATTAACCCATACAATTTCAATAATTTATAATATTAATAATATAATAACAATTATTTAGTGGTGTTGCATGGCAGGTGATATGTTACATTGACTAGTATTATGTAGCGGTAAACATGAGATGGGTAAGAAAATAATTGATGCCAGACTTTTCCTAGGGATGTAAGAAGTTGAAGACGTTCGTTTCTTTGAGAAGCTTATATCAATATATTTTCTTTTTAATCTCTTGCTATATGGGGATGGCAAGCAGTCCTCTGTTTCAATAAAACTGTGGGAAGTAAAAAGCTAAATGGCTGGTTTGGGGCTTTTCATTGACTGTTTCAAATCAGAAAAATACAGACTGATTACACCATGTGCTGGCGCCTTGTAATCTTCTGGAGCTGGTAACTGAGGAAAGTGAGTTCTTTTGTTCTTTTGCTGTTCAAAGGTTGCCCTCCAAAAACATGCCAGCGATGTTTACCTTTGATATTTCTGTTAAACACTACCAGAGATCCCCTGTGCAGTGGGAAGCAGATACAGATGGTTGCAAACAACTGCAGGTATCTTGTAGCCGGCTCTTGACTTCTGATGAAGGTTTTTAGAGCAGAAACGGAGTCACGCCAATACCTTGAAACAGTGACGTGGTGAATCCAGAGGTTAAGTGCCTGCATTTTCTGGCTTTGTGATTTTTTTTTTTTAATTCTAGTAGAGGAATTAACATCTTATGGCAACTTTGAGCTTCAGGAAAGAAAAATACTGCTGTCACACACTGTCACTGACATTGCCAGGAAGGATGTTAAGAGTAATGAATTTTGCAGAATACTGCTAAACTTAAAAATATAAGACGACTCAGAATAGCCAGCTCCTTACTTATTTTAGCATCACTTTCCAGCTTCCATTTTGACCCTTTCAGCCTTTTCTAAAGAAGTTTGAATGTCTCGTAAGCTGTGCAATGATTTTTTTCCCTGTAGTTACTTCTGCTAAAGTTTTATTATTTCTTAGTTACTTTTGTGTAATTCGCCTATCAGGGATGATACTGGTGTCAAGTACAACAGCTGGCACATATGGATCCTAGATATAGGTGATGGGGGCAGAAACAGTGACCTTTAGTTTAACTCCTTGTCAAGTGCCTTGGGAACCTGGCTAGAGGGGCATTTTGCACTTGGGTAGAGGTCAGGCTTCTAGGTATTTTTTTGTTGCTTTTCTCTACCCTTCATCAAGATCTGGAAGATTGCTCAGTCAGTTATGCCAAAATAATGCTAAAAGTAAATAAGTGAACTTGTAGCTGGATAGTAGGTTTAAAAAATGGGGAGGACGAGCTCACCACGCGAAGTGATGCACAAGAAGGAGGCTATAAAGTTTGGCTGTTCTGTCTGCTCCTTCATCCTTCCCATGGAGAGAGAAGCACGTGGTCTTCTACAGTTGACAGCCAACTTGAATTTGGTGTGTGCAGTCAGGCCGGGGAGAAAGCAGCGCACAGGCACAGAGACTGGGCTTTTCAAATAGCAGTTTGCCACTTCAGGTGATTCTCAAGGTAACCTCTCGGTCTGCGCTGATGTGCCTGGATCCACCGATAAATGTATTTTTGTTTTGGACACGGGCAAAATGCACACAGTTAGCAGTAGATGACATGACCGTTTTCTTACTTAAATGGCAAACATTTTGATGTAAGTGTGGGATACATTTCTGCCCTTGCGCAGATCCCACGGTCCTGGCATAGGGCAGCTGCTGGCCCAGTTCCCCGATACTCCGTCTGATAACAAGGCAGTAAAGCCCCGCTGAGCGTGAGCGAGTGCCGCTCCACCGGTCAGCGCGTTTTATCTTCCCTGTAAAATGCTCTGTTAAGTTTATAAAAGATTAAAAGGAGAAGCAGCGCCGTGCTGCACATGTATTTGCTTTCTTGTCAGCGGCGTATGTTGTCTCCACCTGACTGACCGTGATATTTTCGTTCTTTCTCTGAGTTGCTGCTGTTCTTGTAACTTGTGCCTAATTTTTTTTTTTTTCTTTTTATGATAAGGGAATGCATAAGATTTTGCTAATGTGCAATACATACTACCTCATTCTTTCAGTTTTCAAACAATCGAGTTTTCTTGAAAAAAATGTTTGGTATTCATGTTTTTATTTTCCACAAGCCGTGCTAATATTTTGCATCTCCCCTGGGACTCCAGTGTCATAATGTTCAACATTATTAATATTTTTTATTTTAAATAACAGTCCCTCATTTGCCTTGCAAAATATTCCTTATTCTCTAAATATTTAAAGAACTGATGTTCATCAACAGTCATTAATTCTGCCATACAAACTTGTTCATTAGTATTTTGTACTGTTGATGTGTACATCTGTTCTATGCCTGGGGAGATGGTTTGATTTAAAATCAAATCATTTTTCTAATGCAGGAAACACTGGGACTGACTCTCTGAGACTCAGGTTCTTTCCAGTGCTTTAGAGTGTAAATAAGCACTGTGGCTCACAGCAGATGCCACAATCAGGATCAAGGCCAATAAAGATACACATCTGTTTACAAAGGGAACACTTTTTCTTTCTTTTTGCATAAAACACACCTAAAGGGGGAGTGCAAAACTGCTTCATGGTATGAAATGAAATGTTTTCACTATATAGGTTGGGGGTTTATTTTGGTGGTGGTGTTTTTTTTTTTTGTTTGGTTGGTTGGTTGTTGGGTTTTTTTTATATGAAAATAATTCGGAAGATGGTGAAATAAAGTAGATTTAGTGCCTAAGGCAAATCTAACTCTCATTGATTATCTGTCTAGTGCCTGTATTTCTGCTCAACTATTACTTAATGCATTAATACCATACTTCATACACTGGTATCATGGCTTTTTAATATCATAACAAGAAATGGTTTGTAGGTGAATACATGCTACAGTGATTTGATGTTTCTAACTCTAGTACATTATATCAGATAACAGCTTAATAGAGAAGAATATTTTGCTTTAGGAAAAATAATGTTCCTCTACAAATTCTGATGTCTGCTAGGGAGACATTAGAATAGATAAAATACTGTGTATAGAATATATGCAGAAAATAATATGGAATAGAGAGAATACTTTTTCTCTATAAATTCTAGTGTCTGTTAAAGGGATATTAACTTTGCATTTTAATATTTCACGTACTGTGACGGATCTCCTATGCATAAAGCCATTTACTGTGGGTCTTTGACACACTGTTTTCATATGTGAAGGATATGAAGGGCATTTTCTGGTCAACACAGGCTATTTAAGACACAGGCCTGGCTTTGGTAGTCCCAGATAACTGTCAGAATAACATATAATAGACCTGTTCATGCAAGGCACAAGTCAGCATTGTTTTCTGTGAATAGTTTCCTGATCACCTAAACTGTTACTATGTCTTGCAAAAGAAATAAACAAATATATTTAGGTCTGTTCAGGTGCGCCTGTTTCTCAAAGATTTTTTTCTTTTGTAATGTGTGAAAACCTTTTCTGTCAAGGTTCATAAACTTCATCCAAAAATCAAATAGACTACCATTTCAGATTCTCCCCTCTCTTTCCCAAAAGTAACAGATGTTTCTTTTCTCTGTGCCCGTTCTTCCTACATCTGTGTCTGTTTTTAACTATGAACAGTTTAATATAGCATTAGTGTCGTGCCAGTTATTGTCATCATGAAAAATAAGAAACAATGTAGGAATATTTTCCCCAATAATATGAACTATGTTGTTGTTGCTAGCAAAAGGGAGATGATAATTAAACCTTTCAGATTATTTGCAATTTCCTATAGGTAAATGTGAACTCTACCTGGCCTCTAGTCCAAAAATCGCGTGGCTGCTTTAGGATCTTCCTGAGGATCTGGGCTGACAGTTTCAGGCTGCAGATGCTGTGCTAAGAGGGGGGGACACGAGCTTCCCGGTTCACAGCTGGCTGGCACTGTGCTGTCCCTGATTGTGGGTGACTGATCATAAAGGCTATGTAGAGATTTTCGGGGTAGCGCTCTGCTAATTGTCTGAAGTGTTGGGTCTGTTTAAAAACTACGTCGCTCCCCGATTAAAACACTTCTGATCAAAGACCTTCGTTCTGCAGAGGAAATATTAAATACAGGGGGCTGTCTTGATGTGTCTGCAAAAGAGACCCTTTCTCTGCTGATCCGATGTCTGGGCAGACAGGCTGATGCAGTGTGGGGGATGCTGTGTGCTCCATCGCCAGGCTCTCCAGACTCCTGGTCACAGCCTCTCTCTCCTATGGTCCTCTGAGTCATTGGAGGTGGCTTTGAGGTTTGTATGCCGGTTGATGTTCATTGCAAAACAGCGTTTTCTCCTCTTGTGAGGGAAGTTTAACCCAGGAACAGCCGTTTACTTGTAGGCCATAAGCGTGCACATCCTTTTGGTAATGAATCTCCTCTGGACTAAAAGCACGGGGGGGTTTGTTGGCACCAGGGATCTGGTCACACTGTGTGCCTCACCTGCCATGCACATCGTTGCTGAAAAACGTGCACTGCTGCTTCAGATGGGACACTGGAAAGGCAGTGTTCTGCTACTGAACTGGTGGATCTCCTGTTCGTAAGAGCTGCTGATTCAGGTACTGGCCTGAGGAAGAGTAATTGTGGGGTTTGTTGACATCTGGAGTCAAAAAGAGAGGTTTCCAGTGCATTAGAAAACACAAAAGGTTATAGAATTCTGTTGCATACTATTGACAGAAGAACGGGAGTCTGCTTGTGTGTGCATAAAGACCCGTCTTCTAAACATTACCCTTTTTCTTTCTTCTTATTAACGTAACCACGACAAACAGTTTTTTAATAGTGAGATGCAGATCTCCTGATAGCTGTGGGCTTCTTGAAAAAGCTAAGTTCTTGTCAAGAAAGGGAAAAGTGAAATCATTATCACATGAAATAGGTCTGCTGTCTCAGACAGGAGTTGTATTTTTTTCTGTAACTACCAATTGCTGAAGCACCCTGAGGAATAATGCTCACCCAAATCTATCTTCTTCTGTTTTAAAAAAGGGCTTTGAGAAAAGTCAGTGACGGTTTGATCTGAGAAGATATTTTAAAACTGATTTAATTGAAAGGTGCTATGAATATTGTTTATTTCTGTTTTAGCTCAACTTATTGAAGTTATTTTGCAACTGATCTAGGTTACACCAAAATGAAGTCTCTACACTGTTTATTACATTTTTCCTTTTTGTGCCGACAAAGCTTATCTATGTGCAGACTCAAGAGAAGCAATGCAAGTGACTCAGTGCTCAGTGGGGCATGGCAAATGACTCAGGACATTAAGTTGACAAATGAGGAATACGAGGTTGGCCATGACCAAAGACTGACAAATGCAGAACTGTGGGTTAGAGTCAAACGCCTTTTTTTTGTGGTTTTGGCTTTCGCACACTTGTGTAACTTCATGCTAAGCAGTTAACCACTGTGGTGTTCTGCTTGATTATCTGTGAAAATATATGCAGCAACATCTGTACTACTTCATCTGGTAACTCAATAGTTTGATTACATTGTTTAATGCCTTTTTTTGTACCTCTAGACCAAACAAAGCAATATGTTGGTGGTACCTAACTGGAGTCCACAGGAATAAATTTCTCTTGAACATACATGTAAAAGCAGAGAGGATCCCCAAGATGTTCTTGCATCTTGGGTATTAAAGTTTGTCTATGCCTGTGCCATCACATGTTTAATACACTTGACAAACTTGTTCTGATAGTGTTCAAAACTACCAGCACAGCCACTAATAGCAATGAAACTAGAACCACATTGTGCTAAGCCAGGAAAACACGGGTTTCTCTGTTCAGTGTGGAAGATAATGAGGCTTGACTTGGATAAGAATTCTGGGTTTGTAGATGAAGAGGGACCTGACCCTTGCTAGGACTTGCAAGAAGGGATGACTTAGTTATGACAGTCCAAAAGAGATGTTAAATTTACTGTCTAAAATAAACAAGAGGTCACAGTGATATGCCTGGGAGCAAGAAATCAGTTTTAGTTATGCTGGCCTCAAGCTGACTTTGTCTCTATGAAGAGGAAACAGAAAAAGAGACAACTCTGCAGAAACTATTCTTTTGCCCTGCTGAAGGATTCATGAGTTGGGTAAACAAATCTAGGTTAAGGCAGAAACCTTGGAACACCAGCTTTGGGCCTTCAAATCAGAAGAGTACCTGAATTTGTGAAAAGTAATCCCTAGCTCCCTTATTCATTAATTTCTGTGTGGGAATGGGCATCCCCTCTTCAGATCTTCATAACAAGCCTGATATATTTTCCTGCCTGTACAATATTCTGTCATACACTAAGGGTCAGTGAGTGTTTGCCTTGGATTCTTAACAGTAATTACAGTGATTTATTTGTTTTTTTTCCTCAAGAATTTCCAGTCATTGGAAGATTAATTTGAACATCTGTGCTTTAGCATGGTCTCTGAAGACCTCTTTCTGCTCTGAAATGGTTTGCAATGGTCCCCAGGACATCAGTGGAGCAGCATTGCTGTCTAGTATAAAGAGAATCTTTTCACAGGTGTGATGCATCTCGCATTGCTGGACTAGCGAGGCGCTCCTTTTTTGCTTTTCTAATGCCTAAGACAACCATCCAATGTATGTAATGGATAAGGCAAAGGTACGAAAAGGAAAGGGTGCAAGATGACAAACAAACAGAATCACAGAAACTCAGCTGCCTGTTGCAAATGAAAAGCTTTCAGAAAGAGTGGGGTATCAACCGACTTTGTAACTTGTAAGATGTTACTGGTTTTTTATGACATTTTTTTGTGCTTCAGTGGTTTGCTATGCACATTATAGATGAGATGTGACGAACTACAAAATTTGGCAGTGGATGTGTGGCCTGGCTCTCACAGGTAGGCTTGCTGTTGAGCAGCCCCCGTTTCCTGTGCGTGCTTTCCATCCACAGTGATTGTTTCAAGTTGGCTGTCTGCAAATGGAGTTGATAATATATAATGTCAGAAAACAGTTTTGGTGTTGAAAGTGGCTATTGTGCTACGCTAGACAACAGAATAACTCAGGCCATGCTGGGGCACGAGACTGTGCTGTATTATTCTAGCAGTAACACGCTTCAGCACATGTGGAAGTTCCTAGCTTTTTTAAAGTTGTTTAATAGAGCCACATAGTGTTATAGCAGTATTTTAGGGCTGATACTGTAAGCCACCTACTGAATTCCTTCTTTCATCGTACCTGCATCACAACACATGTGATGGAATGGGCTAGACCCATGACGTGTTGCTGTCAGTCAAATTTTAAGACCAATTTCTAGTCTATTCTTAAAACCAAAACATCGATGTTGCAATTTTTTATGTGCAGAGAAACAGATATAAAAATGCAAGGAAATAAATGTTCCTGAAAACAACTTTACTTCTCTCGGGCAAAATCCTTCTAAAAAGTCTTCCTATGTACTTATACAAGGAGTGTGATAGGAATCTTCAACAGGTGCAGAGAGACAGAGATTTAATCTGTGCATTTCAGATTTTGTAGCACTTCTTAAACTCAGTAAGAAGAACAGAACCCAACCCAGGAATAAACTTTTGGTTAATTCGGGAGCCTGTTAACCAATAGTTATTTAGGACATAAGTTCTAAACTTTCCTTTTTAAAGCTGTGTGGTTGTGTGTTATGTTTTGTTTTTTTTCTGGATACTGTGATGTATAATCTAATTCTATAATTTACTTTATACATGTCGAAAGGTTTATAGCAGCTGCTAAGAAAACTTATGTGTGGAAGTAAAGAAAGAAATGTAGAGTTTCTGAAGAAGATAAAAAAGAGGAATACTGTATGTGAATTTTTAATATATAAGAGAAATGAAATATATACGATATGTGACTCTTTTTGAAAAGGACACCTTAACATAGCACTGCTTTAAATATGCTTTTTAGTCCTCTCTCAGCTGGCATTAGTCAGCCCCAATGAAGTTGTTAGCACATTATATACAGGAACTCTTTATCAGAAATTATTTTAGCCCTCAGTCTTGGGCAGCACTCTGAGTGGGAGCTTGCAGATGCAGCTCTATGGGCTGCACAGGAAAAAATAATGTTTTTCTCTGCTTTTCAACTATGGGAAATACAGGACATTATTCTGCTTTGGCCTGGGAAGGGATGCTGGAGCAGACAAGGCTTGGAGCTACCCTCCTAAGCCGCCCAAAATTCTATAGGCCAGCATGTATATGGCGACGATGACCAAGACCAATTGGTTTGCTCTGCGTTCACCTATACAGGCTTCCAGCTGATGGGAATATAGGGTTGAAGGACATCTTCACCAGCAACATAACAGGGATGTTCTCTTTTCCTTTCCGTAGTGGGGTGAACCTCTTGTTGCTTCTGGGGTGAGGAATTGGGCTGGACCGTTGACCGTGTGCTCTCTGAGGGCACCTGAGCCCCACCAGCCTGTTGTCAGGGAACGAACGGTGCCAGAAGTTGTGCACGGCTGCTTCTGCTGCCAGGAGCAGGGACAGCACAGACGTGGGCAGGAAGAATGCATTCGTTGGCCGAGATGCAGCTGACATAGCTTGGGAACAGAGTTAGGTCTGATTTTGCACAGAGCGCGGGATACTCCATCTAATGAGAAGTACTTGGAAACGTTTATTTTCTTTGTAGTTTGGGAAAATCAGACAGTTTTGTCAGTCCTGTCTAGTCTAGCTGAATACCATGGCTGAAAACACTGTGTCAAGGCTCCAGTGATATATCTGCACTAGTGCTGCAACTGATGCTCCTGTTGCTGGGCATGGGGGTTCAGCAATTGTGGCTGCTTTTAGGGAAAAAATTAGATCATAAAAGTATATACAGATCAGATTTCTTAGGATTTTATCTTCTAAAACTACATTTTGTGGATTCTTATACCAGTCTGCTAATACATTTCCCCATTTATATTTTGAATTGCTTAGTGTTTGTTGTTTTAGGCAACATGTGTAAACAAGAAGTGTTCAGAGCAGCAAAGCAACTAATGTAACAAAAAGAGGTTGTAAAACAAGTAAAGCTGCATAAAGGAAAAAAAATCAATGAGGGTGTGTGGAGGGGTCCCTTTTGCTGCAAATATATACTGGCTTGTATAATAGAGTTCTCTTCAGATGAAGCACTATTCATATTATGAATAGCCTTTTCAAGTAAATATGGCTCACTGGCATGAACACTGAGAATTGCTACGGCTGTCAGCATCTGTTCTTTTATGCTCAGAACCATTTTTCCATCAAACGTTACAGGCCAAAAGGATTTTTAACTATGGTGTACCACTACATTGTAATTTTCCTACTACAGTCAGTCTGGCAACGAAACTTTTTTCAATAAGAGAGTAAAGCAAGTAAGGTTGAGTGTATGAATCCAACATGACAAAGCTCTTCCTCCACAACACTGTTACCACAGAAAGCATTCATTTTGTAGAATGACACACAGATTTTATGTAAATAAGGGGCAGTTCTTTCAGAACAGATGTTTAATACTCTAATGAAACTATTTTAATTTATCACCCTGAAAAATGATATTTTATTCTAAATAATTGCCTTACTGTGATTGCCTTTTAAAATGCAGAAGTCTGTGAGCAGCATTTCAAAGAAAAAGCCCTCTTTGTATGTGCTTCTTAAACAAGTGCATACAGCGATTGTGCTTTGTTTCCAGCACAGTCTCCGCCAGCATCTGCGTGAGCTTCACCAAGGAGCCATCACCGTGGTGTCTGGAAGCCGATTCTGGCCACAAGTGCTCCTCTGTGAAGACTGGTGGCGTCTGGTCACAACAGCCCATGCAGGAGGCAGATTTTGTAGTCACAGCAAGCACACTCCTGAGCAGTAAAGGTGCAGTCTCTATTTTTACTGCTTCAGTATGTTGACCCCCAGCGAGGAGGGGAATTCGCTACAGGGCAGATCCAGTGCTCCTCAGACTTGGCTGGGTTGGGTGCCCAGATTAAGGGAGGCACTTTCCCTACCTCCCCAGTGGGAGGCTGAGATCTGTTCTTTGCGTCCAGATGGGTAGGCAGCTAAGATGTAAAGGGGCTGAGATGGCAGCAAGCGGATTTGTTTTATCCCGGGTAGCACTTGCACTGCTGCACGCGAGCTGCGCTGGTGCAGGGGCCCGCAGCACCGGCCTCCTGCCCGCCTGTTGGGCTGGTGCAGATCACACCTGCCTCCAGCTTTGTCTCCACCTCATAGCTATTTCAAGTGCTTGTCACCAAGGCACCCTAGCAACTGCGACAAAAATAAAGGTGGGTGAGTGCAAAGCTTTTGCCAGAAAGTGGGGGAATTCATAGGGGTTACAGAACCTTGTTTGCTGTAAGGCTGTCAGCTGAAGTTCCTGAAGTTCAGGGAAGGCCCAGAGCTCCTGTCTGCCCCAGTAGAGATGAAGCATGTTGAAATAACCACACCAAACATGAGGGGAGAAGTCAATTTATGATGTTTTATTAACCAAACCCTGTTTTCTCAGCAGAACACCAGCAGCAGTTAAAAAAAAAAAGTTTAAATGTTCCATTGATTTATTATTATTGCTATTATTTAATTATTTATTTTAGCAGAGATTTAGTAGATTTTCAGTCTTCCATGGCGGTTGCTTCATGCACTTTCCTCTAGTCCCAGCTTACTTGGTGCTGACTGTATTAAAGTGATTTACAATGGTACTTAGCCAGAAGAAGGGGTTGATCAGTACCCTGCTCTACCTGTAACTGCTGTTGTACTGCATATACTTTCTGTTTTGAAGAATGTTAATCCTTTATATTACACAATCCTCTTTAAAAAAATAATCCTGGTATTATATAAGTGATAAGTAACTTGTCCTTAGTGTATTATCATGCGTGGGCATATTTCATCACGAATACTTTTATCCACATATCCATCAGTAAAAAAGAGTGGTAATAGCATAAAAATAAGACATGCCCAATGTCATTAGGCAGTCAGTGGTACAATCAGGATGTGAGAGTTCTTTTCTAGACCACAGGCTTCATATACTTTCAGATTATCATGCTGAATATTGCTGCATGTTGCTGTGTCTCCCTTTCCATGAGGACTGAGTTGTTCTCATCAGAGTTCATGTGTCTGCTGTGGGAGGGTTTTCACCAAGGTGCTTGGTAAGTTTTGTAATTAAGAAACAATTCCTGCACTTAGATTATGCCTTGTTCCAAAAATGGAACTATTCTTGAAACAACTTTTTGCTTTTCCTTCTGCTTGAAGGGATGGTAGGATGTTACTAACTCCAGGTAGCAGCATCTGTGCATACAGAAACCTTTTTGAATGCCTGATAAAACAACCACAACAAATCCTTACAGGAGTATTTTGGTTTTTTATTTTGTTAATCAAAGTGTCTGAATGATGGTCTCCAAGCATAATAAACTACTGAAAATTTATGAAAGCTTTAAAACCTGCTTAAAGTATACAAATATGCAACAAATGTATATGTGTCTTGTTCTGTGCTCATCATTCTTCCTGCCTCTTCTTTGCCTTTGATTATTGCGATATATTCTTGTACACACAAGCAGTCCCAAGTAGGAAGTCCTTTATTTAAACAAGTGCTGTGTTGTATTTTTGTCTTTTGGATTAGGAGAAGCAGATTATGTTCTATTCACTAGGGAAGTTTGTCTTCGGAAGATTTATGAAGAAGTCACTATCATCTTGTCCAAAGACATAGCCAATTTTGTACCCACATGTGAAATGTATATTAGAGTGATGGGTCCTCGCCAAGATAACAAATGTGTGAAGGGTGGCAAGCTACCTAGTAGTATTGTGCTGCTAGGTTCAGTTGCATGCAACAGCAGTCATTATTTATGTCTGCACTGCGTAGGATACAGAACAAATCTGGAAGCTCATAGATTAAGAGATTCAGAGATGCTATGGACTGGATGCATGGGAATCTACCTGTTTATACTTTGAAATGTTTTAGAGTTGCAGTTTTGTTCACTTTTCTGAAAGCAGAAACATAACAGTAATGATTATAGGAAGATCAGTTAGCTTAAGGAAACTATGCTTTATTTGGAGAAAACACAGAACAGAAACAAAACAATCTATTGGAACATATTCCCAAGTCCTGATTTGAAGGTTGTTTATATGCTTATGAACAGTTAACATCACTTTTTCTTTCCCTCAAATGTTTGTATTCAATTACAGAATGATGACTCAAAAAAAAAGATGCAGTTCGTGCAGCCAAGCAGGTTGTGCAGCCGGGCTATCTAAGTTAACATCCTTTGTTAATCTAATTATGATACGTTGTTGGGAGGCTAACTGGAGGCCCTATCAAAGCCTGTCTGCAGATCCTACTTGGTGACGGTCTTTGAACAGCCTCGTATTCCTGCTTGCAGGATCCAAGTTACAAGCTTTCCAGGAAAGTCATTCCCAGGGTGTCTGTCATTCTTCCCATGTTCCTCTATTTTCCATTCCCATCCCAGAGCAGTATGAAACCCCAGCTGCCTCGGCTCTCATTGCAACTTGCGAGGGACAGGTCCATTCCGTAATCTCTCCCACGACTGGAGGACCTGGCTAACATAGCAGTTGCATAACCCACTTGGTCCTTCACGAGTCTGCAAACACAGCTCTGGGGGACCAAGCTCCTTACAGTCAGCCAGCTGCCTAGGTGTGCTTTGGAGACCAGAGAGCTTCAGTGGGTTTCATTTGGAGTTAGTGGTTCTGATGCCTACTGACAGCCCAATCCCAGGGAAGTCTGCTCTGGCGATGGCGAGGTCTCACAGGTTTTAAGGTTTCTGTACTATGTGGTCTCCTGGTCTCTTTGTAGGCAGAGTGAACAGGCTTTGGTTTCAGAAATGTGTCTGTTGGTTTGGAAGGGTTTGTGAAAGGAAAAAGTCTTAAGATCTCAGTAATTTGAAAATGCAGAGGCAAAATGCAATGCTTGCTTTAGTGATTTCTCTTGCAAGTAAAGGGGAGATCCTTTGCTGGAATCCTGCAGAGCAGGATGAACTGTTGCAGTTGCCTTTACTTATTGTGTGTCAGGGGCCAGTAAACCCACTCTGGATTTTTCTTTAGATCTGACATTCCACATAGACATTTCAATGAGCTTTTCTGGCTTTTGTTGAGTTCACTTTGGCCAAAGTTTATTATTCTATCAATGCCTTCCCCCAATCTACTAGACTAGCCTTTTTAAAAATATACATAAAATAGCTTATTCATTATAACTTGAATAGCTGTCACTTCTAGAAAACATCTTCCTGTTGGAAACAGTACAAGGTCTTTACACACTCTGCCATGACAAAGCTGTCCCTGGTGGGGGGTTCTGACACAGAGAGATGACAATGTCCTACATCTTGGGATCATAATGTCAGGCTTAATGTGACTGTCTTTTGCTGGTGGCTGTCTGTCATATTTAACGGGTGAAGGCCTCCTCTTTCCTGGCAGCCATTCAGCTTCTGGAATACAGGCCAAAATGATGGAACCCTTCTGCATTTGCCCTTGGCTCTGGATGAAGTGAGCTGTCAGATGTTCATCCTTGGTGATTTTGACCCGCGACAGGGCATTGCTAACAGTCAGCCTACAAAATGTACCATTAATATCTGCAGGTTGCGTTTCCCAATCAGTGTATTTCCAGGGCAGACCACTCTATTCTGGTTCACAGTTTCTCAGCTCGGTACACTGCCTTGTGTTCTGGGACACTGTGTTGGGAGCGGCATGCTGAGAATTTAGGTCCTTACGAAAAACACGAGGCTTGGATCATCCAAACTTGTCCTATAAATTTAAGTGGATTTTCCATCGAAGTGCAAGAGCCTATTCTATGTCCAGGTGTCTTCTCAACCCTCCGTGTCTCTTGCACAAAAGCATGTATTAAGTTTGGAATGCCAATCAAAAAGAGCAAGCAAAAAAGCATGGGTTTTTTAGTGTTTTTTTGTTTGGTTTTTGGGGTTTTTTTTGTGTGTGTTTTTGTTTGTTTGTTTTTCTCCACCGAACTTTTGCGTGAAGAGCTGTACTTCACCTTCAGCACCCAGTGCCTGCCCTGTGCTTTTCTGGAGCTGAACCAGCGCTCTGGGAATGGACACCCAGCTCAGATGTGCTGCAACTGTTGTTATGTTCGCTCTGAGGGACTAAGTTGTTATTTTGTTGTTTTTTTGTTTGTGTTTTTGTTTTGTTTTGTTTTTTTTCCCAATCGCTATATAGCTCCTGGGGTCCTATTTAAACGTTAGTTAGACAATTCTCAGTACTCTTGCTCTACCAGAACCTTTTTGGATGTCATTAGCAGCACTGAAGAGATNCAAACTTGTCCTATAAATTTAAGTGGATTTTCCATCGAAGTGCAAGAGCCTATTCTATGTCCAGGTGTCTTCTCAACCCTCCGTGTCTCTTGCACAAAAGCATGTATTAAGTTTGGAATGCCAATCAAAAAGAGCAAGCAAAAAAGCATGGGTTTTTTAGTGTTTTTTTGTTTGGTTTTTGGGGTTTTTTTTGTGTGTGTTTTTGTTTGTTTGTTTTTCTCCACCGAACTTTTGCGTGAAGAGCTGTACTTCACCTTCAGCACCCAATGCCTGCCCTGTGCTCTTCTGGAGCTGAACCAGTGCTCTGCGAATGGACACTCAGCTCAGATGTGCTGCAACCGTTGTCATGTTCACTCTGAGGGATTAAGTTGTTCTTTTGTTGTTATTTGTTTGTTTGTGGTTTTGTTTCATTTTGTTTTGTTTTTCCCAATTGCTATATAGCTCCTGGGGTCCTATTTAAACGTTAGTTAGACAATTCTCAGTACTCTTGCTCTACCAGAACCTTTTTGGATGTCATTAGTAGCACTGTAGAGATGGCCATTATTTTTGTTGGTCATGCTTTCCCCAAACACACTGCTCCCCTCTTCTCCATTGCTTCTCCTTAAAAATGGACAGAATTTCAGATTTTTTAAAACACTTTCTGTATTTACAGCACTCACAGGCACGCAGAAAACTGGGTATTATGCTTTTTAAGACCAGAATATTACCATGCTTTACAATATATTTTTTTGGACTAAAACTTGCTTCTGGCTTCTCTTCTTCCCAATGCAAGGGAAATTGAAATCTATATAAATATTTTCACCCCTGAATTAATGAGACACTTATTTCTCCCATATCAATACAACTAAAATTGGTATTAGACAAACACGAAAGATAAAACCTGGTGATACTAGTTTTAAAGAAGGGTAATTGACTCAGCCACGTCTTTCAGTCAGATTAATGATAGGAATTTGATCAAACTCCTTGAATGACTTCTGTGATCATAACTAAAGCATTCAGCTAATCCCCTTGCCTTCACCTGGTGAAGACACACCTGGTCTCTTGTGGAAATTTCTGGATGGACAATGTCAACTACTAGGTGACCTTTAAAGGTCCCTTCCAACTCAAACTATTCTATGGTTTTAACTACCTGGGTAAAAAGTGGTAAATCTTATTATCAAGATTTTTACTAACTTTACAGGACACATATCACTTAAACAGCTATGTATCAAAAAAAAAAAAAAATTTAGGTATATGAAGCACTAATGTCTCATATCTCATTTCTTTACCTGTGTCAACTTCCAGCCAGCTGTTTTGATGATTCTGTGAAATTTCCTTACTGATGGATTTCATATATTTAACATTATTCATCACCAAGTCTGCATGTAATTTGGCTTATTACTTGTAAATAAATCAATTTATTTGAGGTGAGTCTACATTCAGCAGTGTGAGTTGAAATGTGCCAATATTTGATAGAATTTTTATCGTTGTGTCACTGTGTGTATTCATATAGGTAACTGGGGAAAAAAAACCACAACTACTTGTATTTTTCCTGCTTAGCGCACTGTAGTCAAGGTCTGTACTGCACTGTACATGGTACTCAACATATATTCAAGAATATATATATATATATTTGATCTAAATGTCCCTTAATGATTGATAGAACTATTTATTTAATCCAAACATAAGAGCTTCTTGGCTGTTCTGGAAGGAGCCATTAGAAGAAAGCAGGTGTTATTGACGAATGGTTTAACCTTGTTGTCTAAATCTTCATTGGCATAGTGGCAACTCTGCAGCCAAAACCTTGTTGAAAATGTCAGTTTCTGCTAAATAAGATTTTCTCGAGTTCCCAGTTTGCCCATTTTCCATGATTTCGAGATGTTCTGAAATTTTCCTGTCTTGAGAATGGTGTGCGCCCTGCTTTAAATACAAATGTACTGTTTCTGGTTCAGGAAATCCTTGGCTGTTAAAAGCTGGAAGACTATAATGAGAGCTGATATACCATGGGTGTGACATGTGCAGCTGGAGAAGGCCAGGAGGGGTATATGCATGGTATATCACTCCAGCCACATGCTGTAGAAGTCATTATTGGGGCTAGGTGGGCATTGAGCTGGCCAAAACATCAGACAGTGATTATCTTGTCTTGACAACAAATACTAATACTTAGTGCTTCTGTTAGTATAGGATAGAAAATGCCTGAATTTTTGTAGCATCTTCTACTGAAACTTGTTGCTTTTAATTAAATTGCCTTAGTTAAGCTGTCAGGCAAGGCTGTGAACTGAGTGATTAAATTGCATTTAACATTATAGTTGTTTGGGTAAACTTAAGTAAGCTTAATAATCTTTAAAGTAGCTTTTTGATCAGGGGACTTGAGCAGAAAGGCTGCATTCGAAAGGCTGGATTCTTGATTATTTTTTTTTTTTTGGCAAGATTTCTTATGTTGGAGGATCGCATCAGAGACCTGTCATGCCTCTGAGCATCTGAGGGGAGAGTGTCTACCCCTGCCTGTTGTGCTGTCATTCTGGGAGTATAAGCAAAACAGACTTACTTTGCAAAATGCCTTAATTTATCAGTTTTTGGGGCGTTCCTAAGATTTAACCTTAAATAAAAGGCTGCATAGGTTTTGAAGAGTGTGGCAGCCAAATCATCAGTGTCCAGAAAGATGAACTGGACATGGAATTTCTGTCTGTTCAGGCTGCACATGAGGTATACTAACAGCTGAAGTCAACGAGATTCCAGCTCCATTGTGCCAAGTAGAGTGGCCAGTGAGATTTTGAATTGGCAACAGCTACTAATTTTGTCTTTCAGACATAAACAACTGTGGAGGTTTTGGGGTTTTTGGAAGCTGAAAGTTAGAACCAGATGTAATGAGAGTGCAGCCATGCAAGTAATAGATTTGGCATTGAATACAGCTGGCAGGTGAAAATGAGAGGCTGGAGTTGGATACATTTTAAATTTACCTCTTTATTACTTGCAAAGAACTGGCAAAGTTTTGGTCTCGGATTTTCAGCAGGACTGATAAAATTCATGAAAGCTTGGAACATACAAATATTACCAACTCAAATAGATAAATACAATCTTCGTAACTGGAATCTGTAATAAACATGAGAATGCATCTAGCTTCTAGCCAATAAATGTGAAATAGTTATTGCATTAAAGATAGAAGGTTTATCTTTTTATGCTGCAGGTCCCCTCTCCAATTACATCTGCTTAACATAATTTAATAGATAAGAAGTTAGTATTTGCATGTGATAACAGTTAAGATACAGGAAGCATTTATTTTTTTTCCCCTCCAGTAAAGACTTTTCTAAGCTTTTAGAATGTCAGTATGTTTTAATTTAAACCACATGTCGAATCCTTACCACATCTGTTTCTCAGTATGTTTTAAAAACTTACTCAAACTCTACTGTAAATACATGACGTGTTTTTGTGGCAAGTTCTCCTGTTTTGCCTGGGTGGCAGAGTGGGGGACAGCAGTGCTCCCAGTAGCAGGGACAGCAGCCCATAAGTGTTTTTAAGAAACTAGCGCACTCCTCTTTTTCCGGGAGAAAGGGCAATTTTCCAAAAGCCTGTGGGAACCTGTTGAGAGCCAACCCAGCTGGAGCAGGCCAGCCCAGGAGCTGCTGCCTCTTACAGCCCCCCTTGGTTTATTATGCCAGCAGGTGACACAAGAACCTGTTCACGGGAAATTTTGGCTCCTGCCTTGCTGGGTGATGGGGTCAGCGCCTGCAGAGCTGGGAGCCAGTGGGGACCTCTGTGGTACGGTCCAGCCGCCTGCTGGTGGAGAAGGTGGGAAAGGAGCCCTGAGTTCAGCAGGGTGTGTACAACTGCCACTCACAGATGAGATTTAAATAGTATGGTTATCCAGGCTGTGCTTGCTTGGGAATATCTAGTGATGCAATGCGAAAACATATTTAGCTTGAAAATAGTTACAAATGAATGAACTTTGTTTTGGCTCGTGCATAGGATTTTTCTTACAATTCTGCAAGTGCTGTTGGAATGGCAGCTCTGACTTTAGCCAGGTCTGTTAGCGACCTGAATAGAAATGATGCGTGCGTCCCTTTACTGTTAAAGTACCATTATGTACAGATGCTGTTGATGCTGGGCACGGTTCTGACTTGTGTGGTACCAAACTCCCTGGTAGGGGTTTATCATAATGAATCAGAAACATAACTCTGGTTTTCAGGTATGCTCCAGTCCTAAAAGCCACAATGTAATGGATGTGGACAGCCTACCAATGCCAGAATGTGTTGCAGGGGTGTGTGTGATTTTTCCTTTCTGTGCATTTCTCCTTTTCTGAAGTTTTCCTTTTTTTTCAAGAAGTCTCCATTGACTGTCAGTGGGCGCCTATGAAGGGTTTTGATGCTTTTTTTTTCTCTCCAAGAAATGTTATGGTTCAATGATGGAAAGATTTACGCAGATAATGCTGTAACTGGTTTTGAAGGTTGTCTGGACCCACCTTGTCACCAAGCAATGCTCGCCCAGTTTCTCATCCTTAAAGTGAATTTTCATGTTGCTTCAATGTCAGATCCTGATTCTTCTAAGAATTATTGTTTCAAACCAAAACACCAATAATTCTGAGTACTCTATCAGTACTTCTAGAAATAAATCTGGCTTGCTTTTTTTTTTTTTTTAAGGCAGTAACTATTTTTTGGTCTTTTGTCTTTTTTAAACTGTAATTAAATATTTAATTTAACAGTTATTTGTTCATGTTTATTCTAGTTTATTATCTAACATTCCTGAATGTTATATGGACATTGCAGCTCTCTTTAGATCAGCATGTGAAGGACAAGAGACCAATATGAATACAGAATTATTAAAAACAATCTCCCAGTTAGAAAAACGATTCTGGTACACTAGTGACTCAAAACCATTCATTTTAAAGAGTACAAATTAATTGATCTTGTTAACATAATGCTTAAAAGAGCCCACCTGCCACAAGAAAAAGCTCAAATGGAACAGTATATGGCATCTCATGGCCCAACAGAGCTGATCACTTCTGCTCCTGTTTTGGCCTCGTAATGACTCTCTACTACATACCCTTTGCTTCATCTTGGTAACAAACTAATTGGAACTGTTTTAATGGTTTAATGATTGCCATTTTAATTTTCAAATAAAACGAACTGTAAGAGAGAAAAACAGGTTTGAAGGCAATAATATTTCAAAATTGGTTAAGTCCCTTCCTTAAAATTTGTCTTGTCTTTTTAGAGCCTGAAATTTTTCAAGTAGGAGAACGATAAACAAAACACTTTTGATAAACAATAAATGATTTTGCAAATTATTCTTACAACTGTGATACACAAATCCCAAATAATTAACTCCTTTATAAATAGTAGTGATCTTCAGCTATGAAAAATTCTAGTAGCAGATGAAAGAAAATCTAGAAATTGAAATCTAAAAATTTCTCAAAATCTCAAGAAATGGAGATTGAAGTGAAAACCATGCGATAGAATACTGTGCAATACTTTAAAAAGGAAAATATGTGCTATTTTAGATCAACCTGCAAATCAAATTTAACATATGGCTGAAAGCACTGCTTTAAATTCTTATTGATTTTCCTGCTATTGTGTCATTTCAGAGTAGAGTTATCTATATCTTCATCTTAATGTGACTAGATCATTACTAAAAGTCTGCCCTATTTTAGAATTCTGGGAGTGTAATGTTTGTTTTGGAAATAATCACAAAATGTCTGAGCAGCTTCCCCTTTCCTCTTCTCCTCAAATTGCTTGTACGTGCTCTAAATAAAATTCACATTCCACAAAAAAAAAAAAAAAAAAATTTAAATTTCAATGAGGGGAAGGGGTGTTATTTGTATTTTCCTCTGACAGGAAATATCTAGATATCAAAGAGAGTGGAGCATTTGAGCCTTTTTAAATTATTCAGGACTGCCATATATTTTACATGAGAAGATATTCTTGTGTATCTTGATTAACCATAGGAAACTGCTCTTATATAGTAAGCGTTAATTTGTATAACTTCAGATCCTAAAAAAGGAATGTGGGGTGTGTGTATATATATGATACTATATATACATTTATATATGGTATAAATAAGTGTAAAGTTTACTTATATGGAGGTGTTATTGGTAGTGGGGAAGAGTGGAAACGCTTTGTTTCTATTATTACAGATGAATTTTCTAGTACAGTAGATATCACCTGGGCTATATGAAGACAATTACCTGCAGAGAAATATGATGCTACTAAAATGTAAAACTAGCAGGAAAAAAATAACTTTGGGGTATTTTAATTAACGGTGTTTATGGAGGTATTTCTGTTTAACTCTGTTTCCAACTTTGTCCCTCAAGGAAAATGGTTTGAGCCAGGCTTTAGCTGACTTTTGAAGAAAATTAATGTGTTTGTAATCTTTAGCAATGAAGTAAAAATTACAATAAATGCTACTCATAGAGCATAAAAGCCCTAAATAAAAATATTTAAAATTTGACAACAGAAAATTAATATAACTAACAACTGAATGTATTGTTTGATAACATACAGATGTTCCACATTTTTATACTTGCTAGACAACAGTTCTTTATTTTCAATATTCATTAAGAGACACTCCATCAATGCCTACAGATCCATCCCACTATGTGAAATTGATGTATGGAATTTTTGGCCTACACAAGAAATTACCGAATTACTGTGGAAAAAAGTCAGATTACTCATCAAAGCTCAGCAGATATGTATGTATTTATTTAATTATTTTTTCCCTTGAGGAAAATGGTTATACAATAGTTGTTTGATGCACAAAGACCTTATATTTATTTTTCTGTTTTCTGAAAAACTCATTGATCTGGTTATTTAGAAAGGGGCAATGTTAAAAAGGTACATGTACAATAAATAAGGTTTTTCACGTCATACTTCCACAATAGATGTGGAATCTTGTGGCTACAAGTTTTAGCCTCTCTACTTCCCCCAAGGCATAGCTGAAGTATCATTACCCAGTAAGCTTGCTAAGATCTGACACTTATTACCACTCGTCTTGGGTACACTCTGATGTCTATTCTCAGAATAAAACAGAAGAAAATAGGTGGCATCCCACTGCTATGAAAAAGAAGGCTTTCATTATGAATCACCAAGTTAAACTTAGTGTCTTTGGATTTCACCGATCTCAGAAATTTAATCCTACCGATAGAGTGGAAAATAGAATTAATTTGCATCTAAAAATATTCAGAGTAACCTTATTTACAAAGCAATCACACTTGTGTAAATATACTTTAAAATGCTTGTGTGCATGCTTGTACACGTTTGAGCAGCTGCTACCTTATTTCTAGTGTAAACAGTAAAATAAATAATTTTTAAATAGCCTAAATATTTGGCCAATAAACCATAACTGACCTTGGAAAGCACAGGTTTCTGTCTTCATCAGTTTATCATGATACCACAGAAAGAATTTTATGCCAGCTTGGCTGCCTGACTTTGTCACCTTGCTGTGGAGCTCAGGATAAAGTCTCTGAAAATGATGGCACTGCATGTGAAACCATCGCTCATGTAACCCTTTTGATTCCCGAGGTAGAGCATCTTCTGTGTAAAGTGAAGCCAAATTAAATGACCTGACACAACTGCAAACATTACTCTTTAGTAGAGTATTTCTTGTGAAAGTGTCACTGTTTTACTCTAGAATATATAATTCATTCAATAGACCATGATCTTTGGTGATGTGTGGGTGCCTTTGTGTATATTTTAAAAGAAATATATTACCGGAAAGGTGGCAGGCTAGTTGTCCAGTTCAGGAAACCAGAAGTCCATGCATTGCTGACAGTCCATGAGATATTATATTACACCATGAAAATATTTTTGTCTGTGTTTTGTCAAAACTTTGGACTCCATAAAAATAAAACTGTGTGTTGCTTTCGTTGTTCTTTCAGGGGAATAATTCTCCATCTCTTGCTTTGCAAAAACCGGTGACAAAGCGTGCTGCTTGCCAGTGTTTGTTTCTGTACACCTTGAATATTACTTCACAAATCATAATGCTGATTTTATTGTTTCTGTAGGAAGAAAAAAAATATCTTGCCCAACCAACACAGTTATAACCAGTACAAAGTCTGTTAGTAGCCCAGAAATGCGAAGTGTTCCCACTAGGGTATGTTGGATGAAATCCTAGCTTCATATAAACTGGTGGGAGTTGTGCCACTTCAGTTGGACAAGGATTTGTCTCAGCATGTTTCATTTAAAGAATTCTGAAAAATACAGAACAATTTTGGTGGACCAGATGGTTGTGTTTCAAGCTCTGATGGTACAAAAGTAATTCATTTAACTTTTTGGCACAAGGCCTGCGTCTTTTCAAACTGGGAAATAATGTTTGGAGTTAAAGCTTGAACTATTATAATAAGATGGGAAAAGTGGACTAATATAGCAGCATAGTGATGTTAAATTGGAAACTATTAGCCCCCTCAGAAAACAATGACAATTCTCAGTGACAGGTTTACCTCCCAGCACCCCATTACTTGCAGCTGACTGAAAAATCAAGTCAGGAGATTGTTTTATAGGGTAACTTACTTAGCATTTCAAATATCTGGTTTTTAAAAAATAAAAAATATGTTGATTGCTAAATGGTACCAGTTGTTTGACTGTAATGGGTTTAGAAAGTAAATTTGGTACTGAAACAAGTAAGGGCTTAAGGTCAACATTGAGTAACGCGCAGCACACACCTAAGCACTCTTTAACTTGTGATGGCTTTTAATTAATTTAAATTTTATTGTTTATTTTTAATTTTATTACCCCAGATGTTCTAGTATCTAATTTAATAAAATGCACAAAGGTTGTTGATTTTAAGTGTCATCATCTTGTAAAAATAAGACACATGTCCAATACTTGTTTCAGATTCCTTGGCAAGTCCCAGAAATTGAACCTTAAGAAATGACTATGGGGCTGTTGTTAAATCTGTTTTCCAACAGGAAAAAAAATATAAAGTAATGAATTAAATTTAATTAAACCTAATTAAATTTAATATTAAAAGTATTATGTAGTACTGGAGCACAGAGCGTGTTATAAAGTTGATTTCCAGATGCCCAGGGGAAACAGCCCCTTCCCACCTTAACAGAGATGTGCTACCGAGAGTGCTGGGATGCTACAAGTCTGTCTTCAGAGAGTTGCTTCAATAAAATACTTAAAAGGAAGATCGGGTAGCGTCTTCCAAAAACGTCACAGAGGACTAAAGTAGAAGTCTTCCTGTTTAGGTTAGATTTCATACCTTCGATGTTGTTTTATTAAAATTAATGTAAAAATGTACTTTCTTTGCACAAGGTCTGACCAGCTCAAAAAAAAATGTTCCCTGTACTCCGCTCAGGATGTAAAAATCACATAGAAACTGAGCTGATGGTGATGTACATCACTTAATTGGGGCATGCTTAATAAGAAAATCTGTTTAATTGGGCGATATTCCAGAGAAATTGTTTAGGCTAAGACTGAATGGAAATGACTGCTGCTTAAATTGAACATTATGAACAACAATAAAAAATCATCTAAATGGGGGTGCATTTGGCTAGGGACATTGTGTAGCAATAATTAACTGGGTATTTAAATAGATACAAAATTTAGGGCTCTTTTTCTTAAGTACAGAAATAGACAAATAAAGATCATGCCTTCCTGTAGCTTTGTCCTTAAAATTCCTGGGCTTATATAAAAAGCATGATAAATTAATCGTGGCCAACAACTAAATGAATCTTAAACATTCTCTATTTCCCCTCTGCGGTCCTGGCCAGCATTAATTTGCTCGCAAGGCTTCACCCGCAGACGGTTGTAGGCAAACAACAATCATTGCTTCTCTCTAAATGTGATGCTTTGATCCTGGTTATGATGTCCTAAACTGTCTTAGAGCTTTCACCTGGTCCTGCTTTTGATGGAAGCTCTGTAAATCATCTCAGTGGCAACAGATATAAAATAATAAATACATGAGTGAATAAGTATCCCTTTAACTCTTGTGTTGGGCTTCTGTTCAAATCTGATACTTTCAATCTACATACGACTGTCTCCTGAGATGCATTTTATAAATGCATCGATCTTGGTGACAGATTCCTTCGCAGCTTCTCAAGGCAGTTGTACCAAACGATACTGTATTCCCAGCGCTGAACGTTGACCCTCTTTAGCGTATCATGATTTTCCCCAAAGCACCGATCTCTCTGAGCAGCAAAATAGATCTGCATATCTTGGTTAGGAATGTAATTCTGTTTGCCTCATCCTCATGTTAGGACACAGGATTTTGCTGCCTTTCTTTCCTTTAACGTTCCACTTCATTCTCATCAGATGTGCTATGGACTGCCAGGAATTAGAGAAGGGGCTCTCTATATGTCAACTGGCGTGAGAGATTTCTTTAGGCAGGCAAACAAAGCGTGATCTGTGCCACGGCAGACTTGGGAAATGCAGCACAGAGGTTCGGTGGAAGAGAAGCTGGGCAGCAAACAGGGATATATGTGTTGGTATTGCCCAGAATGCTGTCCAGCCCTGCCGCGCTGATGAATGCCATCTGGATCCATGATGCCCTCTGAGATCTGGCTGCAGTAATGATGAGATTAAAGACTTGAAGGAAAGATTGATTTGTTGTTTGAAATTTTAGCATGATTTGTGGTGTCAGTATTTTCCTTCAAATAAAAATCCCAGACTTTCTTGATTTATAGAAAGCAAGAAGTTAGAAAGGTTAGGGTGCTACTACTGGTCCATATAAACCTTACAGCATGTTTCATGTGCTTACAATGGTGGCCAGGGAGAACCTGCAACTGTTTACTGTTGACCCCACAGAAAGAAAAGAATGTGCAGACTGAGTCTGTGTACAAAATGTAGAGAAACAGGCGTGAGGATTTAATGCCCTTTTGCTCTTCTGCTATTCAATAGCCAGATTAGTTTCTCTTTCTACATCCAGGAACCTGAGGCTCTTGGAGGGAGTGGGTTAATATTAGTGTCAGTGAGAACAGAGGTTAATGCCAGGAATCTCAGAGTTGAATACAATGATATAGAAAGTTTTGTAAGAAATGTAAGCTGCAGGTATAGTAATGACTCTACTTTCATGAAGTTTACATACAAAACAAATTTTACTCCCATCGAAAAAAAATAAGAAAGATAACAGGACATGGCGTGATGGTTTAGCTTAGTAATAACAATTGACATTACTGTTTATTTGCTTATGTCTAATCTGATATTTCTTTCACAAAGCTTTCTTTTCTAACCATAAGAAATATTAAGAGCTGCTTCATTCTGGATGTGAAAAACTCTTATATTCTGCTCCTGAGCAGTTCCTTCAAACGAGCTGAAGGCAGAAAGCCCCACAAACAGAGAACAGGCCATATTCTTCTTGACTGATGCACAGGGACCTCAATGATTTCAAAGGGCTGAACTCTACAAAGCAAGGAAATGAAAACTGGTTTGTGCCCATCAACAAATTTTTATAAAGAAAAATGTTAGGTAGAGGCTATTGCCTCCAGTACTAGTCAGTAATATAAAATTAGGACCTGGTTTATTTTGGATGACCTGGAATCTCTGAATATATCTGTTGGGGTTTTATTTTTTAGGAGAGTGTAGCTGTCAGAGTTGTATTTTCCTTCTCCAAATGGATGTGGGTGTATGTGAATATGTAATGCAATTAATTACCCCAGTGGATGACATTTCTTTTCTTTACAGTGCTGAAATAGAAGTCAATTATCACTCTAAAATAACTTGACTTTCTAGCCTTCAAACAAATAGAGAAGAATATAGAATTTGTGTGTGATGACTGTACCCTGTGAAATTCTCTTCCCTGCATCCATTTGCTCTCTTCTGTTCTATTACAGCAAATAACAAAAAGCTATAGGGAGTTATATGCTGGCTTGATACAGAGCCTCAGGAGATGAGAAGAGTTTTATTGTGCCTGAGTAGGTTCTGCAGGAGGAGTTAAGAATGCTGTTGCTTAGCCTAGTTGGTAACAGAAGAACAGAAAAACTGTCTGAATAAGTTACTTTGAGGCTTAAAATAAGTGTCAAGATTAAACCTTGAACGTTCTACAATGCAGCGAGTACATATGTGCAGAATGTTAATTGTTTCAGTGTTAGGCAACTAATGGTAAAAATATAAAGGCAGATTGGTCAACTGCAGAAGGGTTTCTCTTGCTGCTTGTGAGGAATTTGCTGCCTACAGTGAAGTTTCAGCCTTTTGCCTTACTATAGTATTGGCATAATGAGCCAACACTGCTAGTCTCAGAGTGTTTGCCAAGAAAATGGCATGTGTTTATTCAATATAATTGGGATTACTTGTGGTTCCTTTAGGAGGCTGCTCAAATTCCAACTTTTGCTAAAGAATATCTATACTTGTATTTTCTAGTTGGTTTGTTTTGTTTGTTTGTTTTTTCCAATTTTTATGTGTTTTCAATACACAACTTTGGTGGTACTATGTAGGAATAATTTGGGTTTCGATATATATTTTTTCTGCCTTAACCTTTGAGCTGTAGTCAACTCCTGTGCTGGGCAATTAAACCATACATTGCTTTTGTGAACTTATCACACTCCATCTTTAAAACTGGTCACAAGATTTTTAACTTCCAGATATCATGGGGGTTTTTTCCAAATTCTTACAGTTTCGTATGGTGGTGGTGGTGGGGAGGGAGGAGGGGGTTTTTGTTGGTTTTGGGTTTTGTTGGTGTTGTTTGTGGTTTTTTTGTTGGTGTTTCGTTTGTTTGTTTGTTTCCCCTCCATGGTCAGTGGATTCATATTGATTCTTATTCAAGCTGCCCATTAATTAACTTCTTGTGGCATCTACCTCTTCAGTGTATTTCTAGAGAACTTCCCACCCTTTGTTTTTTTGCTTTAGTTTATTATACTACGGAATTTGGGGTTTGTGCGTTGTTGTCCCACTGTGTGGTGCAGAACAGACACATACACAAAGATCTTGGCTGGCAGGGAGCTATCTCACTCCAGAACCCAAAGTTCTGTGCCTCAGCTGACAAGGCTTCCTCAAAGCACATGGTCATGCTAATGGAACCCCACTTTTTAGGATGTGAAATGGTGTCCCCACGCAGGAGATACAACAGCAGCACGAGGATGTGTTCTCCTAAAAATGATTAGGCTGCTAGTATGAGGATTAAGTTGCTTCATTTCATGCTACATCACCCTTTAAATGCTTAGATATGCTATGGTTACTAATCCTTCCCTGCAATTCAAGGATTAGTGGTATGGCCAGACTGGAGTTTCGTAACTGGGTCTGGACTGCCACTAACTGGAATGGTGTGTCAAGTAGTGTTTAGAGCTGGGACCACACACAGCAGTTAAAGCTCACATACAAGCAAGTGGCACCGAAACTTGCAGATCAGATCCTATGTGTTCTCAATACTCACGGCAGTGTATATAAGCAGGACATCCTTAGCAACCACAAGATCATTCTGTTCTCTTCCAAAGCAGAGACTTGTGCTGCCACCCACTCAGCTAGGAATCTGTTCCTCTAGCACTTGGGTTTTTTTTCTTCTTCTAGAATATAACGTCTGCCACTTGTGAAGGTGCACTGTCAGTGGCTGTTTCAACAAAGATTAACAAATAAAACCCTCTCAACTAGGAGGCCCCACTATAACAGAGAGGTGAAGCTTGATCCAAGGTTTTGATTATTCCCCAGTTTCTGGATCCTGGTATTTGATTCTTCTAATGAGCAAATCCCAAGCTCTCAAGGCTCCTTGAGCTTGAGGTGTTCAGCATCTGCCTGTAAGAGATGTAGCTGAATAGGTGAAAAATGTCTGTAGTTCATTCATTTAGACAGTAGAAATACTTAAGATATTCTAACCTCACACCGTGTAGAATCCCAAGAATAAATGAAAATGCGTTATACTTTTAAAGGGTTGTCCATTGTACCAGACTCAGGTTCAGCTTCATTTGCTCAGAGGCTTTACGTATTTCACAGGGAAAGTGCAAAAATCTATTTGCTCAAGAAGGAAAAGGAAAATGGAATTGGGTGCATGAAAACCAAAGAGACCTCCTGTATAACTATCTCTCTGCTTAAAAAGTTAGGGTTTTTTTTTCCTCATTTTAATGTAGAATTCCCTTATTGTTACTTGCCCAACTGTGTTATAGCAAGCCCTCAGACCCCAAAAGTCTTGGGTAGCCCAGAAAAGTCTGACATGTTTTTTCACAACAGTGTACTAGATTGCGTTATGTAGAAAAACACAGGTCTGCCACATCAGAGTTACATGCTGTTATACTAAGAAATACTATCTTTTTAAAGAATTTTAGAAAATGACAGAGCTGCTATAGAGTATTTGAAGGTACTGTCGTTGAATGCTAAATAATATGCCCTTGTGTCCAGCAGGCTGTGATGAGGCATGTAATCAGGACAGTTTGGAGTGTTTCACTTTTCAAATTGTTTGTGCAGGGGAAAATTGGTGATATTGTCAAACAACGGTTTTGTTGAAAAGTCTGAAGTGCAGACGCAGACATAAAAAAGCTGTGCAGTTCACTGGCTTGTGAGCAAAGCAGCTCAGCATTGCTAAACATGCTTTACATTCCTTTATTTGCTGTCAACAACTTTCTTTGGCCACAGACACCCTCAGAAGGCTGTTGCACAGGGACCACTGTTTGGAAACACTGCTGTATCTTGAAAAAGGAGATATTAATAAGTGATTCAAGATGAAGATACGTACGCAAGTGCAGACTAGATGTTGGTATAGAAGCAGTATATATATAAAAAATTAGGACACCTAAACTGTGTTATTCTTACTGTTTGCAGAAGGTGGTGTGCTAAGTTTTTAAATTTAATGAGTCAACAAAAACTAGTGGTTTGCCAAAAAGCAAAAATCCTGGTGATCATTCTAAGCTGTGGAGATCTGGGTGTAAAGTTTCTTTTGATGTCTTTTGAGCAAGAGGTCAAGAACCTGTTCAGTATTCTGAAAGGACCTTCTGATTTTGAAATCTTATTTTCCTGATCTTCAAATTGCCTTTTTTCTTAGTTTTCTTAGTTCTTAGCCACCAGGCTAGTTAAGAGCCCTCTTTGAGAATAACAGATTTTTTTTGCATTTGTTTTCCTAACATCAAGCTGTATGTAAATGATTGGAAAATACTGGGTGGAACTATTGGGAAGTACAGTTTTCGTCACCTTCCAAAATAAATGGCATTAATACAGCAAGGCAAGGCTTTGGATGTATGGTTTTACAGCCTAGAGAAGCTGATGTTATTCTTTTTCTTAGAATTGTCAAATTTCTTAACATAGATGTAGTCCAAAATGCAGCACCTAGATGAAAAATATTATTTTCTCTTTCATGCACTGTAATGGAGCCATTAATGGTTTGTTCCAATTTTATTTGTATGATTCTCTGGTAGAATTGCTGATTGCTGACTCATAAAAGGGATTTGATTTCACCAAGGAGGAAATCCTGATTGTTCAAGTGATATTTAATATGGCAGAAGAAAATATAGGTGCCTCTAGAAATGGTTTATTGCCGAAATGCCTAGGCTTTCTTGCACAAAATAATTATCAGTCTATTTATAACACTGAAGGCATCTAAGGTGACATTCCAGTAGCCTTTTAATAATTAATGTTAAAGGGTCAAAGGTTTGTCGGTCTAGTTCTGTCTTGATAACAGATCCTTCAGAAACCAGAGGGTCCCTGGAGTATTAGGAGAGGAGAAAGAGCAGGCTGAAGTCTATACCCATCCGAAGTTTAGCAACTTCACTACAAGGTAGCTCAGCATCTAGTGGAGGCCAATATCTAGCTTGTAATTATGCGTAAGTTGCAATCAGGTTTGAACTGTTATTTGTGATGTATTAAATATTATTTAGATATTTTAGATGTTTAGATAATCTCACCTGACACAAACTTCCCCAAGTTTTCTTGCCTCAAGGAAGTTTTGGGACAATACCTAAGTTCCCATAATATTTGGCTGAATATTGTGAACTAGAAGAATTTTATCTGTGTGCTTTGCCGTTTGCACAGCCGTGAGTGCTGTCCTGCCTTGCTGTCCCTGTCGTGATACACACCCTGGTCCTCTCAGGTCCTTGATACCCTGCTGTTATTATTCAGCCTCTCAAACCAGCAGTGTTACACCAGGGTGACAAACCTCGCGTCCAGCAGAGCCGCTCAGAGGTCTGTCAGGTTACTATCTGTTCTCACAGACAACTGCCCAGGTGACCTCATCACCTTTTAAACAGCCTTTTGCCAGTGTTGCAGCTTGGGATTTGGGGACAATTCTTGGCCACGACCCTCTCAGGAAAAGCGTGCAAGTACTCTGTAGTATCATGAAGTTTAGTTCACCCTCTGCTAGGCTCCAGGGAAGTTGAAGGCAGCTGGATGCTCCCTGCATTCAACACAGCACACGAGTTGGCTCAGCACACAGACATTTCTGTGTCACATTTCCTGCAGTGTTATCTCAGAGGTGATGGAATAAAAGCCCCGTTCTTGTTTGAGCTGTGCAAGATCACATCAGGAATGAAGATAGGAGGACATTTTATTTCAATTGCAGGAAGAACTGACTTTCTCATCAGAAATAAGCTCTAGAGGAACCTACAAATACTGTCTTAACCATTTACCTGGTATCTTTTCCACTTCAGTAATTTCAACTACAGGACACAGTAATTTGACAAGTATTAGACACACAGTTTGGAAACAGTTTTAAATGTACCAGCTGCTGAGGGCTCTCTTTATCTGATCAAGCTCAATCCAAATCATTTTGAGGAGCAGCACAACCCAGAGTGCATCACAGTGAGAAAGACAGACTGGAAGCTGCTGTGAAAGCAGATGCGTCAGGGGGCTGCACCTGATTTGTGGGCATGCAGCTCATGTGAGCGTGAAGTGTTTATTGCATTCAGGAGCTATTCTTGTTTAAATTCTCTTACATAGGTATTGTGTTTAAGTGCCACAGTCCCTATAATGTTTCCAGTAATGAAGATTAATGTGCTTCTGCTAAATCCTTACCTTGTGAGTATGACTGGGGATTTCTGCCTGGAGAGCTTTTTCCAGGCATCACTATAATGATAACTAAAATTAATTCAAGATGAGGTGACAGAAATACCTTGCCACTGGCCTAAATCAGGACCATTGATAATATCTCCTGCTTGCCAAGGTGAGCTTGTAACTTCTGGAGCTGAAAGAAACAGAAACTCTTGGGAGATGTTTGGTATGAAAAATTTAATTACTTAGAACTGAAAGTTACTCAAACCTAGAACAGTTAGAAAAATAGTTGAGTGGTAAGTATTTTAGCAACAGTAAATGTTTTGGAAAAGATTTAGCTCAGAAAGCAGAGAAGGGTTCATCTGATGTGGGCAGATACAGAAATTTTTACCTGTAGGACCTATTCCTTCCATTTGACCTTCCTGCCCCATCAGTCTCCATGGGTTAGGTAAAATGTAATATAAATCTAAGTTTGAGTTTTTTCAAAAAAAGCATACAAAATAATAAAAAAAACCCACCCTATTTTAATGTTGGCTCTTCTTCATTTCAAAATCCAGAGAGATCATTGCAGGACTTAGTTAATATAACCCAACTACGTCTGAACATCAGGTGCAAGCCTCAAACAGGTTTCTTTTTCTTTTCAAAATCTGGGATATTCTGGGTGTTTCTGTCCTGACAGGTATGCCATTTATTTTGCATAAACTGTCATGACAAGAATGTTTCACACAACTTTGCTTGGTCTGGTTGACATTTTCCACCCAACTTGTGCAGTCCTGAGGATTATTTTGAAATTTTTGAAATGTTTCAGAAGAAACTGACTTCATTTTTGGGGAACTAAATCAGAGTGGGGAGAAGGGAGGTTTTTTCATTTTTTGAATGCTTTAAATGCTTCATGGTTTAAACAGAAAATTTGGAAAGCTTCCATGCTCTGAAGTCAGGATTTCAAATGTGGCAAGAAGCCTGATGTGGTGGTGTGGCTTTTTCTACTGGCCTCCCAAAAAATCTAGCAAGAGGCTCTCCAAATCTGGAGATCAGTTTGTGCACATTCAGTGAGGATTTACTAGATAGTGCTTGTGGTATTTGCCAGAAAGAACATCCATAGTTGCTTTCTCAGACCTCTCATGATGTGAGTGGAGCTGTGCATGGGCTACACCAGAGCAGAAAGGTCTCATCAGGGCTTTCTCCCAATATTGCTTTATGCTCCTGGCCTTTAAGTGTGCTTCATACACCTCCCAGACCTTTTTTCTCCTTCTCTTTTTTAGACTGTAGTCAGTATACAAAATATCTGTAATGGTGTTTTACTACCAAGGCTATAGTTTAAAATTTATTCTCATGTTAAATGTTCAAGAATTTATTTGTTTGTTTTGGTAAGGGCAGCACTGCAGGCAAGCAAACATGCAGAATGAATTAATCTGGAAAAAAATTAATAATTATCACCGGAGTAGATCCTGTGTAGTGAGTGATACATGAGTGCCACACTGAATAATGAGGAAAAAAAGGACACTTTTAAAACAAGCACTCTTACTCTTAGAGCCCTACCTTAGTCAGGTCACTGGAGCGTTTATGGCGTGAGGTAGCTCTGGATGGTTCTGCTCCTCCACAGGGGTTTTGACTGTCTAGATGTAAGGCCCCTTTCTGTCCTTTTCAAACATCAAACTCACCTCCTGCACATCCATGTCATGTTCCCTAAACTGTGTCCATGGAATGGCTCATTTATTTGCCTCACTCACCTGCTAAGAAATAACAACACAAGTCTCCAATTAAATAAGAGTTCTTTAATTTGCCTGTAAACATCATGGTATCCGGTTTGGAGGGAAGGCAGGAAAAAAAATTTTAAAAAATCGAATATTCTTGGTCTCCTATCTGAGCTTCATCCTTCCTCGTGGCTTGTTGCCATCTCTGTGTTGGGGTTTTTTTACCTGTTTGGTTGTACTCCAGTGGAGAGGAGGCATCAAGTCTGCCAGGGTCAAAGTGAGCAGCCGGTGAGGGAGAAGAGAACGGACCCACTGAGGGAAAGAAGATCAAACAATTACCATTTGTTAAAATAGGTAATAATTGACCTACATTGTAACAATCTAGGTGTTGGAGTTGCAACTGTTTGGCCTTGTATTACTAGCGTTGTTCAGAATTATTTCATTGCACTTTGAAAGGCATCTATAATTTTTATTTTAACAGGATAAAACATTAGAAAATTCTAAGAAGAGTAGCCTTAGCAAAGAGAGGTAGTTTCCTTGTAGCTTGCTGACATTTGAGACTTATTCAGAGTTTCATGTATTTACAATTCTAAATCCTACTTGCCCACAGGATCCAAATAGCTGCTTCTGAATTAAAATCCTCTGCAAAGCTACAGTAATTTGGCAGGAAGGGATCTATCACAGCCTGTTATTGTTGAACAGAGGTGATAACACCTCCTTTGCAGTTTCACACATTCTCTTTGTTTTTGTGGTGAACTTTCCAAAATTAGGTGTCTAATTCTGACAAGGAGACAAAGCTTTTCTGGCAGAAAGAACTCAAGCTAAAATAATCTGGCTGCAGCTAAATTATTTGGAAAGATGTTGGTTATGTTTAGAGAATACTTGACTGCTTTCTTAATGCATTTGATTGGTGTGATCCCTTGGGACAGGTCTCCAGGGGCAAGGAAGATTTCTAAAGCACTTCTTCAGAGTTCTGTCTCCATTAATAGCTTAATGCCAAGAGAAGATATTCCATAAAACTAGGAGGGCGCAATATATATAATTAAAGACACCTACGGGAGTAACTTTGCGTTCAGTTAAAAGGTACAGCTGTGTGCCTTGCATATGTGAACACTGTCAATGCTTTCTCTTTTATGTCAACTTCAGAAAGACCAGGAGGGATTTTTATAGGGTTTTTTAAAACCAACAAGAGGCTAAAAATGAGCACTCATCCTATTAAGGCATAAACATATTTTCACGTATTAGCTCCCAATCTGCGTTGGTCTTGCTCAACCAAGCTGCTGCCTGAGCTCTGTGAGTCCATGGACACCAGTGCACGCACGCATCTTCGCATTTCTTCCTCTTCTCTTTTGAGTCAGGTTGAGTTGTCAGCGATAAATCTTAAAGCCTTTTAACTTGTGTATAGAACTTGCACATAAAGAGGGGATGTCTTTGTTGGATTATAATTAGTGAACAAGGTCAGAGGTCTAGCAGTTGCATCCCAGCTCCCAGTGAGCCAAGGTAGAAGTAGGGAATTGTCACCTGAAGATGTGGTTGCCCCTAGAACTCATGCCTTTTCACCATTTTTCTTCAAATCAGGGGTATGAACATGCTCCAGGTTCGACATATGTTTGTTGGGTTTCACCTTTGTATTCTATTAATAAAACCTTGTTTTGACAGGTATATATAAACCATGGCAGGCTGGCTCTCTGTGAGGGGAATTAACACATTAATTGAACACTAAAGGTGAATTTAGAGCAGTGTGGTCATTCAGTGATGGCTGGCTTTAACTTAAATGGAATGTTTGACCTCTGTAGGAAGAAACTTCACTCATAAGATAAGCAGAGAATCTTTCTTGCAGAGACAAACAGAAACCAGGCAAAAAAGTTTTGCCTTGTAATATAATTGAGAAATCTGTTGTTTTCTTGATCAAAATGTCAGTGCAGTATCCTTGTTTTCTAGGAAAAAAAATCTATTAATTTAATACACGAAACAAAGCTCTGTAGGAATATATTAAGCTTCTGTACAAGTTACTTGAAGACCTGTAAAATTTAAGAGAGTCTGGCACCCTCTTCAACTGCTTATTTTCTAGAAGAGTACCTATTAAAGTACAAGAGAAAATCCCCAGAACTCTATGTGCAATACAGTGGCAGTTACCTGGAAGAGTTGCATCCCAATATTTTTTATACAATAATACGTTCAGTCAGTGTGGCATGATTTGTTGGTTTTGTTCAGACCTTGGAAGACAAGTTTTAGTATATTGTTGTTTCGCAGTGTGGAGTAAGCACTCCTCACAAGAGTGTCCAGATGGAAGAAAAGTTAGAGAACCGCGAAATGAATTGCTATAATAGAGAAGTCCCGGCTGTCTTAGGTACAGGGTGGATCCTGCTGTCACTACCTGTGCGGTGTCCATTTCATGAAAGGAGGACTTTCAGCCTTCTAGATCTGTCATTTTTGTGCCCACTAATCACAAATATTGACATTGTTGACTGAACAGTAAGTCCCTAATAACATGTAAAAAAATATGCCAGGCAAATGGTAAAAATGAAGATTAATATTGTCATATTGTGTGGAGGGAAGTGTGATGATTTTGGTTAGACCATGTGTCTAACCAAAGGGCCTTTCCTGCCTGGGGCTAGCACAGAGCAAGCCCACTGGTTCCATTTAAACCAAACCACTGAAAAGCTATTGCATTTTTACTCACTCTAACACAATTTAATGTGATGATGTATTAATATTTTGACTCAGAAAATGAATGCAGTAAATCAGGCTGGATGGTAGTAATTCTATAATCTTTAGTTTTAGTATGACACAGACTGTAGCATTTGTCAACAGGAATATCTAGAGCTTCTTATGTAAACTAAGAATTTAACTTTTTTTTTCCTGCTATGTCAAACACTATTATCTGGTTTAACGTACAGTAAGCTGTGAACAAATTCTCAGGCTTTTACTTCTAAGTGGAAAACAGCCAAGCTGGCCACTAGGGAAGACCATATTTTTTTCGTTTGTCAGCATATCTTTTCTTTAAACTATCTGTGTTGCTATTGAAACTTAGGATTTCTCAAATGGAGTCTTTTTGTCTCAAAAATGAACTTTTTACCCTCTCAAGCTGTCTTTTGATAACATTTTGAGTGTTTTCCAACATTCACTCTTTTCAGTGTAGGGAGTATTTTTTTTAATGTCAAGGGCAGATGGACTTATCAGAGATTTGAAGTAGCATTTGTCTTAGGCATGCGTGCTTGACTGATTGTTTAGGCTCATTGAACCTAAAACAAAGATGGAACAAGCTGGAAACATTCAGTCTATGCTTTCATGTAAAATTTTCAGGAATTCTGTTCTGACACCCTGGCAGCAATATTCTGGGACCAACATTTCTGGTAGTATTTTAGTACTTCTTTGAGACTGAAATAGAGAACACAAAAATCTTGTAAAAGCTTCTTAGACATTTGATTTAAAAATAGATGTCGAAAAGAACATTCCCAATTTTAGCCAAATGATACATCTGCTTGCAGTGGGGTATCAGTGCTGATCTCTAATTGCTCACCTGCTTTTGTTTTCATAGCAGACCCCCCGTGTTTCCTGTTGTTGGTGTGTACATGCAGCTCCTGTAGCCGGTGTTCAGGTCTCCTTATTTTTGCCTTGTTTGCCTGTTTGTTTGAACAACTTCTGTAACTTTTTTTTTCCTGTAGAGTTCTCTCAAATCTAACTGCTTACATCAGCGCTGTTTCTTAATTCCTGGCAGCAGAGTGAGCATTCGGTCATTCCAGCACCACTGAAAAATTATTTATTTACTATAGGGCAATGTATTGAAATACTGAAGTGAAATAATCCAGGACATTATTGCAAGAATTTTTATTTTTTGATGTGACAACATATCAGCATCAATACCAAGCTGTTGAACTATTTCTAAATATCTGGAAAAATGGTACCAAATATCACCTTCCTTTTGGTGTATTTACCTAGAGAAAAGATCGCACTGAATAATCCCTTCATTGCTCTCAGAAAAGGGGAAAAACAAAGATACAAACAAACACGAGAACAGTGCACCGAAAGTTTTATGAGAGTTGTGATCTCAGGGTTTAAAAGGACACAACTAAAAATGAATCCACACTTGAAATACTTCCTTGTCAGTGGAGAACCTTGTGCCCTTCAGTAACAAACTGCGGTAGGTTGACCTCGGCCACCTGACCCCCCAGCCACTCTCTCACTTTCCCTCCTCAACAGGACAGGGGGAGAAAATAGAAAAAAAAAGCTTGTGAGTCAAGATAAAGACAGGGAGATCACTTACCAATTAATATCACAGGCAACACAGTCTCAATTGGTGAAGATTAATTTAATTTATTGCCAATTAGAAATAGAGCTGGATGGTGAGAAAAAAAGCCACAAAAACTAAATCAGCTTCCTCCCACTGCCTTCTTCCCAGGCTCATCAAATACACAAAGAGACATCCAATAAACACTTCAGAACACTCAAGATTTTGGTTGTTTGGTTGATACAACAACTAAATGAGGGCAAAATTCTTCAAAAAGCATCCTGCTTTGTGTTAGATGTCACACTCTGCAAGACATGACCTGGCTCTGTAAGGGTCAGAGCTGATGCTGGGTTTTACTGAGGTTTCTGAGCTCTATCAGGAGAACCCGCTCCTCCAGAGAAGCTGCAGTCTCAGTTTGTTGTGTTGCTGGCAATGCCAGTTAGGACACAAGTGTCCACAGAAATGTCACAACAGTTTTTGTTCCCGTTTCCTTTCATCTCCCTTCAAGGTGTGCAACTTGAATGGGTTTTCTTCCAAATTTCTGCCTGTTTGGCTGCTCTAGGCGTTTTCTCACTTAGAGAAAGTGAGAGGATTTAAGTGTTTTTTGCCACAGACAGTTGACATACTTACCTTCTATGGTCTCGTTGGTGAAGATGCCCTTTCAAGGATGTTGTGAAGAATTATGAGAAAACTAGCACTGATTAATAGGATTGTCACACCTCCTTATTGCTGGGATAGCAGCAGTTCCAAAAACATGTCAGATGCTTCTCAAACTTAGAAAAGGATTCAATGCTTGTCCAGAAGAACATGCAAACCATGTCGTGAGAGCAACCGTAGCCTAGCAAATTAAAAAATAACACAGGAAGACTTTCTAATCTCTGCTTCTTTTCACGTGGAGAGAGAAAACATGGAGGTCTCCTGGTGAGTCAAAATATCTGCCAGGGTTAGAACTTAGTCAATGTACCAAAATACAAGAAGCAAAGACCAACATATACTGCTGTTGCTATGCTGTACTTTCACAGCTATGTTTCTTTCACTCTACATATATTTTCTGTCTGTCACGCTGGAGGTGGTGATGGGTTGCACAAGCAGCCATACCTGAAATTGGGTATCTAAACTGCTTTAAAATGTCCCTGACTCAATAGAATGTATAGTAGTGGCAACAACCTTCATCCAGAGGATTTTTTCTGATAATTTATGATTAGTAAAGGCATCTGATAAGAATCTACTAAATGCTCTTATAGAGATACTATTAATAAATTCAAATTAAAATAAAAAATAGCTCATTTTAAAATTAGGTACTTGTTAAAAGGACTTTTACATCTAATACATATTTCTTTTTGTAAGAATAGCTTCTACAAAAGATGCATTTTCCAGTTTGAAAAATAAACACAATGTATTCATCTGTTGTTTCGTTTTGCTGGGAGATAGAGATATTTAAGTGAAGAAAGTCATGACACTGAATAATAAGCAGTACACATTCATCTTTCCTAGGAACTGGAGTTGTAGCCCACTACAGTTATCAAAAGCTGACTTTTTGGAATAACTATATAAAATTCAGCATGCATTTCCTTTAGATTAAAAAAAAAGACCTAGCAGGTAGCCCTTGTAGTTTCGGAGCAGTAAAAAAAAAAAAAAGGGAAAAAGCTTTTCTACTTATTTTTTATTCTGTTGTTTAATTCAAAAACCCACAAATACCAAATTGGCATTTTCCAAGTATATTCCAAGATATGTTCCTACTTACATGAAAGGGGAAAAATACAGAACTTCTGACAGAGCAGTTAGTTCTTTTCAGTCCTTCTCTAATATTTAAATATATGTTAACTAATTTAAGCTATGTAGAGGGTCTTTGGCCCTATTAGCTTTTTTACTTCATTCTGGTGGCTAATGCTAAGGACTCTGTATTATTTTCAGGTTAGATCAAGTTGTGAAAAGCAAGTAAAAATTCTTGGAATTTTTGAGATTTATTTAATGCATTGTAAAAATCTGAAGACTGATTTTGTGTGTGTGCCTGAGTGGGTGTATATATGTATTTTTATGTTCGTATATTTTACCTTGGATATTACTTATCACTGCTGTTAAAAGGCTCAGGAACTTTGATGCTGATAAGAGGCAGTTCTATCTGTCAAATCCACAGATATTAATGTTCTTTCTGGAAAAGTTATGTGTTTCGTTAATGGAAATGTAATGGAATTTAAAGAAAAAAATGTTGCCTGGTAATCAGTGTGGGTCATTTCAAGAGGAGGATAAATTAGAGAGTCGTGATATGCACAGATAACACCTTTAATACAGTCAATGCTCTGAAGTCCTTTTAAGTGATTTTTCTTACTTCCTTAAAGCCTTTTGGTTCTATTATAGTTTTACAGAACTGTTTTTTCATAAACACCCATGCAATTTCTGTCTTTCACTATATGTGGTGCTTTGTTACGTAAACACAACAAACACTGAAAGTCCTGAGCGAGGAACAAAATATATCCTTATATTGATAGAAGACTGTCAAATCTTCACACAACAAACTGTTTCCTTCCCCCCCACTTCTCATCTTCTGAGGTTTGCACACTTTGTACATTATACTCTTAGGATAACTAGAAGCGGTTAGGGAAACTATGGTCCCTCACCACTCCATTTTCTGCCTTCTCTCTTCTTATATGTGAGAGAGAAAATTTAGGAGGTTAAAAACTCCTCAGGGATGGAACTATTGATTATCACTAAGTAATCTTGATCTTGTCTGGACAACATAGCTTTTTTGCATATAGATTTCTTGCAGGGAAAGAGTACCAAGTCTCTGTGCAATCCTATTTCTTAATTTCCAGATAACTGATGTAAAACAGAGGGGAAATGCACAAACTCTTCTGTGCTATTTGCTACCATGTAAGCAACGGTACATCAGCATGAGAGAAGTAGAAGTGAATTGCAACGTGGCAGTAAGAAAAGACATCTATCAGGATAAAGACACTGGGTTGCCAGTAACTATCAGCTGCAATCTCAGGGTCAAATTGTCATATTAGAACAGATTAAAAATGACGGAAAAATACAACGTTTGACTTGCTTGTATAGCTAGTGGGAAAACAAGTTCTTACATGTACAGCAAAGGCAGCTTAGACTAGTTGTCAGCTCAAATCATTGCCTGAAGCTGGCAAAACACTCAGTTGAGCTTCCTCCCCATGTTAGCAGGATGAAGAATGTCAGTGAAGCGCTCCCTCTGTCGCTTCTCTGTTACAGAGAAGAAATAGCATGTCAGTCACAGAGCTGCTGGCCTAAAGAATTGTCCAGTAAAGCATTGGCTCATTTGACTCACTTTACCAGAGACAACATCTCTTCCGCTCTGTCAGGGGAGCCAGACAGACACATTTATCTCTCTTTTTTTTTTTTCCTTTATTGTTTTTCTCACAGAATTTTTTGCCTCTGTTTTCCCTCGGTGGTGATACTTGTGCCTTTAACAATCTTATTGGAAGGTCTTGCAAAGTCACCATCCTGTCCCGATTTAAATTCTTATTAAAGAACTGCTGTCCTCATGATGCCGTGCCATTAAGAAACTGGCAATTATCAAGACAGTTTGATGTAACTGAATTTTTTGTACTAGGGGCCGCAAAAGTCTCTGTCAAGTGTCACAACCTTGAACTTGCAAGACCTTGATGGGAGTACTTCAGACCTACGATCACGCCTTATTTTGTGTGGCAGCACCTTTACCTCTATGCAAGAGGTGTTTTCCTTGTCTTTGTGACAGCAGCTGCCATCTCTTCTACCTTTTCCTCGCAGCCTTTGCCTCTGGTGTCTTCCATGATGCCACCATGTGAATAGGCCAGGGAGCGACTTGGGCTGGAGCAGCTGCAGCCATAGGTGTTGGAAGGTGAGGGAGCAGGGCTAAAGAGCAAGGACAGAGCCCCAAAACACTGGACTGCTCTGGCTGCGTTGCATGTGGGGGTAGTTCCCATGACTCTGCAAGGCTGGAGGAGCTGGGTGATTATTTAAGCAGAGTTTCTGCTTGTACATTTGGTCCCCATCTTCCTCAGGACGTTGCTACAAGCCACAGGTTGGACCATGGTGGTCTGTGTTAGCAGCCTGGCATCATTTACAAGCTTACATGCAATGACTGTTTTTGTGTTCTTAAAGGTAACAAAATGTGTTTTACTTCTGTCAAATGCTTCACTTCAGGCAAGCCTTGGATGAAACAAAGAGATGAGACAGGCATCCACCTCTTAATTATTGAACTGTGTACTTGCTTGTCCTCAGAAGCTTCTGCTTTTTGCCACCGGTGACCTGTGGTGGTTGAGATGAAAACAGAAAGCCTGTCAAAAGGAATCTGTTACGGCACCAGGATGGATGCTCTTGTGTTTGCTGCCTGCTGGTGCGTGGCACTGCTGACTAGAAGACTATCTACCCATACAGCATGTTGTTTCTATGCTTCTCTAGTTACCCAAGGATGAGGTCACTCAGTTCATCAATGATTTACGTTTACATAGTACCTTTCTTCAGACAGCTTCCAAGGCAGCTGGCAAATTTATTTCTGCACCAGCAAGTACCTGAACCTGATTGTTTGTGACTTCTGTACAGACTGAGGAGACAGTTAAAAGAAACTCCCTTTCCCCTCTATGTTTGGATATACAGTGGCGTTAGGCATCAGTGCTCCATGACACTTGTTCTGTCTGTGCACTTTGTGATATGAGATTCCTCAAGGAGTTTCTCAGGCTTTTCTGTTCCTTTTTTCTTTTTCTTTCAAGTTCTTTTGACTTTTTTTTTACTTCTAACTTGTAGAGCTGGATCCTACTCCACAAACAATTTTATAGCCTCATTTAAGTCAGTCTGTAGCACAGAATGCAATGTAGATCAAATAAAGGGAATGGAATCTGCTCACATACTATTGCAAATAACAGTTTTTCTAGCTGTGTTTAGGTATATGTTCAGGAATAATACTTGTAGCCATAGAATGGTGTTTTTAATTACGCTTCGAATGGACAGAAAATAACTGCAGGAATTTTACCATCATAAAATAATCTTGCAGCAGTTGATGACCTGCCTTATCTTTTAAGGTACTGCAAGGGAAGCAATAACCTTTTTTCTTTTTTTCCTGGACATTAGAAGGTATAACCGGCATAATAAACCAGGAAAAATTTAGATCTTGGCAGCTAAATGAAGAAACGGCAATATTTCACATTTTTCTCTTTCAGAGTATGTTAGAAACATTTCGAATTGAAAATGTATGCCATCCTTGAGAAAGAACATGATATATTGTTTAAAAATAAACACACTCCTGTGCAGAAGAGAAGCCTAAAGCCAGGGAGTGGCTGGATTCTCATTTCTTGCCACTTTACACTTAAATTCTACCAGTGTAAATATAACTAACATTGCAGTGAAGTGTACTTTGATTCACACTTGAGCAAGCTCCCTGTGGCTGGGACAGGTTGAGGTCAGCCAAGCACGGTCCGAGAGCTGGAGCAGATAGCCTCACAGAGAAGTTCTTTCTAACACCCTGCAGCACAGGGGAAACCACAGTTTTATTTTGATTTAGTTCCTCTTCAGCATCAGCGAAGGTAAAACTACAGCATGCTCTGGCGATGCCACAGCATTGTGGTTTGTTAGTGCATTGGGTGAAAATACACCCATTTTTCTACTGCAATGCCATCAAGCTCCCCTAAGCCTAAGCGAGTTTTCCCTTTTCCATACCTCATCAGCAGTAACATTGCGCAGGTCAAACAGTCTCATTTACCTATCTGTATGTCTCCCGATGTCTTTAGATGCAGTTTTGCCGCTTGCCTGTACAAATATAATTAACCTTTGCTGCCCCTGGCTATGCTGGAGTAACGGGAGCGCAGAAGTGCACAGGGCACACAGCTGCTGTGTGTGTGTATGCAGGGGGGTGGCTGGCCCTGCAAAGTCTGCATTTTTCATATTAAGATCTGGCAAGGTTTTCTGAGAAGACTATTCCTGCCTTTCAGTTTGTGAGATCAAAGCTTCCTTCTTACTCAGTCTTTTGCATGCATTTGAATTTTATCTATACAACCTTGACTGGAGAGACGGCAAGGTTAATCCAGTTTTATCCTATTTACTCATGACATTGTTTCGCTTGTGATAAATGGGGTTGTACGTTTTAAAAAGATACTAATGTTTTCTTGTTTTTGGTTCCTACACATGGAAATTACCTTCCTGGCTGCTTCTCTTCAGTTTCCACAGGAACACGGAATGGTCGAGGTTGGAAGGCACCTCCGCAGCTCATCTGCTCCAACCCCCTGCTCATGCAGGTCCGCATAGAGCTGGTTGCCCAGGGCTCTGTCCAGTTGGGTTTTGAGTATCTCCGAGCATGGAGACTCCACAACCTCCCTGGGCAACCTGTGCCAGTGCTCAGTCACTCTCACAGTAAAAATGTGTTTCCTGATGCTCAGAGGGAACCTCTTGTGTCTCAGTCTGTGCCCACTGCTCCTTGTCCTGTCACTTGGTGTCACTGGGAAGAGCCTGTCTCTGTCTTCTTTACACCCTTTATATCTTTCTTTCTTGTTACATACCCTTGCAGGTATTGTTCAGAAGTACAGGCTTGTGGAATCGTGCAGAATGAACTACCATGTTCTAAAGAAACCCTACAATTCATAAAAGGATCATGTTCTCGCTTATGGTACAAAACACTGAGTCATACCTTTCGGTGTTTTAGCTGAAAGATATCTCTACACTCTTTTTTCAGGAGTTGTTGATATTGGCTTTCTCTGTCTGATGACAAACACTTTTTTTTTTCCTGTCTTTAAATCAAAAGCTTTATTTGCATATGAAAAAAGTATTCTGTGAGTAATGTTAGTTACATTTACCTGTTTGATACTGAACATAATATTTTCCTTTTGGAGTGTTATTCGGCTATCCTGAGAAGTGGAAACATGCTCTTAGAAAAACAGGTACTTAATAGATGGGGAAAAGATATAGCAGGGTCCCTTAGTGGACAAATATTTGATGGTTTTCCAGGCTCAATTGCCTCCTAGTCTTGTGTTGTGTGGCGAAATAACAACCATGTGGACTATGTACAAGAACAACTATTATCTGAGAAGCTGCAAATAGACCAGTTGATCAATTTACCACTTGTAATTCTAGCATTAGGGTAGGTATTTTCAGGGACATGCTTTTATAATGGCCTTTTTCTGTTCTAAAGTTTTGTACTAGTATTATGTCTTGACCTTAAGTGTAGATTGTGAAAAGGTAAAGTGCAGAGTACGGAGCTCTCTGTCTTCCAAAAAAATCTTGAGAAACTGAAGCAACTTTTTATTTCCTGATTTCCATTCTGGTCAGATTTGCATGGGCTCTGGACCTGGCATCATTGCTTCTGTCTGCTACTTATTACTGTGGGATACAGTAATTTTCCCTAAGTGTATGCAGAGTGTGCATCTGCTTAGCTTTCTATGCTGGAAGATATATTTTTAATACTGTGTTGAATTTATTTCTGTGTTGGAAAAGGATGATATAGAATAATTTCCTGAAATAATCTTTCAAGGCCAAATCTTCCATGCTGGCCTCCCTACAGGAATTTCCTTTTCAGTGAGATGTTTCCCTATCCACCTGTCTCCACTTCTTCCCCTGAGAAGAAAAATAATGTTATTAAATAAAAGGAAGAACTTTTCTGTTTCCTTATTACTGCCAGGGTATCTCTTTATATGCTTCTTGAGCTTAGTAGTCAACATAGACTGTGCTTTTAAGTTTCTTTTTCTTGCACTTTGAACAATGGAAGTCTGTATTATACCCAGGAGTTCAAAGTCCTCTACATTCTGATTTTCAAGAACAATAAACTAATTCAGAGGTGGGTCCATTGTTCACATGCTTCAAAACCTTAAGCAGCAGAATGTAAATTGACTCTCTACAATGGCAGCCACTGCTCGATTTACTGCTCCCCTTGGGACGCACACAAGGTGATAGACCTGAAGCCTCTCGGTTACAGCGGGCTCTTTATTGCGGGTGTGTTGAACTCCTGGTGCCTGCTGTGACACAGCCATTAGCACAGGTCAGTCAACTGCAGGAAGGGCAGGGAAATGTGTGGAATTGTCAGCCATGTCCCCCTCAGAGATGTTTTCTGCTCTGTCAGTTTACAACACTATGTTGGCAGGGTAGGAACTGTGCTTGAAATGGCTTTTAGTTGCATGCAGGATGAACAGATATAAACTAGCAGAGAACTTTGCACTGATAAAGGTTACTGGGGGTGCTTTTGGTGGAAAACCAAATGCTTTCCTGGCTGTTTTGCTAGAACAATATTGACCTGATATCCTGTTGCAGGCCACAAACTTTCCATGCTCAAACCATTGCACATGCTATTTTCAGTACTACACCCTTTGCCCGTAAACAAGAGTGTAGCGCTGAGTCTATGTGTGAAAATTAGATCTGAGGTTCATGTGTGTATATGCGATCTTTAATGTCTGGAGTTCCCAGTTACACACAAATACCAGTTGTTCAAGACCTTCAGTTTGTCACAGGCATTAGAGTACTTTTTTTTTCTTTTCCTTTTTGTTTGTTTGGTTTGGTTTGGTGGTTTTAAATTCAGCCTTACAAGCTCAGGACATTTTCATATTGCTTTTTCATATTTCATTCACACCTTGAAGACATCCTGGATGTTATGAGTGGTGCATAGCATAGTCAGCTGAGTGCTAATGTGTCGTTCCTCACAGAATCACAGAATGTTAGGGGTTGGAAGGGACCTCGAAAGATCATCCAGTCCAATCCCCTGCCGGAGCAGGAACACCTAGATGAGGTTACACAGGAAGGCAATCAGGTGGGTTTTGAATGTCTCCAGAGAAGGAGACTCCACAACCTCCCTGGGCAGCCTGTTCCAGTGTTCTGTCACCCTCACTGTGAAGAAGTTTCTTCTTGTATTTAAGTGGAACCTCCTGTGTTCCAGTTGGTACCCATTGCCCCTTGTCCTATCATTGATTGTCACCAAGAAGAGCCTGGCTCCATCCTTGTGACACTAACCCTTCTCAGCTTAAATGGACTTTGCCTTCTTCCAGATACATTGCTAGGACCAGTGCTGATCTAGATTATCTGCCCTGGCAGCCTGAAAGCGCCCACCAGCAGTAGCTGAATATCAGGTCTTTAACAACCTCACACTCTAATACCTGCAAGCTGCTCTGTTTGATTGCCAATGGTTGAACAATGCACTTACCCTTGTCTTGTCAAATGGAGCATGATTTTGCTGATACCCTAATTACATTGCTCTGACAAAATACTCTTTTTTGTAGTTGTCTGAGGACATAAGGATGAATGACAATAGTAAATACTATTTAATAACTGTTAGAGTGTGGGAATATGCTAGTTGCTACCAAATCCCTGTCTGATACTTACTTTCAGGTATATGCAAAATGAAGTGTAACAATCCCTGATAAGAGTCAAAAACTTTTGAGGAAACTTTTACGTCATGGTTCTGTTCAAAATGTCAAAATTAGTTTCAAATTTTTCAGTGCAAAACTAAAAACTAGTAAAACCAGAAGAAAAATTGGTTAAAAAACTAATTCAGTTGCTCTGTGCAATTTTACAAGTTCTTTTCATCTGCTTAAATTTTTCCTACTTTGCAGTCTCTTGTTACAGTTAAATTTTTAAGAAAGGTCGTTTTTAAAAGTGGCACTTCATGCTTTTTGCTAGAAAAATAGTTAAAACTTGATTTTCCTTCGACTAGAGTATGCAAAAATAAAGTTGTCATAAGCTCTCATTTTAATTTTTAGAAGTTGTTAGTTTCCTTTTGAGAAACTTGAGTCAATTACTGCACTTTTATTTCAGCCAAAACTAGAGTAAAAACAGTGACATATTTTTCTAGAGATATAATTGATTTAGAACTGCAGGACATGGCTGTTTGGAAGGAAAAATAAGAAAGTGTTGCTATTTCACTAGTTAGAAAGAGCAAAGAAAGACCATTTACAAGACTTGTGGCAGGGAGGAATTGCTCAGCTTATAAGCATCCCTCAAAAGAGGGAAAACATAAAAATACTCTTAGGCTAGCCTATAGAAGGTGAACTAAAATTCTTTCTTTTTTTCCCCCTTATGCCTAGGCAGTCTGGGAGAAGAATGTTAACCACTGGTCCCTAGCAGTGTATCCTGATTTCTGATCACAAAGAAAAATCCCCATTTCTGAGAGCAAGCAAGACTGTGAAAGTAGAGAATACTATACCCTATCTTCAAAAAAGGTAAGGAAGTGTTTTTCTGCTGATCCTTTAACACTGTAAATGATGTTTTCATTTAACAATTCGTTAAGTTGAAGGTGGAAATGAGAATTTAGAATAATTGAACAGTAAAGTATGTGGTTTAACCAGCATGTTCCAACTCATAAATAGAAAAAAAGGAGCTTTTTCATATTAAAGGAAGAATGTAATGCATGTGTCACTGTACTTAAAACTATTTTTTGTGTAGCTTTTGTGTATATTTTGGGAAAAAAAATAAAACAAGTACTGTACACAACAGCAAATATTTTCTTTCATTTCAACCACTGAAGTTATTCTTAGCCATGCAAAGATTTATACAGTCTCCAGTCTACTAAGCAGCTCTTGTTTCACCAAGACAGATATGCAGTGTGTCTGTAGAATGCTGCCACTGGGAATTAGTGCTAAGTAATAGCCCACCATTTAGGCTTTTATCAGAACAGATTTGCACTGTTTTCCTTTCTGCTACATTTTGAATTGATTGGTTATTTGTAAAATATTTACAACTCTACTTGCTTAGATGCCTTAGTTCTAACAAGTACTGGAAGAAGCTCAAAATAGTTGAAACGTACTGTACTGCGTGTGTTTCCTCTGAAAGTGGAATGACAGCAGCATTATTTTTTTTTTTGGCCTGGGAAGAACATTGGAATTGCAAATGACAGGTAATATTTTTTTTTTCTAGAGCAGCCTTTCTGGCATGTGGTTCCAGGGCAAATGTGTTCATCAGTGACTTCATCTGCCAACGCCCTGCTCTACAGTGCATTTCTATAAAACTAGGTTCAGTATCTACCTGTCTTTGCTTTTGCACAAAACAATACGGTTCTGGTATTCAAAGTTTTTTATGTGGTTTAGAGAATCTGTCCTGTCTAACAAACATCACCCTGTAAATCAACAAAGACTATTAGTTAACTAAAAGCCCTGCTGTACTAGTGACTGTCTTGCCAAAATGTACATTTGACTGGTGTGTTATGTGGCAAGAGAATGAACGATAGGTAGATACTGACAGCTCTTCTGAAATGATCAGCTGGAATACATTGCCACGTTATTAAGAAAAAACGTTCTGTTCCCTTGAGATGGTCATAGTCACAAGGACATTCTTCTATCCTAAAAACCTACTGCACTTCAGTTGAAGGTACACAGGTGGTTTTGAAATACAAATTTGTGAGACTATGTCTGTTGATGTATTATGGGTAGGATATGTTTTTATTTCTTCAAGGTAGGAAGATATCACCAGTGTGCCGCCACCACTGGAAAGTGCTCTGTGCATGCAGGATGCTTCCTACCTGCTCTCTCTAATCTCATATTTCCATGGCACTTGTGTGTAAGGATTACAGATTCTGAGCTATCTTCTGCATCCTTTTAATAGACTTCATTTTTGCACGCCATATGGCAGTTTTCAAACAGCACATTTTTATACTTTGCCAGGTAAAATGCAATACCCATTGGCTTAAAACACAAATATTCAAGGGGCAGGCTATGAGAGTGGTCAGTTGCAATATCATCTCCAGATTGGCTAGTATGAATTTCATAAAGTATGCAAGACATATTTCTTTATAGTATTCGCATTTAATTTTTCTTCCAGTACAAATAAAGCTTTTTTTTTTTGCCTACATGTACCCAGTGTTCTTTCATAATCCGCCTCCATATCCTGTTGTTAGAATATTCTGCTTTTTGTTGCAGAAAATAAGACCAAAACTTTAATAGGAAGTAATTTGTACTATAAGTAGAGATTTTGCTTTACCCATAAGATTATTTTTGGTGCAAATAATTTGTAAATGTTGCATTAGTCAACTTTTGAACAAGTTTACTGAAGTCTAATATTTTATTTTTCTCTGATACATACATTTTTCTAGCTCATTCTACCATTTCACATTTTCTAGGCTAAAATATTTACAGCCTCAGACTCATTTATTGGTGACCCTATTCTGCTTCTCCAGAGGCTTCAGTTTTCCTTTAAGGCACACTTTGTGCTTTCATTCTTCAAAAAAAGTGGAATAGGAAAACCTTTGTTCTTTTATGTTCTGTTAAAGTTTCTGATTTAATTTGTATCATCCAAAACTGTTTGTCCTGCTTTATTCCATTAATTTCTTGTTTTCCTTCTTTTGCCTCTCTTGTTTTTCATGTTTACCCAATTCAGATTCCTTTCTTACAATAACTGGTGACTATGTATATATTTGATGGTGTTCTTTCACTCACTTTAGTGGAAGTACAAACTTCAAAAATTTTGTGAAATGAGTCACTATTCAATAATCAGCTGCACAAATAATCTATTTCCTTATTCTAATGAAGAAGAGGTCCTGCCAAGAAGACAGAGACCTTGGTTTAGTCAACATTATTTTGTAGCATTTGTTCACAACTAATTTTCTAGATGTCTAGACTTTTCTTGTGTTATGCTTGCAATGGATTTTAGAGGTAATTAGAATAAGCGTCAATGTGAAAAGTCCCTTGATTTGTGAACCCACTACGTATTATTAATGTGAATGACCTGGTTGTCTTCTCAAATTTAACATTGCAAAACCAGCCAGGAAGTACTTCACTGTAAACGGACTCTGATTTCATACTCTTCTACAACTCAGCCTTAGCTTGCCTTCTTGCAGAACGGTGTCATGTTCTCATTCCAATCCAGCGCAAAAGTGACCCCACGCACGAGAGAGAGCTGCTCATTCAATCTGTGGTTTGCTCACCCAGTGCCCCTGGCCATGCAGGGCTTGGACCTGGGATGGTGCGCTCCAGAGCTCAGCTGGGTAGTTCCGTGCCCACACCATGCCCTAAAATCACCTAGACAACTCTTCCACACTTACTCCAGGCACATCTGCCCACTGCCTGGCCCTCCCCACTGTGTGTCCTTCTTAGAAAGGACCAACTTCTTTGTCTCCTCTGTCACTGAGGAAGAACAACCAAGAAGATGACCTGAGAGTTGCAGCAATCTGAAATTGTGTTCAGAGTTCCATGGAAAGTATTTTCTGATATGCAATTAACTAATCAGTTCAGAATATCTCATCTGTCTCCAGAACTAAACAGAACTTTGCAGCAGGAGTTGAAAACTCGAGTGGCTAAATCCATCTGCTGATCATGGTAGGGCAAGACTTGCACAGTAAAAATTCTAAAAATTTTGATGATGTGAAAACTAAGCCATAAATATCAAATACTTCTTTCACATATTATTTGGGGAAACTAGTGGTTGTATATATTTCTCTCTGTGGCCAACATATAGGGAATTGGAAGCTGCCGGCTTGTGAGTCTGGGTATTTAGTCCTCTTTCTAAGAGGTATGAGATCCATGCCTAATATTTACCAGGTTGGCAACCCGTACGCTTTTGGAAGTTGAGGGGACTGGTTTTTTTTTTTATTAGTACTGTGGGGAAGTGGGAAGGCAGTAGGTAGATCTGTCATAATGTGAAAGCTACACCTGACAATTTTGGGATCTCCACAAGAGCCTAGAGAGAGTGAAGTGAATGGCACAAGCTCCTGTAATGTAATTTCCTCTGAAAGGTAATACTGTCATGGTGAAGAGCAGAGTTATTCTTGATCACCTTGCTTTGAAATAATGGTAAGACAACTATAAATAGCCTTTTATGAGGAAATAACGAGGTGGATGGATGGTGGCAGGGCGGTAGATGTGGTCTATCTTGACTTCAGTAAAGCATTTGACACAGTCTCCCACAGCACCCTCATGGCTAAACTGAGGAAGTGTGGACTGGATGATTGGGTAGTGAGGTGGACTGTGAGCTGGCTGAAGGAAAGAAGCCAGAGAGTTGTAGTCAATGGGACGGAGTCTAGTTGGAGGCCGGTATCTAATGGAGTGCCTCAAGGGTCGGTACTGCGGCCTATATTATTCAATATATTCATTAATGATTTAGATGAGGGAATTGAGTGTACTATCAGCAAGTTTGCTGATGACACTAAACTGAGAGGAGTGGCTGACACGCCAGAGGGCTGTGCTGCCATCCAGAGAGACCTGGACAGGCTGGAGAGCTGGGCAGGGAACAATTTGATGAAATATAACAAGGGAAAGTGTAGGGTCCTGCATCTGGGCAGGAACAACCCCAGGTTCCAGTATAGGTTGGGGAATGACCTGTTAGAAAGCAGTGTAGGGGAAAGGGACCTGGGGGTCCTGGTGGACAGCAGGATGACCATGAGCCAGCACTGTGCTCATGCGGCCAAGAAGGCCAATGGCATCCTGGGGTGTATTAGAAGGGGGGTGGTTAGTAGATCGAGAGAGGTCCTCCTTCCCCTCTACTCTGCCCTGGTGAGACCATATCTGGAATATTGTGTCCAGTTCTGGGCCCCTCAGTTCGAGAAGGACAGGGAACTGCTGGAGAGAGTCCAGCGTAGGGCAAGGCAACAAAGATGATGAAGGGAGTGGAGCATCTCCCTTGTGAGGAAAGACTGAGGGAGCTGGGTCTCTTTAGTTTGGAGGAGACTGAGAGGTGACCTTATTAGTGTTTATAAATATATAAAGGGGGAGTGTCACGAGGATGGAGCCAGGCTCTTCTCAGTGGCAGCCAATGATAGGACAAGGGGTAATGGAATCAAGCTGGAACACAAGAGGTTCCACTTAAATTTGAGGAGAAACTTCTCAGTGAGGGTGACAGAACACTGGAACAGGCTGCCGAGGGAGTTTGTGGAGTCTCCTCTGGAGACATTCAAAACCCACCTGGACACCTTCCTGTGTAACCTCATCTAGGTGTTCCTGCTCCGGCAGGGGGATTGGACTGGATGATCTTCTGAGGTCCCTTCCAGTCCCTAGCATACTGTGATACTGTGAAATAAAACAAGTTGCCATGTCACATTTTCATGTTCCTTAAATGTCTCGCTATGTAAACTTCACTAGTAAACTCTCACATCTGCTCTGTTTCCCCAGGAAGCTACCCAGTATGCAAAAACTTGTCTTGATAATTTTGCAAGGATAAGGTTTTTACTTCCTTTGGATAAGCTGGGTGGTATATCTATGTTATAATCAGAGTAGTATTTACGTTCAGTCTCTAGATGCCTGTATGTTTTTGAGTCTTTGCACTTAATGTACAGGTTTTAGAAAAATGACTATAATAGCTTCTAAGACAGAGCTAATTTTTGTGAAATTATTTGATTGCAGTAGTATTTCTTGGTTTTAACTAAATATGTTTCTCTATTTTAACTGCCAAGTTATAATTGGAATTGACATTTTTGTTCCTGGTTAGATTCCTTAGTTCCAAGCAAGATTTTCATGCTCACCAGAGCTATTTTGGAGCAGCTCAGAACTCAAAATAGGGCCAAACTGCAAAGCTTGACTGGCTCTTGAGTTTTTTCAATGTGTTCAGTATTTCTTAAGTCAACACCCAGAAGCCATGTTTGCAAAATTAGATCAGTTTCCATTTAGATTTTATTCTTGTGTTCCTGCTGATGACAGGAGCTTATTAATCCAGGTTTAGTTAACCTGTAGGTTACATTATTTTGATTTCTTCTGTGCTGAATTCTGAGAGAATATCAAGGAAGAGTATTGTAGGCAAAATTATCTGAGGGCAAAAGGTGATTTATGCTTCCTTGCAGTACTCTTAGAATTGGGCCAATGTAAGGATTTTCTATAGTTATTTTTGCATTGCTACCCTTACATTAGAGTTTTAAAGTTCAAATTTAGATCTTATGAGTACCCAGGATTTCAGGCATGTAGGTCTGGGACAGGCAAAAATTGACACAAGTCCTGATCTGACTTTGCTAGAGTGGTGTTTGTGTTTGTGATGTCCTGTCTTAAACATCCAGCAGTGAAATAATCTTAAAAGTCCTAATTCAGGAAAAGAGAGTCACATTCTTGATTGTAAGATAATGTAATGCTTCTTGAGCTGGAGGCTCATTTCAGCCCTGGGCTTTAGTGGCTGACTAGGATGGAGGGAGGTAAAGCTCCTAGGGAAATTGTAAAAGGAAAAGGCACCCATGTAGATATCAGAGCTAATTATGATACAGCATGTTAAATTCAGTACTGGAAATTGACTGACTATCTGCCCTGTATTCAAAGATTTAAAATTCCCTGTGGCTGTCCGCCCCTCCATCTGAATGAATCTCTCAGCTGAAATGCAGCTCAGCTCTTTAAACAGCTGCCTCACACAGCTTTTAAAAAGCTGCCTGTGTGTACCTTGCTATTTTTACTTCATGTTTCACTGCACCCCTTGAACTTCTTGGAGACCTGTGATGTCTTGAACAGGCAGTAGGCAGAGATGTCTTCAAGACAAGGTCCTCCTTCAGCTCCATCATCTTTATCATTAAGTAGAAAGGGGAGCTGAACTCTTCCATCTGTTGGATAATGTTTTCCACTGCTGAGGTTGCTATTTTTTGTTGCTATAACTCAGGATAAAACACTATCATATAGTGCTGTTCTGTATCCTACATTTTGCATGTTGCATAAGTTATCGTCTAAAAGCAAGACTTCTTCTCAAAAAAGAATGGTTTTGCAGATGAAGAAAAGTATGAAAAATATTTTACTCATTGGTGAATTTCACTTTAAAAAGTCCTTAAAGGCTTTTTAAGTTGTTATTTTAATCTGCCTATATGTCTTACAGAAGCACAAATGCTGTGATTTTTAATGGCTGTCTTGTTAGATTTGGAAGATATAATGTGCCATTATAATACTTTTACTGCCTATGTTGCAAAGGAGTGTCTTTTATTGAGCCCATTAATGTAGTTGTTTACTCCTTGGTAAAACAAAGTATGGAAAACATGTAACTAGAGGATATAATCTGAAGAAAATAATTTTCTGTAAAAAGGTTTATTTGTACTTCTACAGCATTCAGGTAGCCAATACAGTGCTTTATACTATAATACTGTTTATTGTACTGTTTAGTACAGTGTTCATGGATAGCTCTATTTATTATGTTAAATAGAAGTATTGCAAATATTATTTAAAATATTTATTATATAAATACATAATACTATTAGTTGTTTTCATTACTAATCAGAGGAAGGAATAAAGTAAGATAGAAAACACATTCTGCACAATGTGACTTTCTTATTACAGGGCTCTTTTATTAATTGGAGGTGTGACATGCTAGTGCTGCTGCATTTTGTTATGAAACACAGGTATAATTTTCACACATTATGGATTTCCTAATGTAACAACTCTTCTACCCTCACAATAGTGCTACTGCATAGTTCTGAAGAAGCCTAAAATGTAAGACATTTTACTGCAAGAACAGAGATTTGAAAAAAAAAAGGAAATCTTAAATTTGTGTTTGATTTCAAAATCTCAGTGGTTATATAAATGTGTTGTGCTATACTTCTTGTTTCAGTAACATTTGAAAAAAACCCCAAACAAAACAAAACAAAAGAGAAAACATGGCTGCAGCTGAAAGGGATACTAACCAAAATATAGTCCCTGAGGTACTGGGTACTGATGATTCAGGTACTGTAAAAAATAAACTGGTTTTTTGGTTGCAAGTTAAAGAGACAGAACACATTTTCATTTTCTTTACAGAGGGAACCTCCTCTGTCCTCATAAACTAATACAAGGAAACTGCTTATGCCAGCGTCTGAAAGCTGTATAGTTGACCATGCTGGTCTTGCAGTTCCTTCTTACTACAGATGGGTCTCCCAGTGTCTTTTCTTACAATGTCTGGACCATATTTGATCACTTGGGCTAACAAGTACCGAATGTTTGTATAGGAAGTTTATGTTACAGGTTTTTTTATATCAGGATTTGATTTAGCGTTTTTCCCTTGCTTCCCTTTCTTTTTTTTTGCCTCTTTCCACTATTTCAAGCTGTGGAAATGTTTGACTTAATTCTAGTACTCCATAACAGAAGAGTTCTAGAAACTGGCTCCATGAAGCAATACTACATTCAGTTGATTTTGTCATTCCTCTTTTAAGTGTAGGACTGTTCATTTAATTTCATTATATTCCTGAGTACCTTGTCAAGGTGAATATTCTCGCACTTTATGTCTCTGTCCAGTTGCTTAATATACTTCATTGATAAGCTTTTCCTGATACTGAATCCAAACTTTCTCTGCCAACATTTTGTCTACCTAGAGCCTCCTGAACAGCCTTACTCCCCTCATTCTTCTATAGTCTTACAGGAAAAATCAACAAAGTTTAGTACTGAAACATGAAACTATCTTTAAGGATTCAAAATGTACTAGTTTCTATTGTCAAACTTATGGGATTTCCTCTGTTAAGCTATAAAGATAAAGCTGCTATAAGGAAATCTCCAGTGATGGAAGTACATCATAAAGAAAATAATTATTTTAGGTTCCAGTTCAGAAAGTTGCTTGAGGATAAATTAAACTGAATTCTTCAGTTGGGGTTTTGGTGTCTTAGTTGTATACATTGTTGGTGAAAACAATACCATCTATATATTTTACTTATGCTGAAGTGTTTTTTTATAGGCTGAAGACATCTCACTTATTTTCCCTAGTCAGGTTCCCAGCTGCCCTCATGGAAACTAGCACCTTTCCAAGGAAACTGATCCAGCAATTTTAGAATTAGCAGACCAGATAATATATTTTAAAATATTGTTACTTGAAAATGAAAGACACTCACCATCACCTATAGCTTGATAACTTGCAATTCATATTAAGTAAATAAGGGAAAATTATATAGCCTTTGTGATTTCTATACAAAGGCGTAAATGAACAAGACTTACTATTCAGTCAGTTGAAAGACAGTATGAATGTGTATGAATGAAGGCATATTGAATGTTCTTACTGAAATCTTAATTCCAAAAAGCACAAAACGTTTTCTAAGAAGACTGAAATGCCTCTTACTCTGCAAAGACCTGACCTATATTGAGCATTAGTTACAGAAGCAGAAGTAAACAATTCTTTCTCTGACTTTGTAATCTATGTAATCTAAGGAAAAGTTAGGCGAGCAAGATGATCCAAGATCATAGAATCATTTTGGTTGGAAGAGACCCTCGAGATCATAGAGTCCAACCATTACCCTAACTCTGGCACTAAATCAGGTCCCTAAGATCCTCATCTATACGTCTTTTAAATACCTCCAGGGGTGGCGACTCCACCACTTCCCCTGTTCCAGTGCTTCACAACCCTTTCCGTGAAGAAATTTTTCCGAACATCCAATCTAAACCTTCACTGGTGCAGCTTGAGGCCATTTCCTCTTGTCCTATCACTTGTTACTTGGGAGAAGAGACTCTTTGTGGCAGCAGCATATATAAATAGTAGAAAGATTTTTCTAGGGAAAGACTTTGTTGCTTGTATTAAAATAGATAGTTGAGCTAATTATGGAATAGGTGTGAGAATCTTTTTATGCCTTTCCCTTTAGATGCAATTTCCCCTTATGGGTTTAAGAAGCTTGGAAGACGTGTGCAACGGTAGCTCTTAGTTAAAATACTGCTGAAAGCTGCCCCCAGAAAAGATATTGTACAAGCTCATGTACCGCTAGTTTTCTGCTAATTTCATGACCTTGGCTTCAGAAATCCCCAAACCCACAAGGCAGTGATTTTAATCTTTATTTAGGATTTGTATGTAGCTGATTTTGTTTAAATCCCCCCGCCTTCTTGTTTTCCTCCCGTTTCTTCTCCTTCTGTCAGCTCTTCATTCTCATCAGTTTGCCTTAAAGGCCCGGGGTGGATGAGTCAATGATTCCAGACTGTATCTGCTTAGATACAATTTTTGTTTTAGGGACAGGAATATCGTGCTTCAGCTCAGTAGGCAGTTATGTTTTTTGAGCAATTTTGACTTCTATAACTTCCTTTTTTTTAGCTACTGACTGCTGCACTCCTCTCTCCATTTCAGAAAAGCACGTCCTCTGAGGTCTTTTTAAAAACAAATGAAACAAACCTGGCTCTTGACTGCAGAGATACTACCAGTTCAATGAAGATTCAGCATTGTTTAATCTTGTGCTGATCCCTGACTTCCCTGTCTTGTCCATGTGTCAGTTTTTCATTCATCTTTGGTCACCTGAACATCTACCTCCCTGCCTTCCTGCCTCCCACCAGTCCTCTCCTCCTCCACGCTCCAGGGAGCTCCTAAAGCTGGCATGGCCAGACCATGTGGCACTGATAGTTTGGATGGAAGCTGACACCTTATCTCTCCCTTGCTAAACAAAGAAGAGACTGCAGGTATCTGGAATAAGAAAGGCAGAAAAGCCAAAATATCAGGTGAGGAGATCTTTTGTGCTGTCACCACAGCAGCACCTGAGTGCTTGAACAGACACAAAACGCTGCTGAAGCACTGAAAATGCCACAGTCGCTCCCTGCTCCAAAGATTAGCGGTCTCCCACTTGGAGGTACTGAGAAGGGAGGGAACATTTTTCTCCCTCCTTAATCCTGTCTTCATGTAGAAAGCCAGGAGAAAGCTGGAAGGGTAACACATGGTGGTATTGTTTTGTGTTCATTTTTTCTAATCAGCCAAAGTATTGAAAATGCTTCTGTCTCTTTAAAATGGTGTGATATTTTGTGCTGTGACTACTACTGAACGTGAAGTTATTTGAGTGAACAGAATAACTTCATGTGTACTGAGGTGTGAGGTGACCTCATTATTCCTAAATCTGTTCCTGTTTTGTAGCACTTCTTATTCAGCTCTACTCTTTCAGCTGCTCGAGTGTTTTTATTTCTGCTCTGGTTGTGTAACAGAATTTTTTTTAAATGTCAAAATCATGGCAACATAAGTTGGTTAATTTAGCCAACCTGGTAGAAATTTAGTTGTTCATAGATACGCCGACAATTGAGCAAGATTGAACAGGGTTTGTGACTTAATAAGATAAGAAGTAACACTTGCCAGGTTTTACTTGGGTGCAAGGATGTTGATTAGCACATGAGATGCTTCTTTCTAATCAAGAGTTCTAGTAAAGATATTTAAAAAAATAAAATAATCATTTTGACTTGGCTTACACAAAGTCCGGGCTTCGAAGGGTAGAGAAGTCAGGTAAACCGGCATTCGCTGTTTGCCTTCAGAAGAGCATGTGGTGGGGAGTGCTGGTAGCACTCTGTGATCATTGCTTGTCCCGGTGCAGAGGTGCACATCCCTGGGGAGATTCTGCTCCCTTCAACCCTCTGTCTTTTTGCTGCCACTGAGGACCCTGCTGTTGGGACTGTTTATCTGGAAATTGGGCAGCTGTCCACTTGCTAGGACACAAAGATTTTATAACTCAAAGTTCACTCAGTGGGGACTACGCAGCCTTGCTGGTTATTACTGAGTAGAGTTTGTCTGAAGCAGCAGATTAGAGGTGGATGACTGTAAATACCATTGCAAATGCCATATATTGTCAAATTTCTTATGCTAGCTTGAGAGTTTTTCCATTTGGACCTCCAGCATTTAAGGGACAAAGGAGAGGCAAGAGTCCAACTATTGTTGCTTGAGAGCTCTCTTTATTACCTCCCAAGTAATTCCCATGGGACATGTTTTGTTAAATAATGCATCCCATCTTCTGTATCATCAGCCACTGTTCAGAAACTCCCTGACTTTTTCGCCTGGTTCCTTGTCAGCCACTCTCTTTTACTTGATTTTTCTTGCTAGTTTCACTATTCTCCACTGATTGTGTGTAGTCTGGAGTACTTGAATAAATTGGTAATCTGTGGGTTTTTTAAAGAGCAGGTAAGTTTTCTGACCAAGTATGTTTCCCAAGTTAAAGGTCTGGTGCCTATGCCAAAGTTGTCGCTGCATTAATAACCTCCCATATTTACAATTACATGCAACAGGGTTTTAGCAATCCCACTGCCTTGATTTCCTGTTGCATCCAAAGTAGGTCAAGATGAAATATGAAGTCAGCCAAGCTGGGGAGAGGGGGCAGACATTTTGGATTAGCATCAGTGGATGGCATCACTGCCAGTTCAGTGGTGTGAATTGTTTAATTATTCTCTGCGGAACAAAATGTAAAAACAAAACACTCCATGTGTCTAAGTTTTTGTTGGATTTGACATTAATTGTAGTTGTTTAGGGAATAACTAGGACTTTTTAAAATGTCTACTGCCTTACACTCTTAACTATTAAAACCTACTTTTATGTAAGTCAATTGAAAAAAAAACCCTTTATTTTTCTCTTTAAACTTTGACTGTATGGAGCTCAATTCTGCCACTCCACCTTTTAATGATATTTCATTTAATGTTTTAAAGTGTAAGAAAAGCTTGTGTTTCAATTTTCATCCCTGCTGAAACAGAAAGTCTGAGGCATTGGTGGTGGGCAGTTTGGGTGGGACTGAGATAAAGCTGATGTTAAGAAGGTATAAGGAGAGTGGTTTCTACCTCTTCACTGTAGGATTGTCCATCACTTGTCTTTGTGCCTGTTTGAGTGACGCTGTTTCTCAGTTGCTGTTACAAAAAGTCTTCTGATAATCTTGTGTGATGATTAATTGCTGCTAATTGTCTTCAGCTAGGAGACTGACATTTGTGCATCTCCAATTTTGATGCTAGGTTAGGTAGTCCCTCTAAGAGGGACTACATAGGCATCCCTCAGTGCCTATGATTTTCAATATTGTAATGCTTATCTGTTGGTCTCCAAGCTGGAAGTCAGTCGTGGGGCTTGAAATTATAAAGCTGCAAAGGGCTGGAATAGCTGCAGAATGCACCCAGGGGAGTGACCGCAGCTGTGATCCACAGAGTGTTCTCTTGGGTAGCCATGCAGCCATTCTGACGGTCCTGAGCCCTACCGTAAGCTCTCATGGTCTGATTTAATCCTGGCTTGCTGACTGTTAGGAGGGATGCTAGATCTAGTGTAGTACTGTGGCAGGAAGGCTGGAGGGGGCAGGGTGAAGTGATTTATTTGCTGAAGAGAATCTTGTTCTTGTCAGCTGCTGGAGTGGAGAAAGCAGCCCCTATAGATGGGTCAAAAAGCCATGCATTTTGTCAGACCACAGTAGTTTCTCCTTTCTATTCTTCTTCTTTCTTTCTTTTTTTTTTTTTTTAATAGCTCTCTTTAATTAAGAATTAAATTGGGTGAAAGTCATTCTCTTGGCTCCTGAGAATTTTTCATTAATGAAATAAGATGTGTCCCCAAAGAAAGAAGTTGCTAAAGTGATTATCACACATAAGTCTTGATGTATCTGTCAAAAAAAAATCAGTCTGAGATACCTCTGAGGAGAGAGAGACAGGGGAATATTACTCTGAACTTTCGTAGTTCATCTTTTCTTGTGCTTAGTTCGATCTCATTTGCCTGTGTTTTGGGGAAATGATTCTGTCTGTCTATATTTCCAGCACTGAACAAAATGCAGCAATTAAGCAACATGGTATTCTTAAATGTTTCTCCAAATAAGCTAATAATGAGTGTTTACTTGACTTTATAGAGGAAGATTTAAGAAATCAGATATTATTGAATGCAGTATGTGCAAAAGATTAATTAAAATCTTCCTCTGTTAAAGGCTTTACCTTCCTTGACTTCAAAAGTCTCTGTGATCAATATGCCGTGCTAAGGACCCCTGTTTAAACCAGAAGATAGTCATAAATATCTTTGGTTTCACATTAAGAAAGTACAATAATTCTCTAGATTCTGAGTTCTGTGAGAAACATTTTTTTGGTCTAAACACCTTCAGGATGCGAAGGCCTAAGCTTCGCCACTTGTTGTTGGTCTTCAGGTAAAACCCGTAAGACATGGTTTTGAAAAAATACTGTGCAAGAATTGAAAATACAGCATTAAACCACAAATTCCCTGTAGAGGATTTTACCGCACTATAAGCTACTTGGTTCCCAGGAGATTTCAAAATCAGACCACCCATTTGCATGCCAAACTAAAGATCTGGGAGCCGAGCTTTGCCAGGTATGTTTTCCCTTAAATCCTGGCTGCAAATATCCATTCGTGGAAGACTGTTACCTCTGGGAAAGGAGCTGCTGGAGCCATGGGAAGTTCTACCCACAGCACAGAGCAATGCTGTAGTAGGCTTTGACTCAGCCTGTGTTGACCAAGAACTGCATAACGAAGTCTTTTTTTTAGGTTTTATATTCAAAACTTTATTGCTTTTTAAGAGGGATTTGATCATTGTTGCTTCTTTTATGACAATGGTATAGACTGTTTAATGCTTGTCTCCATTTCATGGTACTATAGGATGCTTAAAAAAATACTAATGTCTGGCACAATTTTTCCTGGAAAATGCAGCCTCCAGATTTCATGGTAGCTTTGACATTAAACTGTTCTTGTAAGCTGAAAAACATGATGATAAAATAATGGCAGGATTTTTCTGACTTTTTAAAAACCAATGCTGTTATTCATAGCACCTGTGAAGAGTTGCCTAGTATTCCAGGTCTACCTTTTTGCCCTTGTGGAAAAGGTAGGCTATTTTTGGCTTTGTAGATGGGGAAGACTGAGCAAAAAGCATTTATATAAACTAATGTACCAAACAAATGCTACATGAAGGATCAGCTGGGAGGTCTTAGCTATCGATCTGAAATGACCTTGGCTCTTGTTAGTTAAAACCTCCCTTAGCATTTTCCACAGGGAGAGCGTTAAATAATAACAGAGTACTGAAATACATGCTCAGCTTGATTTGTGATACTGTTCCTACAAGCTTCCCATCACATTACAATATGACCTTCAGAGTTCTCTTGAGAACAACAACAAAAGAAGTCAAACCAACCATTCTCTTTGGTGATTTTATGGCTTTTGTTTCTTCCTCAGAAGATCAAGTCTGGAGTTTCTCTGACTTCGTCTGAAATTGTAGGCATGATCAATTTGTTTAAGAGACCTTGTAAGTATTGGACTGATTCTGTAGATCATGGAGCACATGATGTCCTGTCATTCAAAAGCTCACTGTTAAGTTTTTGTGGCTTAGTCTGGAGTACTTTCAGCAGGGAGCTGGCTGAGGGGGGAATGTGCTGTGCTTATTGTTTTCGAGCAGGAGCCGCTGCTAATGTGTGTGCTGCTTTTGTCCATTTTTACGGCAGTCATAATAAACAGCGAATATATGAAGCCAAGTCAAATCCAAACCGAAGAGGTTACTCTGGTTTATGTCTTTGCAGGTAATTCCCTGTGGCACCACGGGGAGCTATCTGCACTGCTGTGGGAAACTTGACTCCCCCAGTTTGTGTATGTCAGATGCTGTGCTTTATCATACCTTTTGAGACGGTCCTTTTAATTGCTGAAAATTGAGAATTTATGGATTTAAATTCTGAAGTAAATACAAAAAGAACGTGCTCATTTAGGATCATCTGGATTATTTTCCAAAGTTGTCCAAAACCTTGCTATATTTAAAGCTCTCTACTGTAGTTCTAATTCTGATAGGTTTTCCTATGTGATTAAATATTATCTTTCAGTTGCACTGATACTAACTTACATTATTTCATCTTTATTTCTTGCACTGGATTTGCAGAGATTATTTGACAAATTCAAAATACGAGTTAAATGATGCGAATGGACTGAAGCAGTATTAAGTTTGTACCTGTGTGTAAATACCAAGCATGCTATCAAGCAGTGGTGCTGGATCAGTGTGGTGTCCTGTTCACCTCTTCGTTGGTGGGGTTCGGGAGTTGGGGGGCAGGGAGGAGGGATTGGGCAAAGTGTTTAAATGAACAGGATTTGCTTTCAACACAAGATGATGGTTAACATCTTAACATGACAAAAGCTTTAGTCTGTTTCCAGGTTTCCTGATTATTTGTCCGTTTCAGTTTGGAAGTAAATTGTATCTCTGTTTCCCCTGGCTTGCATGATGTTCCACATGAGCTTGTGCTACTGAGAAGGTATTAAGAGGGGAAGAGACTCTAGCTTGATTCACTACCTGCCCTTCAGGACAGGGCGTGAAGCCAGGTCAAATGCTCTACCAGGGAAAGAGAGAGGAAGGAATGTAAAAAGCCTTTAATTCCCAACAAGTGATTTAATTGTCTCTAATTATGGATTTAAAGGATGGAAGAAATAAGAAGACTTAATCTGCGTGCACTATTGAGGAATTCACGTAGGAAGAAGAGACAGAAGTGTTTGAAATACCTGGCTAGCTCTCTGTTGTCATCTGTTAATAATTCACATGGCCCTTTCATTTGTATTCTGTTGAGAAAAACAGAGTAGGGTTGAAATACAAAGAAGCTCTTAACTTCCTTTGTGAAGGAGTGGGAGTACAGCGTGTCCATTCAGTAGAAACAAAAGAATTTACTTATGTGAAGTTTTCAGACTTTTTCAGTTTTCTTTTTGTAGGCAACTTCACCAGTGGCATTGTGGGAAGAAAACTTTGTTTCTCATGTGGCTTTTACACTTGTGTTAGCTATTATTAGTTAAGGCATAACTGAGCCGCAAATTCGCAGACCCAGGCTTTCCCAGAATTTGATGCCTGCTTTTGCAGAAAACCATTTGCTATACAATTACCACCACATAAAATGGTGCGTCACTGTCTTGTATAGTACTGCTGTAAAGACTTGGAAATCTCTGGTAGCCAGCTGTGGGGTACAAGTCTTATTCAAAGTTATCTGAGACTTCTCTGGAAGTCCCAGTTCTAGGAAACCTGTGTCCACAGCCGTCACCTCCTTTCATAGAAAAAAGGATTGGCTAAAATATATTTACTTTCTCTGCGGGTACCAATGTTTCATGGATAAGATTAAAAGGAGAAAAGTGGAGAGTATCTGCAGTTTACCAACCTTTTAGCTGAGGTGAGTGATGAATATTTGCATGCCTTGGTGGTCTTGTTCACAGAATGTGCTTTGGTGCCAGGGCTCTATTTTACCTTTGGTTTCTGACCCTCTCATGTCCCTTATTTTCTACCCTTGTATGTGCAATGGTTTCTGACCCCTCTTACCCACAGCAAACTTTCTCTCTCAAAATGGGTAAAGAGCAAATTCTGAAAATATTATGCTATTAAAATCTTATTGGTAATATCTTACTTGGGATATTTGTTTGTTTCTGACTCCTTAAGAAGCATAGAATTTATATAAGAGATAAGTATTACTTACCTTATTTCTGCATAAGTATTAGCAGAATTCTCAAAAATGGCAGTGTAAACACAGAAGATGTATACGTCCACAAGTACTCTAGATAGGATAGCAATGCTTCTTATACATGGAACATGAAGTTTTAATATCTCATGGGCAGAGACAGCCACTAATTGGCTAAGTCTGTCATTTGCAGTGAAGACATTCGTTATCTTTGTTTTGTAAGATTTCTTCCTAGTCGTCTTTCAGAAAAGTTGGAATGCATGGTCTGACTGACCTGGGTCAGGACTGAATTTCATGTTACTCCTCTGCTGCTTGACGCAACACTCACCTAGGTGGAATTCTTGTCTGAACTAGCCTTGCCATGGCTGCATTAATTTTCCCTAATTACAAAACGACTTACACTTAATGATCTGCAATTAATCAGTACCTTTTGCTTTGCTACACATATAAAATTATACTTTCAGTAAAATGCTTCATGAAGTAATTAAAGATTTCAACTCAGTGTACTTGGGAGACTTCTGTCCTCTAGTTTACTTATTTCTTATTAAATATTTAAATATTAAACATTAAAATCTTGTTGCCTTAATCCAAAGATGCAATCACTACTTCTTCTCCCATGGCAGACTATATTTAATTCTTATTCTGGAATGCTGTTTCCCTAAATGACATGTTCCGTTTAGCCTTGTTCCATTTTGCAATATAGCCTACAGCAGGGATGACCAGCTGCTCTGTGGTGATGTTTCTCCCAGCTGAATGCTCAGGTGCTGGAGGATAATAAGAGGCTGACTCTGCAGAGGGTGCTTGGGGTATCCTGAAGAACAGGTCCAAACCAGCCTCACCAGTTGGATGGCATGGTCCAGGAGGACAGGGAGGCACAGCTATTTGCAGCAACATCAGGTCCTCAAAACTTAGCCAGTTCTTGCACAAAGCCCATTCCAGGGGAAGAGAGCAGGGTTCTGCAAGGCTGCCTTGGTGTCTGTGACCCTTCCCATCAGGAGCTTGAGGGGCTTACAGCCACCTTGCTTTTACCCACTGTGGATCTTGGAACAAAAACTAAGCTGTTTTCAGTAAAAAGCAGAGCAAAATGAACCCCTTTCCCCCCTTCAATTTCAGCTTGTTCTGCAAGAGGCCACGTAATGCTGGTGATGACTCTGCATGAATTAGTCAGGACCAAGGTCTTCTGTAGCTGCTACGTGGGTTCCTGCCGTGCTGTGAGTAACCACTGTTTCCACCACGGCTGCAAAGCGTGACAGTCTTTGGGAGAGTTTCTTTCACTGAGGGTTCTGAGGACTTTTCTACAGGCAGTTTTTGCGGCAGACGGTATAAGTAAACACAGATTTGATGTTACAAGGAGGTAACAGGGATTGCCTTCCTCCTGTCCTTCTCTGAGAGGTAAGGTCTCGCAAGAGTTCTCACAGCTGTCCTTTCTGCCCTCTTCTTCAGTTCCGATTAAATTTCAGATCCTTCGGTTAAGAGGCTTTTGGCCTCTTTTACAGTGATGTGTGGTGTACGTGGTGTCCATGCAGGAATGTGGTGCTGTAGGAGCTGCCAGGCTGGAACACTCGCCAGGCAGCGAGGCTGGCAGCTGGCTGTCACTGTCATGGATGTGCATGTCACCAGGGCACCTCGGAGAGGAACAGCTACAGGTAGATATCCTGCTTCAGCTTCTATCCAGTGTCCCCTTCCACTTCACTTTGAATGTTTCGTTTAAATAAAATCGGGGAAAACACTTCCCTGTGTTTTTGTAAGAGCTTAGTAAAAATATTACGGTATTTTTAAAAGCTGTTCAAATAATTTTTGCTATGGAGTAGTGAAATCTCATTGCTTTCTTATTTTCTGTTGTTTGATTAAGTGGTTATCCAGATGCTATCTGCATTACCTTACCGTTCCTGGAGCTTTAGGATACAAATGTGCATAATGCCCTATGGGACTTTGTTTATCAAAATCAAATACACGTATTTGAGCACCTTTCAGTCACATGCTTGACTGTGGTTTCCAAACTGGCACCTTCAGTTTTGTCATTTGGAGGCTGAAGTGAGTAGCAGCTGCCCTCTTATTAATGAATATGGATATATAATGTTGGGTAGCTGTATGTATTCTTTCCATGTTTTTCTTCCAGATTCATCTGTGATCTGCAATATGTAAGTAAATGATAAATTCAATGTACAGAAATGTGTCTGTGCTCATCTTCATCAAGCATTTGTTGGGAAGTGAATAAAACAGTGAACCGTCAGGTGGTACAGCAGATTGTCATTAGTTATTTTTCAGTTTACTGTCTGAAATACTCAAACCTCTAGTATTAACTGTGAATAAAGTAGATAGAATTGCATTTGTTCAGAGTAATGTTTTGTGCAAACAAATTACGAACAATCCATATCCTAGCATATATGTCATCTCTCTGCCATCAGGTAGAGACGTACCTGAAAAATAAAGCCAGGCTGAAAGCTAGAAGATTTTGAGAGCCTCCTATTTTGCTCTGATGCAGTGCAGTTGTGCATTTTACAGTTTGGTTCCAAATTATTTACATCAGGAAAAGGAGGGAGTGGTGTTTCTCTTGCAACTGAGACATACCCTCTGGTGGAAAAGTCCTGGAGATGTTGCTTTGCACTGGCGTTGCAATGTGTTCCTGTCTCGCAATGCACGGTTTTCTTTCATCCATATAATATGTAAGAGTTAGTCTTAAATAGTGAAGAAGAGGAGATGAAGGGGTGGGAGAAGCCTGAGCTTAACTTGTACATCGTGCAAGGCTACCTTGGTGTAATTGGCAGTGGTGTCATTTCATCCACCTAAATTAAACAGTTCTTTCCTCCAACTGTCCTGGGTGGGTGTTACTGCGCATATGGCTTTTGGGCTTCAGTGCTGCAGTCTCAAGAAGTATCGATATTAGCACACTCATTTAGAGCATCAGGATTTTTCCAAAAATGCAGTAGAAAACCTGGTATGGGGATCTGACAGAGGACCAACACAGAGCACTGGAATGACTATTATCTTCACCCAGGACTTTCAGGGGTGAAATGTTAATTTTCCCTTTCTGTATGCTGTGATTAAGACTGCTCACAATGCAAAGCAACAACTGCTGTTGTTTCCATACTCACATTTGACAAATCTTTCAGAAGTGATCATGTGAGGAAGACTTCAAGAAGTGCAGCCTGGATTTGCTTTGAGATGCTTTGCAGTACCTCAGCTTCAAAATGTGTTAAGGACATATGTCTATCTCTGGAGCCTAGTTGGTCACATAATGGAAACTAATTATTTTTATGATGTTTTCTTTTTGCTTGTTTTTTTTTATTTTTGTACTGTTAACAAGTATTTCGAACTTGCATGTGCTGCTGTAAGCCTGGGTGGCGCTTTACAGAGATGGAAAAACACTGTTTCAGCTGCTGAACGCTTGTAGTCTAGATGAAGAACAGGTACAAGGCAAGTGAAAAAGGTTGACACCAGATGAGTAATCACCTGTCTCCTCTGCCTCCACTCCTTTCCCACATTTGCTCTCTGCAATTACTTTTACAGTGATTGCTCCTGAGCCTTGAGTTTTACAAGTGGAGCAGAGGTACAAGGTGAAGCAGTGTTTAAGGCAGGGCAGCAGGCAGCCTACGGTGTCAGAGAGACAGTTAGGGAAGAGAAAGAAATACAGTTTGCTCAGCATGGGCTTCCCCTGAATCTCGTTTTGAACTTCCCGTAACTGGACGGGCAGGGTACCAATTCCTGTACTCAGCTGCTTGCAGGGGTGCAAAATGCGCTTCAGCACCTGGGAAACAAGTGTGCAGAGCTACTGAAGTGGGCTCCTGCATCCATCCATGCTTGACAGCCAGACCCTGGCATTGGTCAGTACCAGGAGCAGAATTTTGGCTTCTTGCTCTTGTCGCTATACTGGAACAGCTGGAGGGCACCTGATCTGCCAGGAGGCAGCCTGTACAAGTGACACTTTCTGGAATCATGCTGCATCAGGAGACATTGCGCTTGGCTGGTCCCCTGAGCTTTTATGGCTACTGTGACCCCTTAAAGCACGACAGACACCACCTGAACTCCCAATGCCCTTCAAGCCTTATAAAACTGCATACTTGAATATTCTTAAATCTAGGCTCTGTCTTGATGTCATGTCCTAGAATCTACAATGTCTTGATTTCCCTTGGTGATAGTTACATTTAGCCATCCTCACCAGCACAGGAAACCTCATGCTTTGCCTGACCACCTGAGTCCCCTCCATTCTGTTTCATTCTGGGACACAGTAAATGGTAAGTGAATTTCAGTGTGGGCAGGTGATGTTGAAGGGAAAGCACCATCTCTGTTCTCAGTGAAGTTTAATTGTGTCCAACTTGTGTGGCTAAATTTGATCTATTTCGTAAGTTTAGTGGCAATAATGCTTGGTAATACCAATGCAGGGAGATGATGTGCAATTAACGTGATCAGTCACATCCCAACCTGGCAAATACTTGTCTGGAACTGAAACAGCATGAAAATAGGAAATAGATTTTCTTCTCTTTGTTCCCAGTGCCTGAAGGAAAGAAGATGTTTTAAAAAGAAATGTCTGGTTGTCCTAGTTCAGGGATGAAAACAGTTGTTCATTTGTGCAAAGGCCTTTATATATTTGAATTATTTTAGATATTTTAGAAATGTTTAGGTTTATGAACGCTTGAGTGTCATCTCTTTATGGCTGCTCCTCTCCTCTTTAAATTTGCCTCTTCACGAGTAATTATTTTTCTTTAAAAATTAAAAAATAAGAGGGGGAAATTTCAGTTAACATCACAGTAATATCTTGATTTTTCCCATTTTGACGGTACAGATCTTATAAAGAACCTTTTCTTGACTTTTCTCTTCGTAGTGTTCATACAGGTATCTTACTTGGCTGACATTTAAAATAACAGTGCTTCTACTTATTAGTGTTTTGTGTTAATAAATATAGTCAGTGTGAGCCAAATAAATTTGATGACAAAGTACATCTATTTCAGTGTTTTATGAAGTTAATATTGTCAGTTTTTCAGAGACAAGAGAAAAATATTCAGGGGATTTTTTTTCTTAGATATTTATAGGGAAGTCTAAGGTGTAAAGATTTCTCTGAGGTTACCAGTCAATAATCATCTCAGGTTATGTCCTGTTTCTGCTTTAATAATGGGAAACAAGGGCAAACCATGATCTATTCTTCAGTTACTTCCAAATAGCAAGAGCTCCACTGAAAAGATATTAATAAGATATTGGTTTTGGTGTGTGTTCTGACCTTTTCTTTCTTTATTCATAAATAGCAACAGTGTTCAATGTATGCAGTGAAGGCTGATCACACAGTGGAAAAAACAGATGTTGGATAAATAGGCAAACTCACAGACTCAGGCCTCCTGTCCCAAGTCTTATCTGGCCACAATTAGTGTAAGTTTGTGCAAAGAGGACTTTTTTAATCGGAAGGAGTAAATGAGCGTGGAGGAGTGGTTGGGAATGGCAAGCATGCAGCAGAAAGGTGGAGGAGGACCTGTGAGGAGGAGGAGGTGTCCTCCTTCCCTGGCTCTGCAGAGCTCTGACATAGGAGGTGGCTCTTTCTAGGAGTGCTGTGTCTCCAGGCTTTTGGAGGGGAGCACAGAGCAGGTCCTTCACCCCCTGTGCTGCTGACTGATGTTATTTCCTGTGATGTTTCGGTGATACGCCAGCCTGAGGAATGAGCGCCGTGGTTCCTTCTGACCACCTTTCCCAACAGAATGAGGTGGCTGAGATTTGGCTTTCTTCAGGAAAAAAACCCGAAACAAAAAACAAAACAAAACCCTTCCCAGCTCCCTACTTCTCTTCACTGTGGTTTTCAACATACGAGAATTCACTTCGGTCTTTGCTTTTTTGCCAAAATTGGCTGGAGGATTTCCTAATACCATTGTTCATGCAGCTCTTTTCTTACTTTACTAGCCAGCTGTAAACTACAACAGCATGATTTTAATTCTGTCAAATCAAATGTCACAAGTGGTTTAGTTCCTTTAGACACATTGAGCTTGAGTTTAGATTTGACTTGGCTTCCAGGTCACACAAATATATGGGGTTTTTTGACTCACTGCAAAATTTGGTGATGGTTCTGAGATTCCAGTTACCTAAATTTGGAGAGAGGAGATGGATTTACGGCCTCCTGTTCAGCTTTACCTTTATATAATATGATGAGGAAAACATTAATGTTTCCACTGCAGTGGTTGGTAATTTGCTTGGAATAAGATCCCTTTTAGTCTTGGCTTTTCTGCATCTTGTTATAACTCTCAGGACTTTGAAACACAACACACAAGCATAAAATAATCACCTTTTTTTTTTTTTTTAAATTTCCCCATGGCTAGAGTTGCATCTAGAACTATGCCTGAACCTTTTAAATGTTTTTTAAATTCATAGGACATACATGGTTATGATCCATGGAGCTGCTTTAAATCAAAAGGAATATTGGTAGTTTCCAAAATCAAACCAAAACAAAATAACTAAAACCAAGCAAGAAACAAACAAACAAGCAAGCAAACAATAATCAGATATTTCTTTTGACTGGTGACTAAGTAAACTCATAAAATGAAAACGTGACTCTCTTAATTTCATCTGACCTACTTAAAATATTTTGTCAGTTCATCTCAATTGCAAGGGTAAAACTCATATATATGTCTGTCATTGTAGAAGTATATTAAACTGAAACTGTGCAAAAATGAAAAATAATCACTCAAAGCCTTTTTTTTACACTTGCCAGTCACAATGAATCAAAAAAAAAAAAAAAGTCTGCTGTTGTTCTTCTTTATTTAGTTATTATTGTTCTGCACAGTGACACTGCTTTGAAGGTGCTCCATAAATTGCTAGTTTTAGTGCTTGCAGCTGCTGTATGTCACAGCACATCTTCACTGACTTCAGTTTGTGTTAGTCACCAAAAGCAGAAATACTGTACCTTATTTTGCACCATGACGAGAAATTTTTATCCAATAAGATTGCCCTTTTGTGACATTCAGGAAAGAATTTGTTCTCTGTCAAAACACCTCAGCAATGTATTGTTTTTTTCTTTCCCTTATAAAAGAAGAAAAAAATTCCAAATCCCAACCCAAAATATAGTGGATATACCTGCTTGCTTTCAGCCTTGATTTATTAGCACCTAATGATTTATTAGCCAGTTTTCTCTCCGCCCCCTTGCTCAGGTAATAACCCCTGTCAGTTCCAGGAGCCCTTTCCATAGAACGACATTTACTTGTTTTTATAGTTGCACCACAGTGCTGACTTATAATTATCCTGTGATCAGCTGCTGTGGCCAGGTCTGTCTTCTCGCCTGTTTCTGGCTGACCAGGGTCAAGTTATTAGAAGAAAATCTCAGCAATATCCCCTAAACGAATGACTTTGTATGTAATATAATACTTCAACATTTTCTCTCATTTTTGTTATCTCAGTCCTCCAGCCAGGACAAATAACACAAGTAACGCAAGAATCTGCAATAATGATCTTAGTAATAGTGATTTGAGTGTAGGATCCTCGCCTGTCAAGCAGTTTGTGCCAGCCTTGAGGAGGTACAAATAACCAGCAGCAGCTGGGGAGGGGTGGCAGGGAGGTGTTTGGCCGATCAGGGTTGTGTTCCTTGGACTTTGGACCACTCTGCAGCAGAGCCTCAGGCAGGTCACCTTGCCTTTGGGAGGCTTCTCCTTCCATCTGCAACTTGACCAGTAGTTTAGGTTTTAAATGTTTGAAGCAGGATATGAGAAGGAAATAATGAGCCAACATCTCCTTACTGTGTTGTCTGCAAGTGTTTAACGCAGATCTGGAAACCTTAGATAAAACATAGCGTACCAAATGGGTTTTCTATGAATAACCATAGTTAATAAGTCCTGCCCTAGTAAAATGAAACTTCCTCCCTTCTGTTACATAATGGATGAATGTTTTGTTGGTGAATCAGAAGCTATTGCTGTCTCTTCCTTTCTAAAAGTCTCACATGCATCACTGAGCCCAGAGCTATTATAAGCAGGTTTTTATCTTATCCCATATGTTCTGCAATGCAGCCCAGCACCTCAGGAACATCTATCAAGTTTACTTAACCCTTTTGCAAATGCCCTTATATGTATGAACTCCACTAGCTGCTGTCACTGTGCTCAAGGTGCATATCCCAAGTTGTTTTAAACCCCCTGACTACTCCCTGTGTAACCTGCACCTGGGGCTTCCCCCAGGCAACTGGAAAAGAAGGAGGAAACTCCTTGGTCCCAGTACTGTTTGCTGCTGAAGCTTGTACTGATGTCCTTGCACTGTCCTCCCTGCTGAGAGTCCCTGCCACCTCCTGCCTGTCCCACATGTTCCCAAAGTGACCTGCCTGCTCTAGGTTTGGCTGTGTCTTTTCAGAGAGCAGCGTCTTCCCTATTCCAAAGGTGCTGCCCAAGGCTGGCAGTAGCATGGATTAATGGGGCAGGATGTCTGTCTGTGTGGAAACAAAGGGTTGAGTGAGGAACATGAGGCTTTGTGACCTCTAGGACGGCTCACCATGATTCTTAATGAAAACAACATGCACAGAAGTACAAAGGTGGGCTGGGAAGCCTTTTGTTTATAGATGGAGGGAAAAGAAGAAAACAGGAGCTTAAAAAGGAAGGGAAGTAAAACTCTTTCCAGGGCAAATGAGAGTGAAGTAGACAGGAATAGTATTTGCTTGGCTCTAGTTCTTCTGTTTAACGTCACCTAAACACTTTGCAACTGCTCTTTACTCCTCCATTATAATAACATCTCTTCCTTGCTGCTAAAGACCACTGATCCAATCTTCGTGCAGAAGAGGTTAAGTCCTTTTGCCTTGAAGTGAGTAAAATAAGGTTTTACTTTCCCTGTTACTTCCTTCTCGTGTCAAGAGAAGTGTTGAAATAGCTCTTTCCTTGCTCTGGATAATAAAGTATATTGTGTGGTGTTTGAACATTAATAGACTCTGTTATGCTGATTCATGGGCATTTCCTAACAGCTGACTATCCCAGCTACATATGGTTTCTTTGGATGATGCAGTCTCTGCGAGGAAGAAAAATCACAAAATGGGCTGTTGCTTATGAAAATGCTTTTGCTTCTCCAAGTGACAAAGGAAAATAGATGTTTCTGGAAAGCAAGATTGGTTCATGCTGTGTTACAGATACTTTAGGTGGTATTATCAGTTTATATCAGGTAATCCAAGAATACCTCATCTTCTCTGTGGGACAAGGTTTGCAAGAAATAGTATCTCCTATAAGATCACTTGATACTCCTGGAAAAACAGGCAAGCATTGGCATGCGGTTTTTCCTTCACTTTGCCTAGGTGTTTCATGAGACTATTGTGGCTGTACCGATTTGTTGACTTTGATCCTTCTCAATCTTGTTTTCATTTAATGTTTCTCAGGTATTGATTTAATCTCTGGTTATATTATGCCATCTTATCTCTGTGATCATGGGGCTGTTGCATGCTGTCAGGTTTACAAGTGTTATTTACTATCACTAAATGCCTCATGCAATTGAACTCATTGCTGGGAAGTGATGTTATTGAATCTGAGCGTCAGTTTGTTTTTATGTTGATCTTTATTCCTTTTGTCTTATCTCAATGTTTCCCCAGGCTCTTCGGTGTTTTTATCTGGACTGTGTCCATCTATCAGCCCCAGGGTTTTTTTAGCTACCTGTGGAAGAGAGGGCAATGGACTGAGGGCAGGTCATGGAGGCAGCATGTGCAGAAATCGACTTTCCCTGTAGAATCTGATGCACCCCAACACGTACAGGAGCTCACACCTATTTTAAAACATGGGAATGTGTTTAAGCAGAGTCTGCCCTCCTCCTCGTTGTTTCCAAACACTTTGTTTTCCTTCCCTGGAGGAATGGAGACACCTCTCTGGGGAGCACTGCTCCCAGCTCTGAACCACGTGCGTTAGCAATAACGAGCAGCTCTCGGGACCCACAGAAATGGATATACTGAGGCACAGAGTGGGTGGGAAAGCTGGAGGCAAGTGCTAACCCCAGTTTGCACGACGAAGCTCTGTGCCCTACGAGAACAGAAGGGGTTGGCGGGGGGAGACAGGGCGGCTTTTTCAGTGGGGATCTGAAACACAAAGAAGTTTGTGCAGATGCATGGCCAACCCTGGGTTCAACAGGGTGGTGTTGACTGTAGCATTAGCGTAAAGCGTAGAATAACTATCCAGAGCTATTTTTAAAAGAGCACGAATAAGCATGTCATTAGCTTAAACTCAAGGTGGTTTGGATTTTTTATTATTATTACTAATACTGGCAGTGCACATCATAACAACCTCTTTTTCTGCTGTAGAGATGTGATTAGAGGTGTCAGTCAACTTACCGTCTCAACAGCATTTTTTGTTCTCTTTTTCAGCTCAGCTGCTGTATTGTGCCTGCAACCCAGTAACCCACCTGCCCTCTCTCTGCCGTGCATTTCATAACGCTGCCTGCATGTGGATTTCCATTCTCCAAATTCTTTATAGAAATTCGTATTCAGTTTAAAAGTTCATATCCTCATTAATCTAGACCAGTACACCGTATTTTATAGCCATTAGATTCACTGACAAGGAACATACTGTTTTGGAGATAGCTCCTGTGCAATATCCCGTACTACACATAAGTATTACAGATAGGTGCTGTATTTCACGTAGTGAAAAAATGTCTGCGAAATATCCGCAAATCCCATGGCAGAACTGAGGTTTGAAAAATCTTGGCATTAATAACTTCAACTTTTAAAATTCACTATAAATCCTGGTTTTATCTTTTTTTTTTTTTCCCCCTCAGTAATGAACTTTTTATCTACCAGCCGATACTTTTGCTTGGTTACTTCTGCTCGGAGATGTCTCTCCCTGCAGGTTTTCTCACCCATGCCACTGTCAGTGTACCCCAGCACTGCAGCAAGGAGGAAAAGCTGCAAGGAACCAACACCTTGTAACATCATTATGTGTCTCTTCTACGATTATGTGAGAGTTTCTGTTTCTCATGTGAAGCTTGCTTTGCTTCAAAATTAATTTGCAGATGTTTCCAATGATGTTGACATCTGTCTCATCCAGTGGTGCAATCTCACCCCTGCCGTGTGCCTGTTGTTTGGGATACACTGCTTGCTCTCTTTCAAATCGTTTAAGTCTATTCCCTCTGTAAGAGCAGCACTTAAATCTCTGTTTGACCTGTGCTTGCCTTGAGGGCTCTGTGCAGTTTTTGAAAGGCATCACAGTGTAGAAATCCCAATGGATTTGGGTGACATTTGAGTTGTTTAACTACAAGCTGTCTTACAGGGATTTGTCAGCTGGTGCGCTGCTAGGGGTTGCCAGCTGGAGTCCAAAGGCTGTGCCTGATTTACCAGCAGTAAAGCCCATTGCACTGGCCTTCACCTTTCTTGGAGCGTGCCTTAGAGTGAAAGAGTGTGAGAGGAGTAGCTGCTGCTATCTATCTCCCTTGTGTCATTAGGAGTGGAGGAACGATGCGCTGCCTTCATGATGCTGATGCTGTCCGCTTTAGCTGGCTCTTTGTTCGGCGCTGCATATCTTTATGCAGTTGACAAATTATACGATAGGTTAAAGATTATTCTAATCTGCTGTGCCTCTCTTCTGGAACTAGCTGAGAAGGGAGCGTTTACCATATGTGCTGTGTTATTCTAGCTAGCATAGCCAACCTTGTTTATCTGTCGCCTTCACACCTCATGTTTTTCTGTGATTCAAAAATGATTTACTGTTAACTGTTTACAGTAATTTGAACAAGAGAGGCTTGTAAAACAGACAGGAAAAAGGTTTAATCGCTGATTTCCCATGTTCTCCTGGGGCTGGATCTATAGGTTTCCCATTTGACTGATTAAGGAGAGACGCAAATGGCCTGTGTAAGCAGATTTCTTTCCTGGCTATCTCGGCAACTGCCCTTGACTCAAGCTGACAGCACTGGGTGTCCCAGCCTTCAGCCTTTCCTATCCCATCTTTTTCTTTCTGCAGTGTAGACTGGAGGGATGAGTCATGTTTGAGCTGCAGCATTAGAGACTTGACAGGCTTTCGTGCAGGGCGTCATCTGTTGCAATGCCAATGTTTGGATTCCTTTTTATACTTGTTTTACTGTCATAGGAAGCATTTTACCCTGTAGGTGATATCATCCCACATCTTCCTCCATAAAATCTTGTGAAAAATTTACATAAATAGACTTTGCCCTCGTGGTCAGGCATTGCCTCCCTAGAAATCTGGAAGGGTTGGCTGCTCCTTATCTCTGTGCTGGCAGGATCTGGCATGGTGTGTGCAGCCTGTGCAGGGAAGGGTGTTCATTGGTTTTGCGATGAGTCACGAAGCCTAATTTAAAGAATTCACACTTAGTATTGTGACAAATGTGATGATGGGGTATGGAGTGGGAAACAGCCCAGGGACATGTTAAATCACATGGAGAAAAGCTGATCGTGGCTGGTGATAACCATGTAGGCTTCCACCCATTTCACCCATGAAGTGAAAGCTGCGTTGACCTGTCTTACTTGTTCCATACCTAGATTCATAGTTGGTGAGTCAGTATAGTAGGTTTGGTGCTGATGAGGTAATTCACAGTTATATCTGAAGACCTCCAAAAAAGGAGGAGACAAGGGTAGTGTGGATGAATGACACAGTGAGAACCTTTTTTTAAAAATGCTGCAGTTGAATTGATTTATTCAGTAAATTACATTAACCATAATAAATAGCATCGCAGAACCTTCCCTTTCAAAGAAGGCTGAGGAAGCAGGCAAGGTGGGAATCGCGGAAGAACATCACTTTTACCCAGCCTTGTGTCTGGTACTGATGCTTTGTCTCCTGTATGCTCTACCATTTGATATAGGAGTTTTTGCAGGCAGCCTCTGAAGTGCATGAAGTGTTGGGGCAGCTTTAGCCTGGGGCAATAATTTCTCTCTTTCTCTGCATGACTGCCTGCCTGTCTGTTAGGGGTTTTGCATGAGAATATATTTATCTAAAGTTAGAATTGAGCAGCAAGCAATTGGCCTGACTGGAGACATTGTGGGTTAGTCAGTTATGGAAAGCAGAGCTAGGGGACAGGTAGAGTAAATTTCTGTCCCACTTTTTCTTCTGCATCAGTAAAATTGTTGCTTCAGTGGTTGTTGTTTTCCTCAGCTGTTCATTGTGGGTCAGTGATCCTGGATTGAAAAATTCTAATGTTGGGGCTGAATTTGGAGTTCATAATTCAGCTTTTTATCTTTATGCTGCTATTGGGATGTGTTGTTGTCTTAATGAAGTTGCACAAATACCATGTATCTTTACTGCCCAATGTGGAGAATTAAACCTGTGTAAACTTCCTAGGGATCTATAAAGGAAACGCAGAATTACTATCTGCTGCATCTTTAATTTTATAATTTCAGTCTAGGTTTCCTGCTTCATCCATCATCAGGTACAGATAGAATCAGACGCATGAGGAGTGGCTTTCATGCTCTTTGTGTAAGTTTAATCCCGCCCCTGGGTTCAACTCCAGCTCACTGGCACCATGCTGGTTTGGAAACCACTTGTCTCTGGAAGCAGCCAGATTGCAATGTACTTGGGAACATTTTCTCTCTCTAACTACCCTGTTTTTATGCCTCCAGCAACTACAAGGGGGTGTTGGCTAGATGTGGCTTTGCCATCCACAGGTATGACAGAGTGGAGTGTAAAACCTGGTGCCGTATTAAAAAATACTATCACACTACGGCAGATTTTTCGTGTTTCCTGGTCAAATGTTCCTACAGGGCCCTTCTACGTACTTTGCAACCAATCTGCTGCTTTCTCCTGAGCAGCAGCTCACAGGAGAAGTAGAGCTTGCTGAGGCAGTGTGTTTGCATACAGCCTGGGAGAAAAGCACATAAAGGAATTTAAATAGATTATGAAAATATTTGTCACCAGTACAACATGATGCTTCTCAAACTGGATTATGATAGGAGGCTAAAAGTTGTGGTTTATTTTTAAATAGTTTGTTTTAAGTAGATTCAATGCAAAATTAAGTAGAGGCATAAAAGAAATTAAGCTCTTTGACAGTTATGATGTTTTAGAAATTCTTTGGTGCATCCCAAACCAGAGAAATTAACCTGTTATTAGCAATGGTTAACAAGAAACTCTGGGTGCTTCTTTTTACTAGATGTGAAGAAAGTTACATTTATTTTCTTCAGTCTTTGGTAGAAAAAAAAAAAGTTGTCGTTTTTACTGGTTAACTTTTAAATTTCTTGTTCCTGTCTTCATGTCTGTTTTGTCTTTTTGCTGTGCTTTTTTTGGTGGAGCTTTTAAAATTTAAGCATCTCAAGGAAGAAATGCTTGGTCAAATTCTGTCCTCAGCTACTTGTGGAAAAAAAAGTCAGAAAAATATATTAACTTTGCTGATATAAAGCTAGATTTGTATTGGGGTAACCCACAAGCAAACCAACAGAGCTTTATCCTGTTCTGTTTTTTCATTTGCAAATTGGACTTGTCTAGTTATAAGGCTACATAAGTAAAATACAGTAGGTAATTTTCAAATGCTTTTAATTTGAGGCAGAGGATCCAGCACCTGCCAAAGTGGGGTGACCAAAACAGTGTTTGTCTTTTGGTGAAAAGGTCAAAACAAAAGTGTGGTGTAAAGCCTGAAAATGAGCCTTAAATAATGAATAAATTCTGGCTCTACAAAATTATCCTTTCTCTTCGTCCAAATGTTTGGCCACACTGACACCTCCAAGCAGATCCTTAGACCCAAGAGCAGATGCTTTAACGCTCTTATGTTTGCTGTGTCAATACGATGCGTCAACAGCCAGTTGCAGCCCTGCATTTCCATTGCAAGCACCTTCGGGCTGCTTCGGGCTGCAGATTTGCTCTTTGACCTCATTCTTCCTTTGAACCTGCTGCGGCGGTGCCTGCTCGCCAGCCCTGCCGAGCCTCCGCGTCCCTCAGCCCCGCGCCTCTCTGTCTTGTAACCCGCAGACAAGAAAAAAGCAGGCAAATTCCAGCCTTTCAAGAAGCTGTTTGGCAAAAGGAAGAAACGAGAGCCCGCGTCAGAGTGCGAGGAAGGCAAACTCAAGCCCAGCCACTCCTTCGGCAACGTCTGCAACGGCACCTTCTCCTCCGATGAGGAGCCCAGCAGTGGTCTGAGGTAAGCGCACATGGGTCTGCTGCCAGCCCCTGCAAAGGCAAGGCTTGTTCTCCCTGTTTTTAATGGGATTAAGTTTAAATGCTCCCTCTGCTGAGTGGTAGCAAGTTGTATGCTGCTTTGTGTGCAGTGTGTCCCTCCTCTGAATGTGACACCCACTGCTGTAGAGCCCGAGACCTCGCTTCTTGCACACATTACTTATTGGGTACATGTGCTAGTCTGCAATAAAGAAATCCCAGGGCGAAGCAGAAATGAATTTGAATCCAGCTCCGTGATTTAACAGAACTCCATGGTGAGCACCTGAGCAGAGGTATTAACGGCATCTGTGTTTTTAAAGCCCAGGGAAAGGGAAACTTGAACTGGCTGCTACAGATACTTCATTGCATACTTTTCCCTGCAAGATGGTGTCTCTGGGTCAGGACAGACACATCCTATTTCAGCCTATCCTGTACAGGTTTGCATTGTACTTGGGGTCAATAAACAGGCTGCTTTTATTCTGGTCTGAACTGAATGTAGAATAGAAGGAGGAAGAGAGGGGTGAGAGGCACCTGGAAATCGGATTGTACACCGATAACGAGAGAGGACAGGAGGGGAACATGAGAATTTGCAGCAGAAATGATGGGAGAAAGAAACTGCACAGAGTTAACTAGTCAGCAACCTCTAACTAAGAACAGAAGAAAGTGAAACAAAACGAACCAAAACAAACCAACCACAATGAACTAAAACAAAACAAAAAACCCCACCCCAACAACAACAAAAAAACAAGACCAGATGCACAAGCTAATTGGGACAGTAATACTTATTTCACTTTCTAACTGAAAGTCTCAGAGTGGTTAGTTGACTCCTGATCAAAACCCGCTTCTTCATAAAAAAAGAAAAGGAACTGTTTGCACTAGGGAGTGTGAAAGTAACAAAAAGTCTGACAGCATCAAAAAGCCATATGAAATTCTCTGCTCAAGAAAGAAATGTGTGTCAGAAATGTTACTTTGCACAGTATTTTTAATGGAGCACAATCATAGCTGTGAAAATGTGATTTTTTTTTTTCCTAAGCTTCTGGATTTTTTGTTCCATTCTGTAAAATTCTGTAAGTTCGAAGTTCCCCCTTTGGTTTCTGCAACACAATATTGTGCACTTCTTTTGCCTGTCCCAGCTTTTCAGAAAATCAAGACTGAGCATAGCCACGCTGCAGATGGAGACGTGACTGGCTGCTGTTGCGTTGTCTGTGTGCGTGATGCCAAGGGACTGAGGAAGTTGCAGAACCTTTTTTTCTCAAGAGCAAATTAGCAAGCAAGACCAAAACAAAGGGCATCGTCTCACTGTCAGAGATTTCCCATTCAGAGTAACTGAAAATGGAATGATGGGCCCAGAAACAAACTGTGATAAGGGAGCTTGTCCCGTTCCTTAATGGTGAAGTTCTGGCAGACCCTCGTGAGACTGTTAAATGCTTGCATTTATAAACTTATTAATTTTTTAATTAATAAAGGCATTAAACATAAGTCTCTAGTGGAATAAACTAGACTGCACAATTTAAATCACAGGGGATTAGCAAATGTGAAGGGCCCCACAACTCATCACAAGCGGAACATTTCTTTCTGTGCGTGTGATCCGTGAGAGGTGCTTCTGTTTCACACTGCTAGAAATACTCAGTCAAGACTCTGTTTTTCCTGTCAGGCTTCATGGTGCAATTGTGGATGGGATTTTATAATAATTTTCAGTTTGCAGGTAGCATTTGCCATGTTACTCATCTTACAGCAAGCATAGATGTTCAGCGTGGTGCAACAGATTGCTTTGGGGAGCTTAGCTTTGCCACCCTTTTCTATTTTCAGCAGTGTTGCTTCCATCCGCTGTATTTTTTGCCTTTAGTATAATTTCAAATGTTTTTTAATTGAATGCAGAGATAAGCTAAGTAAAAGAATATATGTGGTTGTTTACAAGTTGTCTAACAGTAAGTACAGCGCTGTACCTTCCATTATTCGTATACAAATCAACCAGAACAAATATAAATAACTAGTAGTATATTCATATAACCAACATCTCGAATAGTTTTACAGAACCATCTGCTTCAAACTCTTTAGGAATGTACAACAACTGTATATATACAAAAGCTTAATAAAAGTTCCAATTTTGCAATGAAAGTTCAGGGATGCTCCTGTTCCCCTAATAGAGCTATATTTCCTCATCAGTTTGTAAAGTACATTAGTTTGTTATCTGCAGATGTTTCACGTGGACTTTTTGTTTTGTTTTGGGGAGAGAGAGGTTGTTACTTTGAAAATACATTAGGAGCGAAGGATGCTTCAGGAAGGTAGAGACAAGAAAATAAATGGGTATAGGCTAAATAAGATATCTGTATTGTGTCCAAGACCTAAGGTAGTATTTCACTGTGCCGTGTATTGGCTTACAGCCTGCTCAGAGCTAATGCTTGAATCTCCAATGGAGACTGCACCGACCGGGTGATGCAGACGTGCTGCCAGGAGCACTTTAGGTAATCTGCATATGGTGTAGATTGACTAGCTGAGTTGGAAGCAGCCTGAGAGATCTGCCTGTCCGTCCTTTCCTACAGCTACTTCCTGGACTCATCAGATGCAAATAACATGCTTGGTGTCCTGATGTATGCACACTTCAACCTGTTTATTCATCCACGTTGTTTTGCAGTTCCCAGATGGGAGATATGCTGCTGCAATTTGTCTTGCCCTGCTTTGTGAAAGACTGGAATTCTTTTTCCCACTTTTAGATTGCCCTTCTTGAGTTTACAAGGTTAAAACTGTATTCATTAATGTTCTGTATGATCTGGGAGATAGAAATGCTTATCACAAGACAAGTTAAATTGCATCTGTGGACCTTCACTAAAGTCTCCAGAAGCTTCCATTTTGATGCTACAGCTTGGCACTTTATAACATTTGTGTTTGTCTTGTTCGTCACAGTTGACACTAAGCAAGCATTGTGAGGATGTACCTGAAAGGATGTCTGTGAGGGGCCATACAAAAAGTTAGTCATTCTGTGTTGATGTGCAGAGGCAGCAGGGAATTACATTCTTCTTATAGAGGGTACAGTGGAGTGCCTCTACTTGGGCCAAATATTTCAAAGGATGTGGGAGCAGACCTGTCAGGTCGTTAAGACTCAAGTGTGACACTATTTATCTTCTTCCAGGGAAAAGTCTCTCAGCAAACTTCAGTCTCTTGAATGTGCCTGTCCATGGAATTCGGACCCCTTTATTTGTAAATCCTCCTCAAACTCCGTGTAATCCCCGTAAAATTGTTCTCAAGTCACCTTCATAGAGTCATCCTCATTAGGAAGAAATCACCTAAAGGTCTTAGTTCTGTATATACGCTGAGGAAGACTGCTGATGAAGAAGAAAACATGAGACATTTCCTGTCTCTTAAACAACTTTGCCCAGTATTTGCTGAACCTTTGTCAGCATGAATTGCTTTGGGACTGGACTGCAAATCACCCAGCTCTTTGCTTAAGAGAGCTGTGTTAAACTGTACAGGGGTTACTACTCAGCTAATGAATTCAGATTCTTTTCTGCTTGTGGGGACCACATGCATAAGCAGTGTGACTTCTCCAAATGTATTAGTTCTTTGAAAATGTCCCATTTTGGCAAGAAAAGTTGCTATTTGCTATTCAAGCTGTATCCTTGTTGTACATGATCGGATAATTCAGAGAGGTTGCATAATTGCACTGATTTATACTACAATGATTGTAGAAGCCAAAAGCATCCCTTGCAAATATAAAGTTTGGTTTCTGACAATTTTATCTGCAGAACTTCAAAATTATATTTTCTTGAGAATTGTCCTGACATCTTGCCAGGAAACTTCAATTCTAGAAATGCAAACTGGACATATGCAGAGCTGAAGGAAAATCATTCAGTACTATTTGTAATATTCACTCAGTGTCTACACTCAAAGACAGGCTTTGCATGGATTTAGGGCAAGTATCTTGCACAGTTCTCATCACAAGGCTGCGTAGATAAGCAAAACAAGCAATAAACTGTTTATGGACCAAAGCTGGGGCAAGGAGCACGTTCTGTTCCCAAGCTGCGTCAGGAGTTTTATTGCTTTTGACAGGAAGTTCCCAGGGGAAAGGCCCCATGGTGGCAAAGCAGGACACGGTGCCAAGGATGCAGCACAAATCAGGTCACATATCTGCATGGAGGTGCAAGTTGTGTGAGCAGCACTCTCTTGGTAAGAACCGAAGTCTCCTGAATTTCTCCAGGCAGTCCACCTGCCAATGCCAAGAGTGAATCTTTCCATTTGAAAAGAGCAGAAGAAGGATTGAGGAGAGGGGGAAAAAAAAGCATTTTATTGTCCTCTTAAGAGATCTTCGTTTAATAATTTGCTAAAGGTAATTTTTGTCAGAGACTAGGTGGTTTACACCTGAGTACAAATGCCACAGACAGTCTGAAGGTGGAAACAGTGGTTTCATATCTGCCATCAGCTTTTATAGTGCAAATTTGGCTTCTCTCAAGAGAGGCCGAGGGCAGTGATGGAAGGAATGTCAGTGGTGCATTGATGGGGCTGCCATGGGATGGGGTGCCTGTACAGCACACTTCTGGCAGATACTTCCCCAAAGTGTTTTTTAGAGGGCAAATAATGTGATCAAGTGCTTATCAGTCAGTTGAGTTGTGGTATTGGCAAAAAATTCCAGGCAGGTGTTATTGATTATCTAAGAGTTATTTGACCTGTAAAGTATAAGTTTAAATTTTACATTAATTTTGAATTCTGTGCCCAAGTGGGCACAAGAACAAATTTTCAGTACAGCTATCAACATAGCTAAATAACGATCTTTTTAATGGGTTGAAATTTGAGTAAGAAGCCTACAAAAAGTGGAAGCAAACTATGAGTTGCAGAGGGATGAGAAGGATAAGCGATAATAAAAAGGATAATTTTATGAATTCCTTACTGAGTAAGCAAAGAGTTGGTCTTCTGTAAGCAAGGAGAGAATGATGGCAATAAATAATGCCAAGAAAGCCACAGTGTTTCAGTCCCTTTTTAATTTTCATCTTTACACCAAAAAAAAAAAGGGAAAAAAATGAAGAAGATAAAAAGCAGCACTAGGTGTACTTTCAACATTATGTCTGTTTTTAGCCTGTGTGAACGTTGATACTGTGAAAGCAGTTTATATTATGTTTGTGCATATACAAACAGCAGGAACATCACAGCTTTGAGAGAATTCGTATGCCAAATAAAACCCAGGTTCTTCTGGAGGCTGCAGATTGGAACACATATTCATGTGTTTGTTTTCATAGAAGTTAGAGATAGGAAAGGCTTGTTCAGTGCTCAGCCACTCCTTCTGTGATTGTTCCCAGCTGAGCATATACCTTGGTAAACAAAATTATTCTTCTGATTTTCCTAAACAGCATGCTCATCTTGGGAATTTCTGCAGGTATTTGTGGTCTTCCACTCCTCCAATAACAGCATATTTTGTAAGTCAGGTCTAGGAGGTGATACAGTTTGTTCACTATTACTCATCTCTTGTATCTTCATTTTAGTTTCTGAATATTTAATTTTCATTTTGCATTTCATGTGAATGAGAACAACTCATCTGCGTCAAATGCGGCCTTGGTTACTAACTGCTGATCAATGGCATTCACTTTCATCGTCATAGAGACTGGCCTGAAAAAGGAATGTAATTATATTTTCCTCATCTCTCAAGTGACTCTTTTATTATTGCTCAGGTAATTACCTGACATGTACCTTGAAAGAATATATGGTGATAGATTAAGTAAGGGAAAAAAAAAAACAAAAACAACCCCAAAAACCCCAAACAAAAAAAAGGCAATCAGGAGAAACTGTTCTGTCTCTTTCTTTCTGGACTTCACGTTGCCTCTTGAGCAATGTCAGCCCCTGCTCTGATGACACATTCTGTTTGCAGCTCAGATTCATCTCAATGGGCAAACACTTCACGTGAAGGGTATCTCCCATGTTATTTTGGTGAGGGATAGTGAAAAGAGTAGGAGAGATGTTATGGTTGTCTTTTCCTAGCATTTCTGTACTACCTGTAAACATCCAATTTGGTGCAGAGGACAGTCAGCAGCAGGACACGAAGATCCACATTCTTGCTCCAGGCCACCTCAGGGTTTTCACTAAAGGTTTGATCCAAAGGTACAGTCTGTTTTCAGCATCTCATTTAGATGGACTTCTACAAAGCAGACACATCAAGATAGTTGTTGGCATACAATCTTCCCCCAAAATTTGCAAAAGCAGCTCATGATATTTTCAAATCTTCATTAAGTTAAGTCTTGCTTTTACCTCTAACTCAAACTCCTAAACCTAATATATATGCTTCTATAAGCTTCTAACGTCTGTGTACTGTTTTTTCTGCGTGACTATTAGATCTCATCTCATGAAAATGATTCACCACCAGTTCAGCTGTTCAGTTTCTAAATTTGAGAGTGGGGAGGAGGGAAACCCAACAACCTAAAAATGATAACTTGCAAGAATCTGCTTTGTTAAAATAGGAAGAATAAGAAAACTTTATTTGATGTGTTAGTTGATTAGCTGGTAGTATACCTATACATTCATACATTCCTATTAATTGAAGGTGCTGATTAAACATGAAAACAACCAGACAGAGAGTCACAAGCTTTTGTGTTTTGGGTCCAGGGGAATGTCCTGACTCCTTGGACAATTGCAGCCACTACTACAAGGTATCTTCCCTCTGTCACATCCAGTTTTCATACACTGGAGGTTTTTTTCTTTTCTTTTCCTTATCAGCCTGATTTCTTTATTTGGCTTTTGTCAGTCTCCTAATTTCCCTTGCAATTGCATCATTTTGAGTGCCTTCCTGACTCCAAGGGGAGTGCCTTGGTGCCGTGGTGCTTGGTGTCCAGCTTCTCCTGGAGGCTTTGTCTTACTGGCACTCTAATTTCAGTAAGCCCGAGCAGAGCAAAGCAACATATGGACATTGTAAAGCTTCTAGAAACAAAACGTGCTGGTATTTTCCTCACCTGTGCCAGCTGACATGGATCCATGTTGAACAAGATTCTTATTTCTGGGTTATGGGGGTGTATTGCAGGAGCGAAGCGGTGTTTCAGGACAGAAAAAGTCGTGGCAAAGAGCAGCTTTGCTGTTCTTCATTTGCGTGGATCCTTTTATAGGATTCATTACAGGTGTTGGTGAAAGGTTTTCACCTTTTCTGTAATTCATACTGCAGCTAAGCAGCTCAGGAATAACAGCGACAACCACTGTAGAAGTGGTTATTTCTGACATGTACTGAGTGGCATGTGGTCAGGGTGGAGGGGTGGGGAAAGCCTTCCTGAAACAGTCCCAGGTGTCTTGACAGGATGTAAGACTAACAACATGCTCAGTGTTTTTGTTAATCTTACCATTTTTTGACAACTCAGCTCTTGCCTTCTTGTTCTCAGGTATGTGACCTAGGACTTTTCGCCACTTCTTGCCATTTTATCATTTACTAGAAATTTGCACTAAATGCCATAAACTTGCCTCTTTTTTTTTTTTTTTCAGCTGCTACTTGCGTGCAAAGGTGCCTCATGTATGCTGTACTTTGTATATGATCCTGAGAACTCTTTGGTAGGCTTTCTCTCTACAACAGCCATCAACATTTTCTACCAGGTCCCACTCTGTCTTCTTTTCTCCTGTCTTTCATCCTCAACTCTGATCATGACTGGCTTCATTTTCACCTTAGTAATCCCAGAACTATTTTTTTTTTTTTAACTCTGGTCTTCACTTTTTCCATCACAAACGCTGTCTTGCTTTAATCTCCCTGATGGGTTAAGCTGCTCTGCTGTCCACTTGTCCTCCTTTCAGATGTTGTCATTGCGTTCCTCCTCCTAACCATCACATACTTTATTTGCTTGCAGATTCTGCATGGCAACTGCTTTTTCTGCAGCTGGTAAAGTCTAGGCCTGGGCTCCTGAACTGCAGTTGTCTCCTGTATTGTAACATGCTGTCTTATTTCCTCTTCTCCTTCCTTAGCTAAGTGCAGTCACTATATAGCACTTATTCCTGCCAAGGCTTAGACTTTTCACTTCCTTTTCTCTACATTTTTGCCATATTTTAGAGAAAATTTTGCATATACATATGCTGCTGTTTGATAGAACAGTGTCACACACAGTGGATTGCCAGGTCACGTGTGAAAGTTGGACCAGTTAGAGCCCTGCTCCTTCCAGTAGTCTGCATATTTCTATAACAACTGGTGGCTTGTCCAGAGTCCTCAAGTTGTCTTAGTGATTCACTTGCAGAATTCCTGAAAACAGAGCGATATCTTTCTTTGCTCTGCATACTGACACATTATGAGGTTGGAGGATTTGGTGAATAATTACATACAATTCAGGTGTCAGTAATTATCTAGTCCCACCCCATTACCTTGTTGCCGGAAAGCAGCAAGGGCAGGGCTGCTCTCTTGGGGTATGCGGGTGAGGCAACAAGGGGAATCTCACAGCAGGGTAGGGAGCCCAGTCCCACAGTATCTAAGTGAGGCAGGCAGGACAGATCCTGGGATGGTGGCCAGGTCCAACCAGGAGTACAGATAAGGCCATATCTGGATGATAAGAGAGGTCTGAAGCTGATCCAGGAAGTCAGTCTGTAGGTCAGGGTCAGATCCATTGATCACTGTGCAGGTTCACATTTCAGAAGGCAGGGCCAAGGGCAAGCCAGGAAATCGTCTGCAAATTGAGGTTTGGATCAAGGGACTTCATGGCCGGTTGTGGCAGAGCTGGAGAACTGCACTCCTCCAGCACAGCTCAGACAGGGACCAACACCTTAAATAGAGCTACTAGACCCATGTGTGTTGTTGGAGGTCCCAGGTGAGGCTGATCAAGGACATTAAGGCTTCTTAGTGTACTCAGGAGCCTGACACCTCCCGTGATGAATTTCTAAGCCCCCAATGATCATGATTTTGGTTAGATTATTAACATGCATTAAAGATGCATCAACTACTCAAGACTAGGCTAGATCCCTACTTTAAAAAAAAATAATTAATTTACTGTAAGTTTATAGGTTGCAGATCTCCCAATGGCATCAAACTGGAGCTTTGTATAAGGCAATGTTGAATAATGTTTTTTGAAATGAGCAGAGCTGCTAACACAGAGGCTGCAAAATGGGTCATTGGCATCAGTGGGACTGTGGTGGCTCATAACAATGGGACTGTGCGGTTTTCCCAGAGTTAGTGCCCTGAGGTTTTGCAGTTCCTGAAGGCAATACAGTTATATCTTTAGATAAAGCACAGAAATTATCCCTAAGTTTACTTTATTAATAAGAATCCTTCAACTACCCTGCTAAAAAAAGATGTCCCTTTTGCATTAGCTTGTAAAGACCGTGTTTATGGGTTTCTTAATGCAATGAACCAATGTGCTGTGTAAGCGCTGTTGTAACTCAGAGTCATGTTGCAGCATGCACAACATTCCCCATCTAGGCATGACTAAAACTCACAGTCCAGCATGACAGATGAAAGAGAGGACAGTAAAAATACAGCTCAGAATTACAATCCATTTTCCTCTATCACAGTATTAATGCATCTCTGGAATGACTAGAAATTGCAATTTATGTTTTTCTTCTCTAGCTGCCCTGGGGACTTCCACAGGATATGCAAAGAGTTAGAATCGGATTTCTTTCTTAAAACAAAACCTTTTGTAAAGGCAGCCTATCACTGCACTTGTCATTTCCCTGGGGCACTATTCTGGAAGGTGATTCTCAGATACCTTTAAAGCAATTATACTGAGGGTCAATACCTGGCTAAAACAAATTTGTTCTTGCTTTACATGCTTTGTGAATTTTTTACTCATAAAATTGGTCTTATGTTAAAAAGTTGGCTCTGATTTCTAATGATTACAGAGTTGTTTTCTAATGGAACTCTAAAAGAGTGAAAGTCATGAGACTGGGTTTTTTTGGAGTCAGTCTCTACAAACATGAAAGAACAGAACAACTCATTCTTTCCCTTTATTTTCCAGTTTCTATTTCTAACTCCTGAATATCGGAGGGGGAGGAACATTTATGACACATCGAAGAGGCAATTGGTGGTGCAAGCTTTCTGTACTGCAGCAATGCACCCATATGGGATTATGCAAGAGCTGAGACCTCAGTGGTCCCTGCTGGCAAAAATTCCCCCTTTTAAGGACCGCACCTTTGTTTTTGAGAGGAGAAATAGCTCTGGATGAAAATGGGGTCTAAAACATAATAGCCACCATTAACGAGGTAAACTTGGACTTGTGTTCTGTGCAGGATTACCACTGCACATATTCTGATGCACTTCAGGGTGCAGTCCCACAGCAGAATGACTTGATTGAAGTCCAGACTGCAGATGTCTGACTCCTTCCAGCAGCCCTCTGTACATGCAGTTAGCATGGGAGATTGTGCCACTGTTTGCTCAGCCAAACCAGTAAGTTGTGTGGGTTTTTTTGTTTTTGTCATTTTTGGTTTTTCATGTATGTGCGTGTATGTATGTATTTATTTATATACTTCTTTTTCATTCGTTATTCAGCCAGAACAGCTCTCTGAGTTCTCTCAGGTAAACTATGAACACTAAGTAGGCACAAAAGAGGTGATGGGAACAGGTAGGAAGGAGGATAAAGGGAGAAAGGGTGATACTTCACACAGCCTGGACTTGGAGTAGCTAATCCTAAAAAGATACAATGCATAGCAGTGGATGGCTGATGGGGATCCAAAGAGAAATCTCTCTCAGTTTGCTGATCTTCATGGGAGAGAGCAGGACTTTTCTTGTAGGTTCAGGGTGATTCCATTCTGCTTTGAGGGATTCGTTTCACATTTCCTAGTTTCTTAGCACACACAGGCACCTCAGCAAGAGTAACGGAAAGAGGGATTACTGCACACAGATTTTTGCAAGCCAAATTCATACATAGATACATAAGATCTGTGACACAATATCTGTGTAATTTGTTTTACCTGTGGTTTTGGGGGATTCTTCCAGAAGCCTGAAATACAAAAGAAGGTGCTCTTCCTTTCCAGGTGAATGATCAGAACTGAGTTAAACAAAGGGCCTGAGACATGTACTCATTTTGTGCAGAAGAAAGTTAGTTAGCAATGAGGTGTATTTGAGGCGATGCTTTTTATAGCTAAATGTGGTTAAACCTGGGCTAGGAGTCCACGTCATGTCCATGGTGAAGAGACGGTGTGGTCCTTGTATGCCATGTCTTGCTTTATTTCCCACCTGTTTGCCACTACTGGCTTCATTATTTTAAAAAATCTTGTGGGATGGTTTGCTCTGTTGTACTTTTATGTTCTTGGTGTACCCTCAAGATAAAGACGTATCCTGGTGCATTCTTATTGTGCCAAAGCCCATGTGTATCAAAGAACCCCTCATACATTCTCAAAAACGTAGTAGTTCTTAAAAATTTCATCCTAATAAAAGAAGGTGAAAAGTATGGTCTTAGTTTTGCTGAGAAACCAAGTATTCGGACCTGTCTTCAGGAATCTGAAAAGGGACACAGGTGTGGTGAAGAAAACTCTGAGAATGAATGGAATTTAACTTTGCTTCACAAATGAGAAAATTCATTCTGAATATTTATGTATTGGAACTGAAACTGGAACATAACGATTGGGTTGCAACACATCTTCAGGGAGAACATCTTTAAGAGCTTGCTAAAAGTGCTTTGTATTTTGGTATAGCACATCCATAATTCATTTAATCCAGTCAGGTTTCTGGAAGTGAGTCAGATGATGATTCAATTATTTTCAGCACAAACAGCCTCAAAAGTGTCATCATCAGTATTATCAACAGATGTGCTCACAAACTGATGCCACTGTTTTCCCATATCTCTTGGAAGTGATACGGCGGTTTGAAACTGTAATAGCTTGAACCGGGGCTACGGCAATAGCCCAGGTCTCTGACACGCCATGAATCTATCGAAAGCTATTCCTTGCTTTTTAATCGAGGGGAGGACTTTCTGAAGCACAGTCTGTAGATATGCATTGTGAGGATGTTATTGTATAAAGGCTTCTTAGAAAATCTTCAGAGGCGGTAGCAGTGAAAGAAACTCAATTATTCATTCTGTATTGTAACTTAAAAGAAATTCAGCTTTTCTGAAAGTAGAACATGAGGGGAGTGAATAAAGGGGTGGAAAAGGACCTTTATGATATTATCTGTCAAACTCACAGCTGGGAAGATATGAAAGGATTGTGGGCCCCAACTGGGTAAAATGAGAGACCTTTCAGAAAGCTCAAGTAGCCTGGAAACCACCTTAAACACTATTTAAACTTGCCTGTAAAAGAAACTAGGTTACTACAATGTGTGAATATGTTTTATTCAATGTACTTTAGCTTACATAGACATTTAAGCAAAATTCTTAAAACATTTTTACTGGTTATTGGATTTGGCTAGCAAAATTGCTCAGTCACCAAGTTACGAAATACCCAATACCTCCGCAAAGCATTTTGAAGTGGTACAGAAAAGAGAGGTCTTGGGTTAATTCACTGCAGTGTTTCATATAAGTGTTTCACATGTTCTGACGATTTGGAGTACATTTGTTTTGGTAGCAAGTTAGATGAAAACAAACCAGACAAAACCTTTCAAATATGTTTGGCCCCTATTCTATGAAACAAAAATGTGTGATGCCATTTTCATTCATCTGCGTCTTGTAATGATCAAGAGCCTGAACTGAAAGCAACTGGCATATGGGAGAATGTCAGAGAGAGATGCTGTATGTGCTTAGCATGTTCCTAACCTGCCTCTGATACCTGTGGGCACTTTTCAGAAGTGGGGTTGGACTTTCAGTGGTGATGTTCTTATCATTGCAGGTCAGATGAAGCTCCCAGGCTGTTTCACCTGACCCAGGGTCCCAAAGGAGCTTTAAATGGCATTTCGGCGAGTCCGATCACACTAGCCATGAACTCGGATTTGCACATAGCCAAAAGCTGCTGTACTGTGCATCTTAGGAGGTTCATGGAATTAGTTCACAGGCAGGAGGTGAGACTAGATAACTAAAGGTATCTTCAGCTCTGTAACAGAATGGAGAAGATCTTCATCCACATCTATGTCCTAGGCAGTCCACCAGCACTGTCTCTTTTCTTCCATTTCAGAGACTCAGGTTATCGAGCAGTTCCTACTGCCAGAGCATCCCTGCTGCTGGTCAGCTGAAGTTTTGGGGTTTGAACTGCTACCAAACCCTGTTCAGTTCAAAAGCTGCAAGTGGGCTGTTCCTGACGTAAATATTAACAGACTCATCAGTAAGGTCGAGAACAACTTGCAAACAAGTCACTGAACTCTTTGGTGCTTGAATTGCAACCCTTGCCTACTATTTAGTTACAACAAACAATAAGGATAAACATCAGCTGTCTAATTTTAAGTATGAGAATGCTAACTCACTGGACAGTAAGAGGGGTGAATGGTGTCACATCACAATGAATAGCTGTGAGACAGAGCCACAGGTACCTGAGCCACAGTGTTGCTGGAAAAATCTCGAGAGGATTCTCTCTGGAGCACAATATGACCTGGGTTATTCATCCTCAGCAAATCTCTCAGCTCAGAGCCAAATAGTAAACTATGCATTCCCACTGGCCTTGCTTTCTGCACCTGCAGCGGTTTCTTCACACATTGAACCGCACAAAAGAAGGAGGGGTTGCCTGGGCTAGTGTGTCAAACTTTGCGTGTTGCCCTCAGTTTTGGTTGTGAATACAGACTCTTTTCACCCCCCCTTGTTGCATGCATTGCTGGAGCTTTTGGTTCAAACAGACCTACATGTTTGTTCGGAAAAGACAACTTTCACTCAGCTTCATGTCAAACCACTCATTTTGCAAGCTAGGAATTTGTCTCCTCCAAATTCCCTGCTAGGAATTTGTCTCCTTTTAAGGGGCATTTCTCAAACAGTGGTTTATGGGCTGATTCCGGGACGGCCAAGGAAGGTGCATATATTCCCATACCATGGAATTTCACCGCAGCTCTGTGTACAGGCTGAGTCATGATGATTCGCTGTAGAAACCCTTTTGGAAGAGAGTTCAAAAATATACTTTTATGGTTTCTCTAATAATAGGTTTCTAAAAGAAGGTGTATTACCTTTAGCAGTCAAAGGCAATTAAGTTGTGGTTTTTGTTTTAAAAATATAGCTAGAGTATAGCATCAGTTAGATGTCCTCCCCACTTTGGTGACTAAAAATACTATGAAATATTGACCAACTCTTTGCTTGATTGTCTGCTGGTTAGTTTCAAATAAAGCATGTTGTTCAAATATTAATTTGGGGTAAAAAATAGATTTTCAGTTACTCTGTGCTTGCATGGAGGACGGAATGATATAGGGAGCTGTGTGTGTTCTACCCAAAAGCTTGACTGATTTATTTTGTGAATGCAAATCTATTTATGCATAAACAAGTGAGGTGGTGAGAGGCTTTTTTTTTGTTACTTTCATATTACCTGTAAGAAATAATCTAATCTGCTATAAAAGGCTGATGTAACCATATATAACATTCTTCCTTGGTAAGAAAAAATTATAATTTTTACTTAAAAAGATTGTAATCCAGGTAAAAAATGAGATTAAATGTAATAAATACATTTCAAATACTTTTTTTCAAAGTATGAATGGAATTATTTTGGGCACTTTTTTAACAATTAGCACATTTTAAAAGGGAGGAGAAGATAATGTACTGGTTTTTCCTAAATATGTGATGCTTTAATTTTATTTGCTTTACTTAACTCTCTCTCTGGAAGTATCATCTTACTTGGTTTTCCTAAAGTATTTTTTATAATGTTTTTATCACACATAGAAGGTTGTGTTAATTAGATTGGGATTAAAAGTATCTGTTTTCTTTACTCCAGATCTTTTGTTTACTGAAGCTGTAAATGGATTCTATAGAATTGCTAGTAGGTCATTAAAAGGAGAGATTTAAGACCTCTGAGTTGTTTGATTTTCTTCTCCCATGGCTTTTGCCATATTTGTATTTGACTGGCTTTCTGCTCCTCATCAAATACTGTAGGCTAGACAAAACATGGCTTTCAATCTCAAACATCTTCCTCCAGAATGCCCCCCCCAAACCCCAAAGTAACAACCCACAAGCCCTTTAAAACAAACAAAATCAGTTTTCTTGATGAGCCTTGAAAATCTACAGTAAATTAAACCACTTTTTGTTTAATCCCTTTGCTCATGGATAAAGAGCAGCCATATAACTAGGTTGTTCATGGCACACTCTCCTCCTTGGCATCGGTATCTGGTTTAACAGTAACGCACCAGCATCTCTCACTGTTTGTTGCTACTCAAACCCACATGGGATAGTTTAATAAGCTTCATATTGGTTTGATGATAACATTTTATTGTCAGCATGATCATACTGGTGGTGATAGGAACAGTTAAGTAATCAGCTAAATGAAGTAGGTCTTTAGAAATAGGTTATTAGGGTGTATTATTACCTTGTTTTGTGTTATGGAGCTACCTTTGCTTGGGACCTGCTGTCTTGCTTTTGTGCCTTAGCGTGACTAAGCATCAATGTGGGATTTCTTAAAGATGCAGTGTGGTAATGTATGCACTGTTATCATCTACGCTGTGTCCTAAAAGTAACATTTAGATTTGAGACTGCTAAGGAAAATGGATTTAACTTCTCAACATGCCTATTAAAAATACCCCACTCTGTGTCCTTCCAAGGAGGAAAACTCTATGTGAAGGAATCATGTACCTCCATTAAACTTTCGATAACAGAAAATGTTTGGATACCTCTCTTCTGAGAATGTTCAAAGCTTTTATGTAGAAGGCAGGTTGGTGGGAAAATCTATACAGCAGAGTAGCTACGATATGAAGGGTCACTCTCATAAATTAATTGCTGTGCTTATTTGCTTTTTAACCACTTTTTTTCCAGGTCCTCCCATTATTCTATGGGCAGTCGAGCTTTTTCCCATGACAGTATTTTTATACCTGATGGGAGAACAGAGACTGAACAGGCCATCCAAGCAATGTCACAGGAGAACGTTTTAGGAAAAGTCAAAACTCTTCAGGTAAGAAATTGTAAGGGGGAAAAATATTTAAAACATGGTGGAAAATGATCTCCAGAATGTGTTAAAGGTGGATAAAGGTGGGTAGCTTTTTCAATAAGCTTAAGGCAGTTTCTCAGCCACATAAGTTGTCTGTCCAAAAGCCATGTAAATAATTCTGTTAATCTGCAGAAAGTCTGGGTTTTGGTCTTGAAAGGTATGGCAGTGATGCTGTGGGCAAATCTGCAGAAATGTCTGCATCTTGTGTAACTCATTTAAATGAACTCATGTTTTTTGCATGTTCTAATCCGTATGCCTGAGACCTACAGATGTGGTACTGAGTGAAAAAATGAGGGTGTTGTTGGCAGCAGTGAATGGCATGCAGAGGGAGACTTCTTTGCTGAGCTGATTTAATTATCCTTTTTTATGTATTACATTTTTTTGCTCTTTCTCCATACTCTTTCAATGGTTCTCATGAAAGATGGTGGATATGTTTACCTCTCCAAAGCAAACAGCACAAAAGTAACTACATAAACAGTACATTTGGGTATTTGCTTCTAAGGAGCTTTATATGACCTGCATTCTCTTCCACAACTCTGTCCCATTAATGCTCTAACTAATTTTTTGCTTTCTTTCATGTACACCCGTAAGCTTCCCAGCTCTTTGCCTTTCTAGACCTTGAAAGAGCTGTCCTTCAGAAGCACGTTTCAGTTTATTGCTCAGGATGCTGACATGTCCTGTCAAAACGCTGATAAATTTTTAATGCTGTGAAGGTGCCATTACCCTGTAGCTGGCTAGTAAAATACCATTGATTTCTTTTACATCCAAAGTCTACCCACAGTCCGTCTCTTTTGGTGAGAGATCACACATAGTAGATAGAGCAGACCTTCGGGATGAAATTGTTCCTCTTCCAGCCCGGTGTTGTCAGCAGACAGAGCACCTGAATGGCGTTGGCTGTGCTGGCTGAGGGTGAACTTTGAAGTTGAAACCCACTTAGACAGTTCCAATTTCTCTGTGCTGTTTTTTCAGCTTAAATTTCCCTGGGTCGGGTAGATTCAATGCATGTTACTTTCCAGGCTAGAAACCATTACATTTTAAACGACTGCTGACTCGGGGCAAAGATGTGAAGCAGTTGGACCTGTCTTGCAAAATGCTTGAGTGTCCTTTGAATACAAAGCTCACTGACTTCTGCAGGGAGCTGCACCCTCCCTATCTGTTGGATCTCTTGTCTTGGCTTCAGTACATTAGCTTTTTTCTAAAAACCTTTTTACTTTGTAGGAGCGGCTTCTCCCATTTCCAAACTCACCTTAAAATTTCCAATGGAAATTATTGCCTTCACTAAACTCAGAGACATGAAAAAAAGTATAGTTATTGCAGTTGCTAAAAACCACCTTCACTAAGCAAATGGTAACTCGAGAAAATTAAACCAAAAATAACTGTTCTTGAAAGTCATAAAATAAATAGTAGTGATATGCTCTTGCTTATGTGAACTTTGCATGAGGCTTTTTTTTTATGTGGTTACTGGCACGTATTTTAAGGGGAAGTGTTGTTTCAGCTGCTTGATGTCCAAAGTGTGCTTACCTTTTTCTTTAAAGGGCAGCAGATCGTTTTTATTATTTTAATATAGCTGCAACCCAGCCTGTAACAACACCCCTAATTCAGCTTTTACCACTCTGCTGCTGGTGGTGATATCCAGAGCAACCCATTCAATCAGGAAGGAAATCAATAATAGATACACTTTAATAACAATAAAAGATTGTAAATGACACTTTCAACTATTTACATGTTTACACAGAACTTATATATTCATCTAAATGTCCATTTACTTTTTCATAACCCCAGGGAAAGTCTCCTTATAACAACTCCAGGGGCCACATTTTGTATCTGCAAAACTTGCTGTCCAGCACATGACTCTACCCACTTCCCCAGCCGTGATTTCTGCAACTGTTCTCTGAGTTTTAGGATAAGATCATGCCACAATCCCATTGCGTGTTTTTGGATTTACCTTAGACTTGAGTCCTAGGTCTGACCAGTTATTTGGACTATCTTTCCTGTCCGAAGGTTTTATGCACCCACCACTCCAAACCCCATCCCTTTTTTTCTAATGTGTTCTGAAAGGAGACTGTGTTTGCTGCATGATTTTTCAGTCACTGGTCACCAGTATCAGAAGCTTGCACNTGTTTGCTGCATGATTTTTCAGTCGCAGAAAACACTGATACCTGGCCACCAGTATCAGAAGCTTGCATCTACTTCAAAGTCCCTTTCTGCAAGCTCACTCCTGCTGGGAATGTTAGTTCTTCAAGTGGTGGAACAAGAGGCAGTCATCTCTTCAGAAGTGCATTCCACTCCTTAAAACCAGTTCTGTGGCCAGCTCCCAGTAAAGCCATTGCTACACCACCAACACGACCGTGGTTTTGCCCAGGCTTGCCTGTCACGGTGGAAGCCCAGCACTTCCAGTTTCCATTTGACTGGCAAGATGCTTGTCCATAAAGAGTGTTGCCAGGTTTCAGTGCACTGTTCTGGCTCTGAACTCACTGTATTCCAAACAGAGATCAAAAACTCTGCAGATTTTGACCTCTTCCAGTTTGTTTTTTTTTTTAAGGATGGTGCAGTGAACATTCCTGGAAAACTTACATGTTTTTTGGAAGGGGCACCACGCTTAGAAGCCCAATTGATAGCATGGTGAAAAGGGTTTTGACATCAGGATAGAAATGCAAGCCATTTAATACTAGTGTTGCTGGACCTCACTCTGCTGACCACCAAAGCATTTCCCCCTTCTCACCTTGCATTTCTGCTGACTTTGGAGTGTTGATGAACCCACAACAAATACTGTGTAATGGTGCAAAACTCTGTAGCAACCTGGGTAGCTGGCCAGCACATGCACTGGTTCAACTGCTTATTGTAGGAATTCTCTCTTTCTGATTACGTGTGCAAGGTAAAGCAGTTCTTTCTGTAACAGCTCTCATTTCTTTTTATTGATTTTCAGATTGGCAGCATTCATCTTATCAGGCTTTCTGTGCATGGATTGGGTCATGTTCAAAGGATTTAGTGTGTGCTAGAAGTCAGGCTGAGAAAAGCCTTCTTGTTAACCTCCAATAGCCTTTGTGTGTCCTGAAGTTATTTTGTGCCAGCGCAAGCCATCTGCTGTTGTAAAAGCAGTCTTTTCCGTGTCCTTTGGATCTGCTGAGATTTATCACTACCTAGTTTTTAAGACCCAGTGTAGAAAGCCAGCCTGAACCTGCTCTCACAGAGATGATACCCAGGCACCAGTCCTCTTAATGCCGAACTCCTTTAGTTTCTGGGGATCTGGTGCTGTACTTCTCATACAAGACTGCGAATGAGATGCAAGGAATGTTTGAAGTCTAAATCTATCAGTGTGTCAGAACAAACCTAAAAGAAACTCTGGGAGCTTGTTCTCACACCATTCCCTTTCGTAAGTTAGTCTTTGTTTTTTTTCTTGCATCAAAGTGTGTTGGATCCACTTCCTCACATTTTGCAGCTGTGGCTTTTCTTACTACCGGTATTTTCCAGAAACAGTCAGCAAATGAGCAGAAGCCAGTTTTTGTTTCAGACTCACAAAAACTGTACCAGGTAAAATGGACACTTGTTCTGAGAATTAGTATGTTGACGAGTTTAAGCCATTATCTCCCTTCTTCTGTGACGACATTGTAGTGTGGCACTGTTGCTGCCTCTGGACACCTTGTTCTCTGCCTCTTGCCTTCTCTGAAAGTGTCCTGGGTCATCTGGCATCCGTCAGGCTGTGGCAGTCAGCTGCAAGAAATATTAAAGGTTGACTATGCCATATGGCTTACTGCGTTTGGGAACTACTGGGCTACATCTCTATTGTTTGATGTGGCCATATGGTTTAAAACAAACCCTCTGCCCTTAAATTTGTAAAACATCCATTTATCACACAGATACTAGTTATGATAAAACATGTCTTGGGCATCCAGACTTCTTGGTCAAATTCTAAAAGACAATTTTTTAAATTCACATTTCACTGGCTTCGTAATGATCAATGTCCCAAATAATTTTCTTCGTCAGACCTAATGGCAGTTCAGTTTTAGGTCCCATTTCTTTTAGTCACTAATGTATCTTAGCTAACGATCAAGCCGGCGCTTCTACTACAGTGCATTGAAGATCTATATTCTACCAGCAATTCTCACTGTTGTTTCTGTTTGATATTGCCCAGATCTCACCAAGGCTACCAAGTTATTTGCTAAACCTCAAAGCTATTACCTTTTAACTTGATACTCCACGTTTTATAGAATCGGGAGTGAATTTTCACTACATGATTGCCCAGCTTTGTATTTCTTAAAATTCACTTCTTTTTTGTCAATATTATCTAGTGCCCTTGCAGCCTCATTACTTTCTTCACATTTGACAATCATTTTTACTTTATAAACGGAATTTATAATTTTTTCTTAACAATTCTAGCATTTCTGGGGCAGAACCCATTTTTCATATGATCATATTAAGCCGTGGAAATGAGCTTCCATTTTCCTTACTTGCATCCACTTTGCTTTTGGTACTTTGCAAGGAGAGACTCTGGGGACAAATGCCACAGATCCTGTAAGTATCTTCAGGCTCCTCCAGAAACTCTTGCGCTTATCATGTGGGGATCTGTAAGTGGTGCATTGCCACTGTATACCAAAATATTCATTAGCGTCTGGGTTTGGTGCAAGCACATCTCTCTAGAGGTCCATATAGACTTTGCTCCTTCACCATTCTTCTATTTTGGACCCTCCTAAAATCTTTCTTGAAATGTAATGCCCCAAGTCACACGTTGCTCCAGCAGTGGAGAGTGGAGTAGTTCTCTCCCTGCATCTTATATCCAAAATACCTGTGGTAATACTTCTTATTTTTCTCCTTTTCAGTAGGTTTACATGTTAATTTTACATATAACAATGCAACTTCTCACATGGTGCTTTCCAGTTCATTCTCTCTCTTTGATTAAAAAAAAATGGTTCTGTGGAGTGTTTTGCTTGTTTAGATATGATGCAGATTTTCCTGTTCGAATAAAGTGGACTCACTTCCATAGAAAGAACAATTAGGTAAACTACTTTTTAGCCTAAAAAAGAAATCAAAAGAGAGACAATATGATAGAGATGCATGAAATCATGAATGGAATTGAGAAAATGAATAGAGGACAATTATTCAGTCTTTCGCAGCATGCAAACACATAAGCATCAGTTGAAACTAGTAACGCTTTCAAACCAAAACAAATATTTCTTTATGCATAGTTGGACTGTAGCACTATTTGTCATACAGCACTGTTGTTTGTGAAATATTTGTAAAAATTCAAAGAGCAACGAAACAAATTCATAAAAGTTCCCGACTGGCTATTGACTCCGAAAGTCTTCAAATGCCACAAATCTTTGGAGCGTTTACAAGGAAAACCTCAGTACGGGCTGGCCCTGTTCTTATATATTCTCAAGGCATTTGATTCTTGGGTCACTGTGAGATACTGTACAGGACCATGCGGAATTTCAACAGTATGGCTCTTCTTAGGACATGTAGTATTAAGTCAACGTTTCACAATCGTATATAACTAAAAAACATAATTTCATTTATTTCTGTATCTGGGCATTGCAAAGAGACATGAAAAATAGGTATTTGAGCTGAAGGCAAAATATGACCAGCATTTCTTTTAAGACTCATTTGAATGGGATCAGTCAAAATAGTACACTCTGAATGATTTTTAACTGAACAGAATAAGCAGCTCAGGGGATCTGGTTTTGGATTCACTTCAGGCATGTAGCCATGAGAAGGATGTGGTTTCAGGGGGCCGAATCCAACATGCATGCAGGCAGACATGGACACAGAAGAGGAGCCAAACTGCAGTGAAAAAGGAGATGTACAGCCTGATCTGGGCTCCCTGCCGGTTCATATGGGAAGTTTGTTCTGTGGCATTTCCTATGCAAATACAAAGAGTGCTTTGAAAGTCTAAGCTTTTTAATTTGTTGCAGGTGCCAACCAATGCATAGCAATTTAACTCAGGAGTTTTATCTCTGAAGTTATTAATGATAAGCTGGTGTAGAGATGTCACTTAAACAGTATCACCTTTTAGCATTAAATTTGGCATGAAATAAAAGTCCGCCTGTGTCATGGTGCAGTTACTGAGGAAGATTTTAAAAATTAGATGAGTGCAAACTTTTAATTTTTTGCTCAGTTCCCAGTATTTCTTTGCCTTTATTAGATATGCAGCCCTTCCCTTCACAGTGAATGGCACCATGTCAGTAACCACCCAGGCTGGGTAAGAATAGGCAAACTCTCATGCACCTCTTGAATCATGTAGTAAAAAAAGTCCAGGATGAGGTAAAGCTGGTCTGGAGCACAGGTGTATGATCCCATTCCAAAGCTCCCCTCTGTGCATGGTCCCTCCAGCTGCTGTTTCACGATGTTGTGAGCACACGCGGTAGCCGCGCTGTTTTGGTGCTGAGAATGGTTTGTGAGTCCTGTGGAAATACTCGTCCACAGGCTGCAAACTGAGGGACTGGGAAAGCCCACTGGAGTTGATAAGGCTGGAAGTGGAAGGTGCAGGCGGGAAACTTTCATCTCTTTCCTTCTGCTTCCGGCTGACAGCTGCGTTTTGGAGCAGGATGGTGTTTTCTGGCTGCTAAATTACAAGCCTACTTGTACAAACCCAAAGAGACCAGGTTCATTTAACTGAGACCAACATGCATCTATGGAGATTTCCAGAAGGGTATTTAAACACTCTGTCCACGGCTGTGCAGTGCCAGAAGAATAAAATGTCTTGCCTGCAACTGCTAATGACTGGAGTTCCAAATAATCCTCCTTAGGCAACCACCATCTACATGCTGTCAGCACAGGGAATCTACAAGTACAGAGAATTTGTGATCTTGTGTTCAGAAATATATGTCTAATGGAAACTTTTGAAAAATTTAAAGCAGATGCTCTTTTTCAGGGAATATGGCCTCTTCTCAATGGTCTTGCAGCTTAAATAGATGTATCTGGGTTGGATGGTGTGTGTTCTTCCAAATAAGAGTTGTATTTTTTTCTTTTCTTTTAGGGATGATGCATTTTTAGGGTTTTTATGATCGACCAGGTAGACAATGTGTCTCTATGAATTTTTTTGAGAGAGGATAACTGCATTGTAGTTACAGTATAAGCACATTTTAAAAAAAAGAACAAGCAGCAAGCTTTACATTTCTCTTTGAAAGCAATAAGAATACATTTGCTGAGTGGTAGCAATAAGCTATTTGAGATTTTGACATTTGATATTCAGCATCAGCTTTGGAGATTAGAATGCAGTGAAAGAACTTGGCCAATGGAAAACTGTTAGTAGCGATAATTTAAGCTAAGTTTGTTTAAAAAATTTCAATAAATAAATAATACAGAAAAGAGCCTTCTGTCCTGGAAGGAATGTGAGGACTGCTAGAATTTCTTCTTGAAGATGAAAGCTTGGGATGACTTGATGAAACCCTCACCTATCGACTATGGGTGCACTGCCAGCTAATTTAGGTGGGAACAAAACTGCCATTCAAAACTGCCCACTATGCCAAAATGATGTACTAGATGAATTTGATGATTACTTTCTGCCAAAATCCAAATGGGCATAAATAACATGTAACTCAGCGAGGAGACTGAGGAAAAAATATTCTAGTTTAATAACCTGATTATGAGGAGTCTCTGCATGTACTTTTTATCTTAGTAGTTCAATACAGAAATCTGGTAAGGTTTTGGGGTGATATGGATAAACTTTATATCTAGTCCACTGGGCAAGGATGGCAAACAAGACTGACCTGACCTGGATCCTTTCAGAAGTCCATCCGCTGCTACTAAAGCGTATCTTAAATTGCCAGCCTCTCACCTAAGCCATGCTAGTGATTCTGTGCCATAGGAAAAAAAATATATGTCTTAGTTTTACATGCTATCTACTCCAGTCTTCTACTGTTCTCAGTGGCAAACTTGTGTCAGGGGTTCATCTGTGTACCTGGTGTTCCCACTGAATAGAAGCCACACCTTTGAGCTGAGCATCGCTGATCCGTAGATGTTCATAGTAGCACAACACAATTCTCTCTTTTGGAGAATTTTCTGTGCTTGAAAGAGAGCAAAACAGGAAAATAGCTCTGTGGTTCCTTCTTTCCTAACTGAGAATGATTCTCTGAAATATTTGGGGAAGAAAATCTATCAGTAAATGTTCCTTACTTTCACTCGTTCCAATATAATTTCTTCTAACTCTTTTGCAAGAAGTTTACTTTCAAAGACTGGATGCTATGTGTCTCTGCCATAGCCAGAGCTGTAATTTCCCCAATTCACCCTACCAGATACTATATGCTACCTCTTTTACTCATCTTATGTATAATATAATTCAAAAGTACCTTCTTATAATCCTTGAGAGAACATTAATTCACGAAAGAAAGTAAATTATGGGAAAGCTCTTTTATCTGTGCATCTACTGCATGTCCTCTGCATAAACACCTTTGTGCAAAAGCAGTGGCGTGGCAGAGCACACGAGCACAAGCAGACATGAGTTTGTGCACTGTTGCTACGAGATCAAGCAGCTACAAGAAAGCTGGGTTTCCTCTCCCCTCAGAGTTTGCCTCCTCTAAGGCAGGATTATGCCAAACACTTTACATATAAAACTCATTACTAAACATTACAATAAGGAGACTTTTAAGAACTACAGATGCAAGAGATGCAGAGTTTGGTGGACTGAAGAGAAAAAGGTTGCCTTTTGGGGCAGTTCTAGTTTCTCGGTGTACACTTGGCTCATAATTTTGTTTCTTTGCAACGGTAAGACTTCATAGCTAGCTTTTATAAACAAAGTCTTTACCTAGGACATAGATTAAAGAATAATTTCACAATGAGTTTGCAACACTGATGAGAACTCAAGTTGATCACCCAAAATCAGAAGTCATGCAGTAAATTCCTGATCCTCATCACTTTGGGGTAGAAAAAAGAGGGGTGGTCACTGTGTTGCAGCAACGAGAGCCTCAAGCTGATTTTTTTTCTTTTCCAGAGTCAGAAGTTGCCCTGAGTGTTTTTGTGCAGCTTTCAGGTGGAGAAGAGGCACGTGCTAGACTTGGCTTGTTTTGCTCGTAATATAAATACCTTTTCTGTTTTTTCTTTTCTTGTGTTTCAGCAACAGTTGGCCAAGAATATAAAATTTGGGCAGCCTCCACAAATGACAGTTTCTGTGAGGACAATGGGGGAGGCAAATGCCAGTATAGAAGAGGACGTCTTGCTCAGTAGCCCCATGGAGATTGAGACTCAGCAGGACACAGCGATCTCAGACAGTGGGAGTAAAGTAAGCACTTTAAATTGACATATTCATGGCATTATGGCAGTATTAAAACCGTAAAGTTCACTGGGGCGTAGCAGATGTCTCCAGTGAGGCGTAGCTGAGCCCAGCGGGCTGTTTTATGTGGGTGGGATCTCTTAGCTCATGCTTCTTGGACTGGTGAGAAGCATGTGCTCTTGGCATCCTGAGCTGTGTCCCACAGAATTACTGGTTTGAACGTCTGCTCTGAACTTCCAGCAAAGCAGACATCGCTTGCAATGTAGCTAGAAGACAGGAAATTTTTCTGAGACAGAAAACATCTTGAAATATGGACTGCCCAGCATGGGAAGCTGTGCACAGCATCAAATGGTAAAAAAGAAATTAATTCAATAATGGGAGGGCTCTGGAGCCTAAATCCATGATATCCTGGGTCTTGGGGTAAATATCCATATTTCTCATGGACGGGAACTATTCGCAAAGAAGGGGGAGAAACATTTTGAGAATGCTCCCTAAATCCAAACATCCAATATAATTCAAATAAATATTCCAATTATGCATGAAGATGCTGATACTGGGAACTGTAGGCACTCATGTATCCAGAAAGGGTTTGTTCAGACAGTGAAGAAACACAACGAGTGATGGCAGCTCTCTGGAAATCCTCTAAGGCAAGACTGGTTCTGTGATGCTGTAGTGGCTGAAGGGAGTGCAGCGGACAGAGGGACATTCTTCCCTGCCTGGAGGAGGGTGACTTTGTGCCTGGGAATCCCTGGGGAAGGCACACAGCATCCCACCGTGTGTGTGCAGCCCTTGAGATCCCAGAGGGACGCCGGGGCCTGGGATGCAGCTGGTGTCTGCTGGCACTACTGCTAGCTTGGTGAAAGGCAAAAGCAGCAAGTGGCCTCCCCAGCTTTTGCCTGTATTCAGGCAAACACGCAGAAAGGAGATTTATGGCTGAGGTGGCCCAAATTCTTCATCAGTCCTTAACGGGCAACATAGCTCCTGTGTGACCACTTCCCTTGTGGCAGTGCTCGGGTCTGTCACGGAGCCAAAAGTTTGGGGAGGACCTGCACACTGTCGCTCTGCAGTCTGGAAAGATAAAAATGCACTCAAAGTAAGGTGTATTTCTTGTGTTTCACAAATGCTCCCTTCTGAAGCGATGATTTCAGGTGAATCAGGAGCATCCTGTGTGCCTCAGAGCATGAGTAGTGCAGTGGGATTGTGGACAGGTTTTGGGTACGTACCCTGTGTTTGACACCATCATCCATTCTCTGCAGACACCCTTCTTGCTGGGTCCTGCAGGAGACCCAAATGTCACCTCGTGACCTCCAGCTCAAAGGAGAAAATAATTCAAGTACTAGAAAACCACTGGAGTATCTTTGCGTAGTAAGGACTGAGTGATTCGGCCCTTACCACCTACTCTTTCAAATCCTACATTTGGAAAACAAAGTTAATGCTCCTTTGCGTAGTTCATTTTCAAAATACTGAAGGAGCAAACATCCCTGCTCAGAGGAGGCTGCAGACACCAACAAGCCAATGCTCCATGTGTAGGGTCAGCCAGAGCACTCGGCGCTTTTGTTTTCTCTTGCTGTGCACAACTCTTTACTGCTTTATCCAAGATCTCTGGTGCATGGCAGCTTGCCCGCTTTCTGCTCCCATCTCTGCTGTTGGCCTCGTGACTCCTCTCCATGTGTATCTGCATAGGTCCTGGGGGGGATGAGGTAGCTTGTCAGGAGTTGGTGGCCAGGACCACACAGCATATCTTCATTTCAAAAAAGTTTCCTATCTTCCTTTGTGACTTTTGATTTTTCCTGACTAACTTGGATCGGTGGCAGGAGTTCTGTATTTCATTTAACCTGTATCTGGAAAGCCAGTTCTTTAGGCTTTATACTAACAATCTGTTTCAAAGATTGTACTTCATCTTGTGCACCTGGTTTAATGGTATCCCAACATACCTTAGGTTATAAAGTAATAGTGTGATATAATGATTAAAAACAGTGTTTCTGGGTGTGATGAATGCTGCTTCAACCCCTGCACCTTAAAAATCCCCTCCTGTAAGACGGCATGGAGCGGGACAGTAGCTGAGGTGCCCTAGTGACTGATGGGCTCCAATTGCTCTGGGGCAGCTGGTTTGCTTTGTAAGGAGAGGAGTCATCAAGAACATGGAGTTGAAACTCTTTGCAGCAAAGGTAATGCCTGATCAGGTTCCTGGGTTTGGTGGGTTTTGTTTGTTTGGTTGGTTGGTTCATTGGTTTGTTTTGTTTTTTCTTAGGTGTAGGTCAGGACAAAATAAAGTTATTAAGAGTTGCTTGAAATCCTGCAAAGCTGTGCTCTGTCTTTTGATTTGGGACCTGGTTATCTTGCTAAGGAAGCATTGAGTCCTTTTTGTAGTGTCTTGTAGCAGCAACTGCTTCAGTGTAGACAGCAGGGATTCAAGGAGCAGCAAAGAAACTCATAGCATTTAGGAATAAGAATTGTTTGCCCATCAATCCTGCAGTGACAGGAAGCAGGGTAAAAATCCTACTCTGACATGCATGATTTCAAAGTCCTTTGAACCATATCTATTAGAGCCTTTGCATTTTAATATCTAGCTCTGGTAACCTTGTTTTCTAGTCCACCGACACCCCAGACTTCTTGAGAACAATGACCTTGCCTGGAACAGGACATGAAGTGGAAGAAAAGGTAACAAAACTTTTACACTCAATTTGCACCAAATTAATTTCTAATTATTAGGAGCCTAACAGTTTTTGCTTTAATACACATTTCACTGTTCCATGATCATCCAAAATTTTGTGAACATTGCGCAGTTTGGGGGCTAGTAAATAAGCAATAACTGAGATTGAGAAATCTTTAGGAGCTGATTGCAGGAAAGAGCAGAACTCGGTCTCTGCCAGTCTTGCAGCATTCCTGCATTTAATGTATTAATCACAGAGCCATAATTTTCATAAGTACTTATACTACTTTGTTATGTCTACATGCAACTCAATAAGCACATGCAAAATGTTCCACCAGCTTTTAAGTAATTGATTCCCTAATTTGCATATGTTTAACCTCAGAAGATTACAGAGCTGTCTAGAAAACAATGCATGTGATTTTCTTTCCGTACAGGAGATGTTTTCTCCCTGCTTTTTCTTCTGTCTTCTTTCCCTGTTTGGGTTGTGCCAACTGCCGGTCTCAGGGTGGCAGCTCAGGGACTTATGGGAGAGACTGATTACAGGCTCACTCTTGCACGTCTAGACGTGCAGTGCCACTGTATTTATTCAGGAATCTCACTAAATCACTTTGTATTTGCGCTTTCTGAACCCAAATATTTGAAGGGCAAGAGGGGAAAAAAAAAAAAAAGGCATTGATGAAAGCCAGTATTGTCTTATTTTTTGCTGTTCTTTGATGCTGTCCTGGGCAACTCCACATGACTGTGATGGGAAGGTTTTGCACAGGCACTGTGCCGGTCTGAGATCCAATGCTGTAGTCATCTCCCATGCAGACAGTACAGCTCTGTAGCTGCTCTATTACAATGCTTAGATAAATCATTCTGATTTGCTCTTGCCTGAAGTGTACAATCTAAATTATTTAAAGATGTAGATATTTTTTTTCCACAGTAAGCAAATTTTGAAATGTCCCAGTGTTTGATGTTGCTTGAAACTTTGCCCCTGCCCTACAACTTCAGAGTGGAGCCGAACTGTGAAAAAACTTTGGTTAGAACGGTCTAAGTAATTTTTAAGTGAAAAGTATAACTCTCTTGTCCAAAGTTCACAATTTGTATAATGGAAAAACACAGTTTGAAATCTTTTCTGCTAATAAGACTTCTGAATTCAAAACTGCAAAAGCTTTTTTCATTTGTGTGTGCGTGCATATTGTTTATTTATTCGTTTGTTTATATGGAACAAACAGCTTAATAATAGCTTCTTGTGTTCGGGGTACAAACAGGTCACTCTAGTAAAATCATCTCGGCCAAAAAGGCAATTCTCCTGTTCTGGCACAATTGAAACAATCAACCTGGATGCAGTTCCCCAGGCCGTTGCTCGTCTGGACAACAGTGCAGCTAAGCACAAGCTGTCAGTGAAGCCAAAAAAGCAGAGGATGTCAAGAAAGCACAAGAGGTTAACAAAGGTATTGAATTGTTGGCCAAATAGCAAGAGGAGGGGGGTTTGCTTTCAAAGCCAGGTACAAAATAACCATAACCGAGTGTACCGGGAGTTGCCATAGACAGAGGACTCTTTTAAGATGTGATGAACACTGTTAGAAGCAGCTATTGAAAGCCGCTTTGACAAATTTTGTGTCTTTGGGGCAAGAAAAAAACGCATGCTGCTTTCATTTTGTCTTGAAATCAAGACAGAGACCTGAAGATGAAACCCTAAGTGGAGAGAAACTGCAAAGAAGTTTTAATATGGGCAGTTGAGACAAATACTACTTACACCTGAGACACTTCCACTAGGATTTTACATCGGGAGAGCTTTCTGATTCTAGTTTTTCTAGTAAAAAAATCAGGTTGTAAAGGGCTGAAGGATATCTGCATCTGTTAATGCTGCTCCAGTATAGGCAGTCAGTGCAAAATTTGGTTGGGAACAAAAGTATGGCATGGGTTCTGACAGTGATAATGTCGTTGTCTGATAAGAAAGAATAAGACTTAAGTAACAAAGCTCTTTCTACAGCAAGAGAGAATTATCAAATCCTCAACTGTACACTTACGGCTTGACTATTTAGTTTTTAATCTTGATATCTTACCCGTGCTTCTAAGTGGGACAAGACTATTCAACTACTACAGGGTTCAGGAGAGGCCACTGTCCTTTCTTCCGCACCATTGTACTTGCATTTATCACTCTTGCAATTAAGGCATTAAATATAAACCTCTTGTTTATACAGGATGTTTGACTGGAGCCAAATGATGGCTCAACAAATGATAGCTAGACAGGGCATTAGCTGAGCTGTTTTCTTCAAGGACAGTGCTGGGAAGCACTCCTTAGGTGCAGCGCATCTTCGGACCATGTTGCTGCAGAGACGAGGAGTATGTTGTGAAGAAGATCTGTAGTCAGTTTATTGCAGGTATTGCACCCACAAGAACCAGCAGCCAGCAGTTAGTACCTGCCTCGGTCCAGCTTTGCCGGGGAGCTCTGGGCTGTCTGTCCATGCACGGTCCCACGGTTCCTGCAATAAAACTGGAGTGTCAGTGCAGCTAACGGAGGAAAATATCCTGGCTCAGGATTTGTGAAAAGCAACCAAATTGCGTTTCCCTGAGCAGTGTTCTGTCCTGGCTAGCATTGCAGAGCTCTTTTCTGCAGGCAACAGCTTCTGTCTCTGCAAGTAACAGCTAGATTTGCCATGAAAGAACTGGCAAAACAATGCCCTTAAGCAGGTGCTAATTATTTCAGGCTTAAGGGATGGAGTTCTAAGTAGCAGAACAGGCATAAGAAACTTGTGCACTATTCTCTGGGCTTCTCTAAATTTGAAATGGCAAGTCTCAATCTGGATCAGCTCATGTACACCAAATGGTGATTCAACAACTAGCATTATACACTTGTTGCTGTTGGGAAGCTTTATTTCTTTTAAAGGCTATCACCAGAATAGGTGAGAGGCATGGGGTATATGATGATGTGATCCATAAATTGTGGTGGGTGTGTTTGCTCTGGATCTAAATAACTGTTTAAAAAAAACCAACAACAACTTGTTTTGCATTCGCAACTGATTTTTTGTTCACTGTAAAGAATAACAAGGCAATATGCAATATTCAGTAACTCCAAATTTGTCTCCCAATTTTAGGGATCACAAAGTTTAACAATAACAGAATTTGAGCCAGACGACCTAGAAACTGAGCTGTATGGAGACAGATATCCAGGTTATAATGGACACATCATAGCAGACAAGCTAATCCAAAACAGAGATGAGCACAAACAGCTTCAGCTGGCAGAGGAGAAAAGAATTGAAGATCACTGGGGGATCTTAGAGGCTGAAAGGATAAGACAGATTGTGGAAATGGAAGAACAAAGAGAAATGGAAGAACAAAGGTGCCAAGAATTTAAGCAGATGCAAAAAGAGCAGGAGAGAAGGCGTTGTGAAGAAGAGAGGAGGCAGTATCTCCTGGAAGGAGAGACATCTTTGAAAATAGAAGAGCAAACATGCCCCAAAGAGGAGACAAGAGTGTTGGAGGCCGAAAAGAGGCAAGAGCTGGAGCAGCAGAGGCAGAAAGAGTTGGAGGAGCCACAGAGGCAAGAGCTGGAGCAGCAGAAAATCCAGGAACAAGAGGAACAACAGAGACGAGAGCTGGAGGAGAAGAAGCTCCAGGAACAAGAGGAGCAGCAGATACGAGAGGTGGAGGAGCAGAAACTCCAGGAGCAAGAGGAACAGCAGATACGAGAGGTGGAGGAGCAGAAGCACCAGGAATTGGAAGAGCAGAAATGTCAGGAGTTGCAGGAGAAGAGGCAAGAGCTAGAGGAGCAGAAGCATCAGCCATGGGAAGAGCAGGGGCACAAGGAGTTGGAAGAGAAACAGAGACGGGAGCTGGAGGAGCAGGAGAGGCTAGAGCTGGAAGAATTAAGGCAACACAAGACTGAAAAACAGTGTCAAGAGGAAAAAGAAAGAAATTGGGTGGAAGAACAAAAAGAACTCCGTGAACTACATAAGGAAGAAAAACAGAGACAAGAGATGGAAGAGCTTCAAGAAGCTGAAATGAAACTGAAGCAGGAGAAAGAAGCTGAGAGCCTCAAACAACAGAAGAAACAGGAGGAACAAAGGCAGCATTTGAAGGAGAAAGGAGAAAAGACAGCGAAGGAACAACCCCAGCAATTGGCAGATACAAAAAAGAAACAGGAAGAGCATAGAAAACACAAGCTCACAAAACAAAAGCACATGGAAAGTGCAGAGGATGTGCTACAAGACGAACTGAAGCAGCAAAAGGAACAAAATGAACAAGAATGGAACGAGCTGCAAGAGCAGAAGGTAGACACAGAAGGACAAATTTTTCAGCAAAACCAACAAGAAAAATCCTTGGAACAGCAACAGGACAAGGATCAGTTGTGTTCTGGAGTGGTTGATCAGCATCCGGTAGAGGAGAAACTCCAAGAAGGATCAAGATCCCAAAATCTCAAACAGCCAGAAAAAGGGAATAAAACAGTGGAAGAAGTCCTAGCCCAGAAACTGAAGAGAGAAGTTGAGGCTCAGGAACAAAAGCGAATAGGGGAAGAACTTAGATGGCAAGAGGTAGATGAAAGACAAACTTCATCTAGACCTTTCACATTTCAAGTGTCTTCTGGAGACAAACAGATCATATTTCAGAAAGTAAATCTCAGTCCAGTCGTGCCCGTCAAAGCAGCAGGACTCTCTTCTCCACCCATCAAAGACTACAGGATGCACGCTTCCAGCAAGGGCTCTCACACACTCCCGTCGTCTGTCTGTGTACCCCACACAGCTATTTTGGTTACTGGAGCACAGCTGTGTGGCACAGCAGTTAACTTGAACCAGATAAAGGACACGGCTTGTAAATCGTTACTTGGCTTAACGGAAGAGAGAAAAAATGTGGATATTCCTTCTCCAGAGAAGGCTCAGAAAAAAACCCAGGGCCCCAAACCCAGCAGCAGTAAAATGAAATATGCACAAGAGACATTGAACAACCAGGCTGTACTAGCTGAGTGGGCTTCTATCCGCTCCAGGATCCTAAAGAATGCAGAAAATGGCAAATATAATGAGAGGGACCGAGTAAGTGTCTGCAGACACAGTGATGACTGGACACCCCGAGGGCGAGGTGGTCCTCATGGTAACTTGAGGAAAACCCTCTCTGCAAATGCAAAGTTCTCAATAACACCAGCATGGCAGAAATTTTCAGAAGCCTCAAAACACAGTTCAGATGCTGAGAATGTAAGTGTGGCAAAAGGCAACGAAACAGGGGCGGTGGGAAGAACCACTGGCTCACCCGCTGATTCGAGGGAGGATGCGGCTTCCACTTTTAAGGATAACTTAGCTGAAAAGGCTAAGGAGAAAATGGAAACCCATGGTGAAACGACAGACAACACAGAAGGCTGTAAATTTGCAAAAGATCTTCCATCATTCCTTGTTCCAAGTTTTCCTCATTCTCCAGGTAAAGAATTACTCCAGGCAGAACTTTCTGGTGCCCTGGAAAATCAGCAGAATAACAGCACAAAAAAGGCAGATAAACCAGCACCAAACGGAGAAGAAAATGTTTCTCCTTTTGGGATAAAGTTACGAAGGACAAACTACTCCTTGCGTTTCCATTACGATCAACAGGCAGAACAAAGGAAAAAGAAAAGATACAGTGCAGGAGATAGTTTTGATGGCGTGCCTGACCCGCTCGTTACAACAGAAGGCGAGAAAGAATCCTCTGTTTTTGCAGCACAAGAGAGTACATCCCCTGGCATGGGGAGACCCCACGTCCCCGGTATTTTAAAAGACTCAAAAGACTCTTCAGTTACTGTGGTGGAGATTCCACAACCAGCGGGCACACCAGTGGTCCCACCAGCCACCGGCCAGGGTGCTTTACCCCCTCATGAGAAACCAGCATGCAAGTCTCTGGGCCCACAGAAACCTGCTTTAGCTCCAAAGCCCACCAGCCAGACACCACCAGCGTCTCCCCTCTCTAAAATGAACAGATCCAGCCCAGCTGACACGGCAGGGCAAAGGCTGGTTAAAGCTGAATCGGACGGTGGCTGGAGAAAAGAAGACCGAGCAAATGCAGTGCACCACCCCACACCATCCAGTGAGTACAGAAACGAAGAGGAAGAAATCAGAGAAAAGAAGTCGTTTTTCCCATCTATAAGTATTCCATGGAGAGAAAAAAATGACAAAAAGCCTGAGCCATTGAAAAAAGGTATGGATTTTTCAAAAGTAATTTAGCTATTGGCTGCATTTCCAGAATGAGATACTGGAGGTCCAGAGGAAGACATTCAGTCTTAAGCTAGAATTTTTGCCTGGTATGTTATTTGTGGAGCACCGCCACTCCCCACACAAACACACAAACTCAGTGTGGCCTGCTTAAGAAAGTTAATTTCAAGGAGGTAACTGAAGTATACGTGTGTTTTCCTTGATAGAGATGTTACCTATTTAGTCAGAGGATGGATTTAGTGTTCCATGTATAATGGTGTCACTAGAGCAGAGGGAGTAATTTTTATAAATTACATTATATTGTTCCTATTTTTTAGGGGAATATTTTCTAGCTTAAAAAATCTTAAGATCTAGGTCCCTTTATAGAGCCTATCCTGGGCAAATTCCCTCTCTAGCTCAATATAGCTGGCACAGGGGTCTGCATTTCAGAGGCACTCTTCAGTAATAGGAACCATTAGAGTAGCCATAGTGGCTCTTCAGAGGAGAGCTGAAAGCCTCTGTGTCCTGAAATGGTATTCTGCACAAGAGGAAAAATTACCCTTTCAGGGTCAGAGTCTCAAAAGAGCAAGGCAGGAATTCAGCATTTAATTGGGAAAGCCCAGGTTTGGTTTTTTTTTTTCGTTCTTGAATTTTGCAAGCATCAAGACACTTCTAAAACCACCTCTTAGTGGAACTGCTGCTTAGTTTTTCTATTTTTTTTACGCTTTCTTTCCTTTCGCTTCCATTTTTAAATAAGGATTTATGGAAACTGGTTGAAGGCACAGATGCTGGCCTGGGAGAGCAGGGCCCAGCCTGGCTGAGGGTTTTTGCGCTCACTGAGTTCTGCAGGATCAACTCTGCACCCCAGTGCTGCTCCCTGCTCACTCACAGCTCTGTACTGGGTGCTTGCACCAACGGCACACAGGTTAAACATGAAGTCAAATGCTCAAGCGATGATTTAAAATAATAATAATAATAATAATAATAATAGGAGCTGCAATTATAGGAATACATAATTTCAGTGCCCTTTATTTGGCTGAAGTTCGGATTTCTTCCCTTAAATACGGCTGGAAAATCAGGGAACTGCAGCACGTAGTAGTCGGATTCCTTTCATCAGAGGGGTATACAATTAATGCATACGTATCACCTTCACTTAAACATCTCATGAAGTGGGAGGACATGTAGTAAATTAGGCTGTTGCTCAAAGAGTTTGGGGTAGGCTTTTCCATACACACGCAAAGAAGAGGATAAATTTGGACAGCTGTGTGTCTTGAATTAGGTCTTATTCTTGAGGTGTTTCAGGATTTGACATACAGCCCATGAAGGTCCACGAATGGCACAGCATTCCAAGGGCTCAGCTCCAGAGCCTTCACAAGACAGAGAAGTTGTAGCAGTTCACTTCAGACGAGATGTGCGTTACTTAACCAATTCTTTTTGTGTTTTCTTTCAGAAAAACCAGTCCTCCAGAGCAGGCACTCTTTAGATGGCTCTAAACTGATGGAAAAAGTTGAAACTTCACAACCACTTTGGATTACATTAGCGCTGCAAAAGCAAAAGGGATTTCGTGAGCAGCAAGCTACGAGGGAAGAGAGGAGACAAGCCAGAGAGGCGAAGCAAGCAGAGAAGTTGGCTAAAGAAAATGTAAGCAATCTTTAGAAACCTGCCCAGTAGAAATACCGATACCATAATTGTAACTGTTAGCTATTCTTTTGTTCGGTTTGTAAGATTTCATGAAAGCTAAAATGACAGTGAGTAGCAAGTATTCTGAAAGTCTTGAGTTCCCTTTTACAAAACTGAGACCGCCAGGAAAAAATACTGTGTAACAGTGTCACAGTTTTAGTGTAAACTCTGACACTTTAATATCAGCTGGTGGTTAATGGCAGTCACAAGCACAACCACGCACAGGTGATGGAACAGAAAAGTTCTATGTAACACGGTTCTTTAAAAGCTTGAGTAAATAAAATCTTAAGTGTTAATGCTTGGAGAATAATAGTGGAATACTCATTTATAGGTCAATTTTAGTAAGTTTGAATATATTCTAATCATAACATATTATTTGGATAAAATGTAGACAAATGAAAGAAATGAACTGTCATGTGAAACATCCAAATGCCTAAAGCAGGCACTGAATTCAAGTATCACTTCTTTCCTCTTCTCTAAATAGCTATTTACTATCCATGGTTATCTATTAGTAAGGAAAACACTTCTACTTACAGTACACAATTGATGCTACACAAGCAGCGATGCTGCATATAGATACCACAGATGGTAATAAGCGAAATTATGTGGATAACAAAGTATATTTTGATATTTGTTATGAGACCCACATTTCTGATGGGCACATGCATAATTACAGACATAGATAACTGGCAGAAGAAAAGAGCGGTGGGTGCGAAGTTGCCCACGGCTGCGCACTCTGTTTCAGTGCTGCATTTAACAGGTAGGGCTGGCTCAAACTGTTCAATATTTTGACTGAAATGACAACATGACAAATTTAACTTTGTTGGGGTTTTTCTACGGTCTTTAATAACTGTTAATTTCGGAAGTATCTGAGTGTTTTGAGCCTTTACCGAAAAAGAAAGTTAAGGAAAGCGTATCAAGTGTGAAATCTCTTACTTGTAGCCATTACGTGACAGATTGTTTCTCATTTAGCAGTTTTCCTTCTCTGTTCTAGGCTGCTGGAAGTAATCAGTCAGATAATAAAAGCAGCAGCAGCAAAACAAGCACACTGCAGAAATCTACAACTCAAGAAGGGGAGAAGAAAATTGAGACTGCTGTGTCAAGACTAGAAAGAAGGGAACAGCTAAAAAAGTCGAACACCCTTCCGACCTCTGTGACAGGTACAGTAACAGACTCAGATTTATTCTAGGAATAACGTACTTCATAAGTGGTATTGCATGTTTTGAGAAAGTGAATGAAAGATTTTTTTCTTCTACATTACCCCTAGAATTACAAATGCATTTGCTTTCAGCAAGGAACAATGCAACTTGTCCCAGTCTCACATGCTGGTCCTTACACTGGTTGTACATAATTTTAACAGATTTTTAAAGTTGCACTACTGCATTTGCTTAGAGATGCCCCAGTTCAAGTTCAAGAAAAATTAGTCTGTCTCCTCAAGCCATATCCAACAGTAGTTTTACAACATGACTAATGCACATTGCGGGGATTTGATTTACTGTAAACTGCAGTCGCAGTACTGCTTTGCCTTTATGTTGGGGGTTAGCACAGAGGGGGAATGATACTTAACTTCTACAAAGTGTATTTATGTAGCAAATGAAACATACTGTGTTCCAACACCCCCCAGTTTGCCAAGGAGAAATACTCACCCCAGAATATTTGGAATGGGTATTCTTGTTTAATTCAATGCTACAAAAACTAATCAACTCAGTCGAAGGTAGCCTGTCACTTTGAATTCAGGGCTTCTCCCTCCCAGTCAAGTATTTGGTATGGAAGGTTGGAACCAGAACCTACTACTTTATCTGCTACTTCAGTCAAGCTGAAACAATTACATACTCAAAAGGTGGGCACATTAAACCAAATACTTCCCCAAAGGGCATAACATTTTGAGGTGGTGGTAAGGCAATTGCTGAAATAGAGACTTGTCCCATATTTCTCTAGCTAACATTAGTCCTAGGCAAAAGGTTTTGGAGAAGTGTACAGGTAAGTGTTCAAGAAACTGTTTTACAAGCTGCACAGTAATTACTGTGGGCTTCATTGAAAATAAAGCCACATGTCAGCTGAATCTATTCAGTACCACTCCAAGCCAAGAACTGTGGAATGCAACTGCTGAAAGCACTGAGGCAATTCATTGATCTGATCTGTAACAGCAAAGGCTAAAACAGCGCTACTCCTACGTTACACAGACTGTTCCTGGCTGCACAACCCCTACGCATGCCGGTATTCTGTTGGTTCAGCAACTGCGTATCTGCACTGCAGCCAGTGCGGATGGCCCTGATGACTTTACTTGTAACATCTTGGGTTGGAGTAGATGATCTTTAAGGGTCCCTTCCAACTCAAGCCAGACCTTACCTAGATTCCCCAAAACCTTCCTGCTCCGTCAGCCTGCTTCCAGCATCCAAACGGGCCTTGCAGCTGGGCAGATGGAGCAGCTTTACCACATTCCTGTCAACCCGTAACAGGGCTCTGCTGCAGCCCTACCCCCAAAAGACTGGGATGTTCTGGTGTATGTGGTCAACTCTGGTAGAAATTAAACTCTAGAACAACAGATGATGCCAAATTAGACCAAAGAATGGCACAAATCAATTATCCTTGGCCAGTGTGTGTGCACTAGAATGAGAGTTTCAGGGGGATTTCTTAGTGAGTTACCTACGGTGAAAGCAGAGAACTGTGTTGGCCCTAAAGGAAATCGTGACTGGATTTCTGTGGGATCACTGGCTACATGTGGAGCCAGGTAACCATTATCAACTACACAAATGTATTTATTATGGATGGCGATGTTGATTTGGATTTCCCACAATTAGGGGAGCATTTAGGCAGAAGACCAGGCTAGAACATGTTTAAAATAAAAGTTTGCTAAGTTCTCCTCTAAGGACATTAGAAAAATAAACCACCAGAAACTTGAAGAAGTTGTTATGCTTCAGACTTGCACTTGAGCCTTGTACAACAGGAATTGATAACAGGGTGTAACCTTTAAAATAGCATAAATTACCATAACCTTTAAAATAATTAGCTTTTCAAAGTGTCTGTCTACAGCAATAGCTGCTACTGCTATTTATTTAGAGCTAAAAATACATGATTAAAGATGTACTAAAAGGAAAAATAAGTAATTTTTGCTATCCACGCAATTTTAAAGCTTTTTAAAACATTCAAAGCGTGAAAAGGAAATGCAACTAAAAGCCATTTGGACTGAATATGAACATTTAACAAAACAAGCTTTTTGGCTCAGAAAAAAATAAAACCTGTAAGAGAGGTGATTAGTGAGGAGATACTTTGTAACTGAGATTTTCAGAGTTCCTCCATAGGTTTCAGATAGGGTTTACTTCTGTCCAGGCTGCCTTCAGGGGTGCTCACTGTCTCAGAATTAAACAGCCTTCCCACTTGACTTCTGCAGTATACTTCTACAGTTCTTCTCTGTAAAGGTACTTGTTAGAAATCAGTTGCTTATTCAACGCATTTTCTTGCTGAGCTGGCTGTTCGTCTTAAATATACTATTTTAAAGAAAATGTGACAAACAGCTATTGGAGAAAGCTGGTTCATTTCTTCTTCAGGATGGTCTCAGGGGAGTGGTTGACTGAGGCAGAAAACTAAAGGACTGCTTTCTTCTCTGTGCTTATTTAAGAACTCTAATCTGAAGAAGTGATCTAAATCCTGCTGAATACAGTTGGGTTACATGTGTTCAGCAGCTGCATTACCAAACAGAAAATAAATAAATAAATCCAGCTTTATTTCCCATTGTTTGCTACACTGCACATGTAATTAAAATAGTTTATGTAACCAACATGGCTGGCAAATTGGACATGTTTTGTCTGGATGTCATAGAGAAGGAAAATTTTATTCCTATTTTTGTGAGTTACATTACTTGGAGTCACCTCTGAAAAAGGAAACTCAGCTCCTCTAACTTGATTATTTTGCAAATACAATAACTAAAAGGGTTGGAATTAAATATGAAGTGTTAGATCTGAACACCTTCGCAGAAAATAAATGAAATCTCTAGAATCCTGCAACATAGTACAAGGTTCAACTCATGGTTTTGGTTTTTGTTTTTTCTCTTCTCTTCCCCATCCTATCAAAACCAGTGGAAATTTCAGATTCTGTTCCATCAAACCCACTGGCAAAGGAGGTGGCCAAGAGATTCTCTACACCTGACACCAACCCCGTGTCAACAGAACCAGCCTGGCTCGCGTTAGCCAAGAGGAAAGCAAAAGCCTGGAGTGACTGTCCACAAATCATAAAGTAAACTGTAAAATTCCATCTCTCTTGCTGACTATTAATTGCTTTCTTTTTATTTATTCAGCATTTTACACGACAAAACTGAAAATGCATGCATTGAAGGACTGAAAACTGAACTGATTACCATTTTGCTCTAGCTCACTGTAAAGTCTACTCAAGTCATATATTCCATTGCCTTGACAAATACCTAAATGAGGTCATGGCAAAAATTTCAGAGCCAAACTTTACCAAAAAATTAAGAATACTCAAGTTACTGGATGTAAATTTCAGTAAGCATCACAAAAAGGACCAGAACTTCAGTTCAGAAGCTGTGAGTATTCAGTTTTGGCATTTTAGATCTCTACAGTTAAGTGGAGATCTCAGAAATTTTTTTCAATACTCTATTGTTGAAAATTAAGGCAAGATGCATGTTCCCTTCTCTTACTCTGATTGCTTTTTTAAGTGTTAAACTGTAAGAACTGTCAGTTCTACCTGCTGTTTGAAAGCTTCTTCCCTAATAAAGAACTCCAGGAGACATCTTTTCACCTGCACATGATAAGTAGAAAGACAGTACCATCCAAATGCCGAGGTAACTTCTTTCCTCATAGGATTAATGCACTATGTCTATACTCCTCACTCCTGGGAAGAAAAAAAATCATCCTACTTAACAAAAAGACATTATTTAAACAAAAGTCAGCAAGTTTTCAGAAAGAAGCCAGTGAGTCAGTGTTTCTTCTAGTCATCTAAGTGCATCACTGTGGCCATATTTAAGATGCACAGAGACAGTGACTGCTGATTGCAACTTTAAATCCATCCACTGGAACTAAAAAAAGTAAAACTCTTCCTGTGCTCATGTACCTGTAGAATCAGTCCCAGTAAGTTCCCACAGGAGTAAGACTTGCAGAACTGAATTTAACTGAGAACTGAAAGCTAAGTCAGTGAGAGTCTCAAGAGTTTTAACTCTGCGTTCTTTCTGACTTTACTCCACAAGTAACTTCAGGTAGTTCAGGTGACTTCCTGTACTTTGAACAATATGGCCACAAACTTCAGAAAGAAGTTTACTTACCACATCTCAAGTATCTGCTGTGGCAGTTCAACACTTTATTACTTCTTGTAACTAAAACAGAAATGCTCACCCCCACCCTCTTACAAAAAGGGATAAAGCCCACACTGTAATAAAAATGTTACTATCCTCAACATCCCACAGAAATAGCTAGGATTACCTTTTAAAAAGTCAGCCCAGTAAATAAATCTGTAAGACACCTGACTTTGTTTTACAAGGAAGTCTTTAATAAATTTGAACGTCTCCCTTTTACAACCACAAGGCTCAAAGGAACCTTTAGGCTTACATCATCATAAACGGAGACATTTTCATGAGAGGACGTTGCATCATTACAGAATGATACTACATATGTTTCATGGAAGTATTTTAGCCAAACTGCTGTATGCAGCATGAGAAGTAGCACTTTAAATCATGCAGAAAACAGAATGAAATCTGCCATATCCTCCTCTTCCAAGAATCGAAAAGGGCTTGTCAGCAAAAGCCATTATTGAATACACCCTTTCCCACCAAACAGAAAACCATGGTTCACTCTCATGGTTACAACAGCACAAACACAACGGACACGTTCGATTGAGTAAATGTGCAGCAGCAAGATGTGGTTTTTTGGGTCTCTTAAGCCATCAGTTTTGCTCAGTTTCCTATTTAAAACCAGGATCTCTAAAGTAACTTTTTACCCTTAATGTAAGTAAGTATTTGAAGTGTCTTATACAGAGACGGGGCAATGCTGCTCTCAAATGCTTGGGGAAAATAAAAAATAAACACTTAGCGCCTTCAAAGTCAAATCTCTGCCAGCTTATCTGGAGAAAGAATCAGGCCTATAATTATTTTTGTTCTGCTACCACCATGAATTAGTGCTTCTTAAGTTAAATCTACACTTTTTTCAAGTTTACAAGACTGCAGTATACATTTGTAATCACAAGAACTAAACTGCCTAAAATCCATCTTTATGATTATTGGGAGAAGGAGCCAGGCAGAAGTATAGAGAAGATGAAGTAAATCAGGATTAAAGAATTAAGGATACTGGTATTCTGAAAAGCATAGCAAAATTAGGTGCTATCGTGCATGACATAAGGATGCAATTTTCCAATACAGTAAATTTATAGCACATCTAATAGAACTTTCATTAAGGATGGTCTTAATCTAAAGCTTCAAAGCAGAGGTTTTTTCAACCATAAAGGTATCTAGTGTAATAATGGAAACTGCATTATGTACAGTACTTGGTGGAAACATTTCTAAAGTGTACATGTTCAATAGTGACATTTCATGTTAAATTAACAAAAAATTGCACTAAATACCAATGAAGTAAAGTGTTACTTTGCTTTAGCTTTGTTGCAACCATTTCTGATAAAGTGTTGGAAATCTGTAAAAATAAAACCAAAACATTACTACTGAGTTTAAAACAGCAAAAATGTTTTAAGAACCAAACAAACCACTATGTAGTATATTGTCTCAATTTTTTGTAACTTATACACACAAAATACCATTTCTTCTGAAAGGTTATGTACAATTAACCTCTATGTTCATATAGTAATGTATAAAAACTATAAGATGTATAATTGTGGGGTATTTGTTGTGTACTTTTTTAATTTTTCAAATGTTTTAAAGTGCAATTGTTTATTATACTAATGTCATTTTAATTCTTATTAAACTATAACCCAGGCAAAATTATCTAATCAATGATGCATGTATTCTGTGTCTCCTTTTGCTAACCACGTAGTTCAGGTTTGCTTTATAAAAAGAACTTTTTACAGTGCTATAAGTGTCTTGCCTCTGCATTTGTGCAAATGATAAAATGGAGGAACCAGATGTGATGCAACTTCTAATTTACTTTTTAACTCAAGATGTTACAATTCAAAGTAGACAGCTCATGAGAGAGAATGAGATAACAGTTTCTACTATAGTTCTTTTAGAAGACTCATAATCAGGAAGATGCTCTCAGGTAAGTGTACTTTTGTCACTGCAAATACTTGATTCACATTACTAAGACCACCGGTTATTCCTTTTAAGGCATTAAAGACAACCAAAACCAATTTACACAACCCTTTATTAATAGTTATCTGTAAAGACACTGTAGAGAGCATTCATTCAAATCTCTTTAAAACACGATTTGATAATGGTTGATTTGGGCAGTGCACACTTCATCTTGGAACTCACACTCTACCCGTCATTGAAATTAAATAAATATACACATGAAAGTATATTCTCCACTTGAGAATACAATAAGTAACTCCTACTGACTTCACTGGAGTATATGCTCAGCTGAACTGAAGCCAAGGAGGGTCTGGGCTCACAGAAGAGGAGGATTTATTCAGTTCACACAAACTACAGTAAACGGATCACTACTACCACATACATTCAATGCAGGCTACATCTTCAGAAATCAAGTTAAAAGTTAGATTGAAAAAAGGACCTGGATTCCCTCACCATGGCATGGAATCCTCCTCAGACTAGACAAAGAGCAGCCTGATGCATGGAGGAGCCAGGCACAGGCTGGGAAGGAACCTCTGGGCACAAGCTGGGCTGGACCCACAGAGGAACACATTCTTCCCACAGGGACACAAGCACATTATTCCAAGCTGGACAGTAAGGCATCTTAGCAGAGTCTCCCAACCTTGCAAGTGTTTGAAGCCAAGCTACTGACTTTCATTTTCTTATTACACAGGCCAAAGCGCAACATTCAAATCCAAACCATCTGAAACGTTCATTCATGAATCAGAGCTGGGAAATGAGGGCGGGACAGTGAAAATTCTGGCTGGGTGCTGAGCAGCCATCCTCCTTCAGTCAGTACAGAAAGTCACCAAACACCACTTCAGCTACTCTGGTCACTGCCTGGTGCAAAACGTTACCCGAGAAGCCCGCAAAGAGCACCTCCTACCTACAGTAAAATAGGCAGAGAGGTATAGAGCACCTCTGAATTCTTAATTTACAAATGTAAACAACAAAAAGGAAGCAGCCTAACAGCTTAGCTGTTCTTTTTTCCTGTAGTATACAAATCTAGGCAATAAACATAATCATTTCTACAGCCGACAACAAGCTTTGTTCCCCATACTACGGGGGAAGAGAAAACCTCTCCTGGAAGCTTATCTACTCCTTCTGCTGTTCCAGTCTTGGCATTCAGGATCCACACTTTGCCATCTGTAGATACTGCTGCCAAAAGAATTTTGTTCTTTAAGTCATCACTTTGGAAAACAAATGGTGTTCCATATACACTTGAAGTGGCTTCAAATTTCCACAGTAAATTACCCTCCATGTTACAACAGTAGATAAAGCAATCATGGGAGCCAAAAAATATTTCTTGCTTAGTTAAACTTGAGATGCATGGAGATGAAAACACCGGTCCATTAGTGGAAAACTGCCAAACCTACAGAAAGAACATAACCACCCATTATCAAAGGTTGTCCACTTTATCAGTTTGACAGCAACTGTAATTTTTCAATAGGCTAGTTGTTGACAGGAAAGCATTTTATTTTAAGAGCATACTAGGTTTCAGCGAGGGCTGGTAAATACTTGTCAAATTACAAGTTAAGTTTTATGCACAGAGTAAGTGATAAAAGACTCATAAAATATATGTGCAAGAATTACTACCTTCTGTGAGGCCCTCGTGAAGATGGCCAACTTGAGAAAAGAATATTCTTGGGCCGTTGTACCACAATTAGTAACAAACTTTGAGAATTCTGTTAACGAGCCATTCTTCGCCAAAAAGGCAAGTATCCCTCTTGTAGAACAGATTTCCTCTGCTCATGCTAACGGTGTGCAGATCCCTCTTCAAGAGAGTATCAGTTCTGCAACACTGCTGCAAGCCGACAGCAGGGCCTGGGCTAACATGTATTTTATAATCAGAAGAGGCTTAGGAATTGCCATGTAGACTGCATCTCAGGCAAACAAACAGAAACAGTGTCAGCTGTTTTAGTACCAGATACAAACCACATAATCTCTGAGGAACTAAAAAAATATTCTCATTTAATTCAAGGCTGCCAAATATTTTGCCAGAATTATGATTTGGCATATCTCTGCTGTGATGTCATTATTTTCTGACAAATACATTAACATTCTAAGAAATGTTTACTTCTAAATAGCCCCATCTTACAGAAGAAACAGCTTTAAAGATGCTTGAAAAAAAAACCAAACCCAAACCATTCTGTTTCATTTGCTGGCACTACACTTGACCATTTATCTAGGGTGTAAGCTCTGAACTAGAAATTCTGTTACTACGTCAAGCAACTTGAGAGTTTGCAGTTTTGCTACGAGCTGCAGGGACTACCCTAAGCAAACAGTTTTTCTACTTTCTCCTCTCTATAACAATAAATAGACACTTGGTTTTGGTTCACAAAAAGGTAAATGGTTAATCATTAAACATCTTAGCTGGGTGTTTGTGATGAACATAAAAATCCAACAACACTTTTACCTTTTCTCCAGAATGAGTGTAACAATACAAGTTTCCATCCACACACCCAACACAAACGTACTTCTCATTGCAGTGAGGAGAGGAGAAGAGTGGTTTTCCCAGGAAGCTTTTCCAAATCTTATTCCCTGTCACCTGTAAAGGGCAGTATGGAATATCTGATGCTTAACACAACTGTAAGAAGCTGCACAAAACAACCCTTCCTTCCTCCTTAGAAATCTGGGGGGGAGGGAAGTAAAAAAAAGCAGGCTTCTCCCATCCAGAATGCATACCAGAAGCAAAATTACTCTTCAAATCTTATTCCAACATAATGTTTAGTGTTTTCCTTGGGATACCCAATACCCCTGTTCCACCCTTCTCTTCCTCCCCCTAGGCAAAATAACAATAATAGTGTAGAAGTACTTTTAATAAATGACAGACGCATTTTTCATTCCACTCCCAGCTCCTCAGTATGTGACAAGGGCCAATGAAGGAGAGGATATCTTGAAAGCAAGGCATATTGATTATGTCATAAACTATAAATACTGTAGGAAATGCTGAAACCCACAATCTATGATTGTCACAATAAGCTCCTAACATAGCCTGCACATTCTTGTTTTTATCAGTTATCACTTGGAGTTACAGCTGGGCTTCTCAATACCTGTTACTCAGATTTATGGAAAAAATTCTCTTTTTTATTAACCACAGCCCACTAGAACTGCAAAACCACACAACGGTCTTCTAACACTAGGTTGGGTATTACTGAAGAAACTTGCAATGGGTAGGAGGTAAAGATGGTTAGGACTGATGCTCTCAGTTGTCTGAATACAAAAATATGAACAGCTGCTCCAAGTGACTGTTCCTTTTATCAGGCAGGACCAGCTGTAAGACAACAATGCCTCAAAAAAACAGGAAATTGCTTCACATCTATAAAGAATTCCATTTCCCCAGTCCAAAGAACACAACAGCAGTCCAAGACTAAGGGGGACAGCTCTTTAAATGACTACAGGGAGGGAAACAGAGGAACGAATGAGCTTCTTTCTCTGTTCTGATTTCAGTAAGTTCCGTGTAATTTTTTTCTAATCCTGTGTGAAAGGGAGGGAGGGAAAAAAAATCTAGAGACACGCTCTCACTCACTAGTTTAAATGATAAGGTAGTATATGGGAATGAGAAGACACTGATTCCAACTTTGCCCTCCAGTCAGCATATAAATTAAAGCAAGCCGCTTGCTTGAATTATTATGGTAACCTTGTGTATAATAATATGGCCCGTGAGTTAAAAATATACTATGGTAACTTATGATCATCTAATTCCTTTCATCAGAAAAGTGATCTTAACTTCAGAAACACAGTTTGGTTTCATTTAAATTTGAGAGTGGGATCAAAGGCAAGTAAGCAAAGGTACATACTGGGTTTACAGCCAACAACAGTCCTCCTAGTGTAGCAACATAAAGATGATGTGGAAAAGAACTTAGACAAGGAGATGAAAACACAGCTCCACCTTCGCAATGTAACTTCCATATACATGCCTTTTCCTGCAAGCACAAGATAAATATGAAATTTTTCAGCTGGAGTTAAAGCTCATCATGTTTACGAAGACCTTCAGATGACAAAGCTTATCAAACAATCCATTTGCTCAGAAAATACTAGTTAAGAAGCGAAGCCATAATCTATGTGTTATTACACCAATACATATGCCAGTGGCTACTTTCTGTTCCAGTAAATAAAAGAAATTCAGTTAATGAAGAGGCAGTATCTGCATCTCATATTTTTCATCTCCTTTCATCTACTCTTTTAGAATGCAAGATTCTCTCTCCACCATTAAGCCATAGTTTTACTTCTAGCTGAGCACCCTATTCTGAAACACCCACAGAGAATTTAATAGCTAAGAAATGTAAGAGCTAGTTTCACACAAGATAAGTAGCCCAAGAACCACAGCTGAGACCACCACTAAAACTATTTACTACCACATACTCCTAACCCCACTTAAGCAGGCCTAACTATGTAAAAATTGTAATTATGGACTCCTGAGAATACTAACACCAGTGGATCTTCATCTGATGTACTACAAATAGGGCCTACATTGGATAGTTATTCTGCTACACATAAAAGTTAGTCAGTGCGCTTACATAAATATCCAAAGCGTACACGTGTTGGTCATGTGATCCCACGTAGACTAGTCCACTGGAAGGGTCTACAACTGCGGAGCTTTTCACAGTATCTGCTGTGACAAAAGTCCAGTGTATTTCTCCGTCACTGCTTTGAAGCACGTACACTAAGCCATCATAACAACCTGTGTGAAATGAAACACAACAGGGGAAAAAAGAATAATGATTATTTGTATTTATGGCGTGATTTATGCTGCTAGCTGCATCACTGCTGGACAGAAACAAGATGACTCATGAGGTACAGATTCAAAACATTTTCCAAAGCTCCTCCTTTTCTTTTAGCTCAAAGTCTTTGCTGATAGTTCATACATTCAAACTTGATTGTTCTGCATGTTCTTTTCAGGTTACATTTAGAATATATTCATCTCACTGCCTTTCTAGCAAGTTCTACAATAATAATATTAGAAAACACGGAGAGTTGCTGAAAAGGGAGAATAAGAATGTTGTTTTAAATTATCTCTCTCCATAATTTTCCTTTCTGAAAACAAAGATGCTGAAAGAATATGTTTTCTATTGAAAACTGAACTGTAGTTCTAGAAACTCCTTCATTTTTAATGAAACATTCAATTTTGTTATCAGAGTAAATAGCAATCAAAATACTAGCAAAAAGATGGTAACATCAGCTTTGCATTAAAAACCTCCCCACCTGGACACGTGTGCTAACCAGTGATGTACACGTATTAGCTAAAAAGATAATACCAAGACGAATAATGGCAACTCTGTTGACAACAGATAGGACAAAACCAAAAATGAGAGAATTAAACCCTGTGAAAAATAATCTGAGGCATCGTGTGCTAATTTCTACCTCTACCAGTTTTTAAAGACATTTAAAGGCTGTATCAAATTTCCACACTTTAAGAAAAACTCAAGAGTTTAAAGGTCACACCTTGACCACTAAAAAGAAACTCTACTCATTGACTATTCCTTAATGAAGCCTTATGAATAAATTGGAATATAATAAACCACAAGTGTGTAAGTTAAATAAGATCCATCACTGATTATCATGAAACTCAAATTACTTCTTCCTTCTGTTTCTATTGTATAATAAATTAGTTCTGAAACAGATATGGAAGTTTATGGATAAGTGTAGATGGAGGACATTCAGAGGTAAGAAACAAGATTCTCTGTCATTCATCTTGTATTTAGCAGAAAAAAATAATTTAAAATGAAGGCTAAAACAAGAGACATACCAACAACAATGAAATTTCCACACTTAGATACGCAGGCAGAAGATTCAATACGATCTCCAAGGTTCTTCTCCCATTTTATTTCTCCCAAATTTAGATCAATCGCCTGCATTGCATGAGAGTGAGAGCCAACATACACAGATGCAGATACTTCTTCTTTAGATGGTATTATAACCAGTGGTGATGCATCAACACATTTTCTTGTATTTGACTTCCATCTTACGCACAATGCCAACTCTGCTGTTGTTATGTGATCACGTTCTGCATGGAGCTGCTCTACACAGCAACAGTTGGTTTTATCTGCCTTGTCTGTAACTGTTAGAATTCTGTTCTCCATTTCATACCCTTGCGCATGGCTCTGTGTTATACTTGGAGTCACTAAATGCAGAAAGGATGGTTGCTGTAGCAATTCCACTCCTACCTGTACTGTATTACTGGGTTGCATAAAAGATGTGGTGAAATTCACAGAAAAAAAATGATTTCCTCTGCTTAGTGCAATAAGTGACATTAACCCTGAAGCAACCTCAAGACCCCTTTCAGATTTCAGTTTGATATATTTCCCACGGAACTCCTCTCCACTGTTCCCACTTAATTTTCTTTTCACAACATTGTCACAACTCATTAATTGGTCTTCATCTGGGAACAGAACTTTAAGAATATGCCTATAAACCTCTTCAATCGAGCCGCCGAGAATAACTTCAAGGAGTCCAGGCACAGCTTTGCCTACTAGCGTCTCAATTTCATCATAAAATCGTAGAGCCTTTAAGGAGTCTCCACCACTGTACAGAAACATTGCATCTTTAGAAATTCCGGTGGAGTCACCTGGGAGATCCAGAAGAGACTAGAGAAAAGAATAAAGAGGTAACAGTCCATGGGTGTTGCACCATGACACACACATAAATACTTGAGTAAAATCCATCTGAATACCCAGAAGTCCTGCTAAAAATCAACAACTGAGGAAACTCACTACTCTGCAAAAAATCACATGAAATATGTTAGTGCCAACAGAGGTAGTGATGGAACAAGAGTTAGGGAAGAAGAGGGAGATACTAGTTCTGTACTACAAAATGTTTTGCTCAGTTCCAATTCTGTAGTCTCGGGAATTAAAGTAAACTGTGCTGTATTTTTGTCGGCCATTTTTAATCTTGACACCACCTGTCAATGACAGTTTTTCAGATAAAACACTGATTCCTTTTGATAACATTGGTTTAGGTGCTTTATTAATAAAACTGATAAAAATCAGTATCTTTTACTTCTGAATTATTTAAGTAAGCTACTTACCTACCCACTTTCGAAGCTATAACCCCTTCAATTCATGAAGGATTTTGGCTTTGGTACTGTTACAACAACAAACAGCAGTTACTGTGTCTCTTCTCACTGTA
>VWYH01003083.1:0-12447 GCA_013399365.1 Pampusana beccarii | reverse complement strand
AACTTGTATATGTACAAAAAGCCACTGTTTGTATTTACGCTTGAGTTTAAGCTTGGTATTTCTTCATACGAATTTGAGAAATATTACTGTGGCTAGAAAACCTTATTTGTGTCTTTGTGTTGCCTGACAGAGAACTGCTTAGTCTCCCTTACCCTGTCTAAAGCTCCATGAGTTGGGTTTGAATGAGCCAGTACATTTACTGAGGCTACTGCAGCCTCTCTTGAAGATATGAACTTGGCTTCTCTGAGCGTGTTTCTGCCCAGGTGTTTGTTCCACAGCATGTTTCTCTAGTGCTGCCTTTATGATGTAGATTTAAGCATCAGTCTGTTCATGATGTCTGTTGCTTTAAAGTTACTACAAAACAGAGGTATATGGGTCTTCTCTTTATGCCATTTGTTCGGTTGCATATCACACAGAATATAGAGTAATTTCTTCCCTTGGAGTCCTGCACCCATCTTGGTGCTGAGAGACTCTTTATAGTTGGGGTTAAAGGATTTCCTGAAATATTTTTAGTTATTAGTCCATGTGCATAGTTAATTATTTAAATAACTGTGTTCAGTAGGCATTGAAATAAAATCTTTATAGAGTTAGTTACTTTTTAGATTAATTGGAATTAAGCTCATTAAACTAATGCTTCAGAGGAGAGAGTGTATGTTTACAAAACTAATGACTGTTTCAGGGACAGTATGTAGTTTCTGCACAGTACCTCATAAGAAAATCATGCTATTTAAGACTTTCCTATGTTTAACGTGTATATGGACAAATGCGTTGTGCTTGTTATTCTGTTCCTTGAAGAAGCAGTAGTCTGTCAACCTTGGGAGCTCATTGGCTACTTCAAGAATTTAACCTGCTTTGACACTTCCGTGGTTTCTTCCTGTGAGCAGCTTGAATACCACTTACTCAGCAGTAAGTTAAATAAAATCAACTAAGGAGAACAGCGTACTTTAAATTATTCTAGTAACAGAAAAGACATGTAAAATTGCTTGTAAGATGATAACATTTTGTAACATTCTGTAAAACAACCTCTCATGTATTGATTTTTTTTTTTGATTTTTTTTTTTTTATCTCCCTTGTCTGCAAAGATGAAATGTAGTCTTTCGGGGAGCCTTATTCCTTCCTTGAAGACTTGCTATATTGATCTGAAACCACAGAGCTGAAATTGGTCATATTTTAAGAGTGTTCCTTCTCTAATGACAATATATGGCCCTACTGTTTAAGTGGAGAACTTGCTGCAGTATCTCTGTTACTGGAATTTGTGGAACAGTCAGCGAGGGACTTCTCTAAAAACCCTTCATGAGATCCTGCAAATGGAAAACTTCACTGGCATCTGTGTGAATGGATAGCAGCCCTCTGCAGATGCGACTCCTTAGTCATGCTTTATGGAAGCATACCACCAGTTTGCTCCAGAATAAAGTAATGAGAGGGAAGAGATGTTGAGTAACCCCTGTATGAACACAGATTTTTGTGTTTTGTTTTTGGCCTGGTGCTCCACTTACCACAGAACAACTAATCAACACAATTCTTATGAGTGCAACCTTAGGTTTCTCAATTAGTAATAAATACAGGAAAACTTAGCATCTCCCTCAGAACAAGAGACAGGATAATTTCTCCTACCTCCTTTGCCAGGTGATAAATTTAAAAGCTGCTGCATATTAATTATTCCCCATGATAACTAGGTTAGCTGTTGTTGCAAGGCCTTGCTGTTACTCTAAAAATATGGTAAGTTAAAAAAGTGTAGGACTTACCATTAATGAGAGAGTTTTTCCTTCTCTCTGAAAAGAAGGGGAAAAAAATTCGTAAGGAGAACATAGACTAAGGCTTGTAGTGATTTTTTTGGAAGTCTGGTTCTAGAAACAAAGGAGGTACAGAAGGTCAGCATAATAGTGTAGAATTTTTGGTGCTTTCCAGCCTCATGATATTTTACCTCCACTGTCATGAGCATGTTACTTCAGAACATGGCAATGTGTTTGTAATCTCTCACTGGAACTAAAAGTGGGTTACATTAAGTCTGAGAGTAATAAATATTGTCTTAAGCTAAGTTAGCCTGACCATTCAAACTTATGGCACTGTATATCCAATAATAGAATTACTGTATTTTTGTACATAACGATCTGCAGGGTGAGGACAGACAAGTGAAGGATGTCAAGAGTCTGTGCAAACTTGGCTTTAGGGAAGAGCAGGAACCCAGTAGGTCTAAGTAACTTGAACTGAGCCTGTTAAATTTACAGTCTCTGAACAGATTTTTCTATTTTGGAAATCACACAATACAAATTTAACATTAAATCAACAAATAATTAGACTGTAGATGTGTCTGCATGAACCATGTTGTTAAATCCCACAGCAGTGAAATTTTTGCCAGGAAAATGGGCCTCAGATGAAACAAACAAACAAACAAAAAACCCCATTATAAAACAAACAGTTTGGAGTTTTGAAAACTTTAAATGTCCAAAATGTTTGTTCTTATCCAATGTACTGAAAAAACAGTTGGTTAATAATGTCACAAATGGTTGGGAACAAAATGAATTCAGGATGATGCACTCCGGTGTAATATAAACTCTTGCAGAAAATGGTGTTATCAAGAGAACATAAAACGCTAAGCAGACGCATTGTTGCACAGAAATTATAGAGGCATGTTAGGCACAGATTTACTGAAATAAGATAGTAGTTAGCGAATTTGATACTGCTGCCCTTCATTATTGCCAATGTGCTGTTCTCGTGTTCATGACATGAGGAATTGTTATTGTGTGGCTCCAGAGCACTTTCACTTTGGGAGGACGGTGTTGACTCGACAGTAACTGAAACTGGATGGTCTCAACATTGTAACATGGCTTTGCATATTAAATACTAAAAGCTTTTGAAGCTAAAGTTTCAACAGTAAAATAGAACAATTGCCCTGCTTGTCTTTAATAAAGTAACCTGGTAGGGTGGTTTTCAATCTGGGAGTATTGGTGTGTTGTGAGGAGTGGACAGTTGTTAATAGTAAAATTGATTAATCTGGAGTGTCCTTCTGCAATTAGATTTCTTAAGTTTCTAATATATTCACACCAGATACGGTAGTACCCAGGAAATGCTTTCACATTTTACTTAAGTGTGTATGTATACGTATCTTTAGCATTAAATTCTGAAGAAGTTTGTTTAAAACCAACCAAACCAAACCTCTATTGCTTGGAAACTGCTTTAATGTATTTTGGAATAGTGGAGTTAAAGTCATTGAGTGTTGGAGTCCATGTGGGCTTTTAAAAAATAACTACATGGTGTGACCTTTACAGGTATTTCCTCCTTTACATCCGATTCCTGCTCGTTCTAATGCTTTAGAGAGGGGACTGAATGGTAGCTGAATGACATTTGAAATGTTGTTGGGTTTTTGTGTGTGTGTGTGTTTTTTTGTTTGGTGTGTGTTTGTTTGTTTTTTGGGGGGGGGCTTGTTTGGGTTTTTTGTTTGTTTGTTTTGGGGAGGGGGGCTGTTTGTTTTTTGTTTTTCTAAGTGTTTTTGTCCAGTTAATTAGCTGAAAAAAAATCTGAATCTTTTGAGCATTGTGATTAGAACTGTTACTTGTATTTTTTTTACTGAGCATTAATTAACGGTTTGAACTGTTTCTTTTGGAGATTATCATGCATTCTGGGATGACACTTTGATGATAACGAGCTATTCAGGGGANTCTGGGGGGGGGCTTGTTTGGTTTTTATGTCTGTTTTTTTGGGGGGAGGGGGGCTGTTTGTTTTTTGTTTGTTCTGTTTGGGTTTTTTTCTAAGTGTTTCTGTCCAGTTAAATAGCTGAAAAAAAAATCTGAATCTTTTGAGCATTGTGATTAGAACTGTTACTTGTATTTTTTTCTGGGCATTAATTAACAGTTTGAACTGTTTCTTTTGGAGATTATCATGCATTCTGGGATGACACTTCGATGATAACAAGCTATTCAGGGGAAGAATCAATACTGGGTGACTGTGTAATGGCAGGCAAAACTCAATTTTGTCGTATCTAAATGTATTTGGAGAAAAACAATCCCAAGTTTACGTATGTTAGATTCTGAATTGACTGTCCTCACTGAGGAAGGAGATTTTGGAGTTACAGAAGTTAGCTCTATGAGAACTCAACAGTGGTCAAAAATGCAGGTAGCATTCTGGAAGCCATTAAAAAAAAAATGAAGAATTACTTTTTCTTCTTCTTTTCCCCCCGTTGGATACAGCTGTTCTGCTGTGTTACTATTTCTTGCCCTTCATCTCAGAAGAGGTTATAGCAGAGTTGGAAAAGATATATGACTGGTGAGGGTAAGCAAAGGAACAAAGCATCTCCCATATAGGGAATGATTAAGTAGACTCATCAGACTTGGGAAAACATGTTAGCAAATGAAAGGCAGGAGCCTGTAAATCGTGAGTAGTATGGAAAAAGTGAGCAAGGAATGTTTATTATACAAGTGTAGGAAATGATCAAAAATAGACTATTGGTTGATAGCTTCAAAAATACTGAAACAAAGTGATGAGCTGTGAAACACAATGCCACAGCATGCAATGATTGTTGAAATGCTTAGACAAACTAGGGGTGGAAAAATCATCGATCTAAAAATGCATGAATCTACTAAGTTACAAGCAGGTGGACAATGGTAAATACATCAGGAAGATATGACCGTGTGCTTGGCCTGCTTTTATGTCTTCTCCAGACATCTATTGCCCTTGTCAGAAACAGGACATTGGAGCTTTGGTCTGAACCAGTAAAGCCCGTTAGGTAATGTATGCACCAGGCCACTTCCCTTGAATACCATGTGTCCCTTAATGCATCCTATTCATCCTTTTCAAGCAAGGACTTGCCTGACAGTTCTTCATCATTGTGTAGATTCATAGCTTTTGCCTCTTCAGAAAGCAGTTAAAGACTTAGACTGACCATTTTTTTGCCATTAGTCACTTAAATTTCAAGTGGTAACTAGCAAGAGTTTTGCTCCATTTCTTCTAGGAGGGGATCCAATCTTGCTGGGAAAATACTATCAAGAAATGGAGCATTTCCTTTGCTCGTTAATGAATGACCTTGGGAGCATTTCACTATTTCAAAATAAAGCCTCAGTTTCTTTAAATCCAGACATGGGTGGTCTTGCGTTATAGCTACTGGATCTTGTTATTCCATTCTCAGTACTCCCCTCCCCTCCACCCCGTGCTATTTTTCCCTGTGAAAGTACTTATATCCTGTAATCATCTCACTTCTCAATCTCTGAAAAACTAAACACATTGAATTCCCTAAGCCTCCCATTGTAAGGTAGCTTTCTGATCCTTGAATCATTTTTATGGCACTTCTGCACCCTCCAGTTTTCCACCAACCGCTTTAAAACATGGACAAAACTACCGTGCAGTGTTTGCACAGCAGCCTCCTCCCTGCCGTGCCTGCTGTTGTTTTCCCTCTGTCCTGCCTTCCTGCCCCATCTGGGGATGCTGTCTGGGGGGTGTGACTGGCATCATTACTCAGCTGCAGATATGGCTGAAGTGGCTGGTTGTGTTAACCAGATGCCGTGCTCTGACGTTTCTCAATTTTTACTGAAATCAAATAGTAGATAGAACCCTGATAACAGCAGCATTATATGAAATTGAAAGCGGAGAATTTATCTTCTTATCTCCAAACTAAAAATGCCAACAAATATTCAGTTTCAATTTATTTGTTATATATGAGCAACTTAGTTTGTAAATCAAAAGACAGAGCTTTTATAGTATGGAGATGAAAGTATAGCTAACACTTCCCAAGACTATTTGGAAGAATTGATACTCACAGTATTTACTGATTTATTTTACTGATACGAAAAGGAATCATCTACGATCTATCAAATACTGTGAATATATGTCAGGGAGTTTCTAGTTCCAATCCAAACCCACTACATTTGAACTTGCATGGGCCGTATTTGTGCAACTGTGCTGCTTTTATTTTTGAGCTGATTTCAGTTTTGTCCACATGATACTCAGGGATTCAGTAGGATTTCTGTATAGAAAGCAAGTCAGGAAAAAAACCACAGATCTTAGTTTTANAAAAAGGAATCATCTACGATCTATCAAATACTGTGAATATATGTCAGGGAGTTTCTAGTTCCCGTCCAAACCCACTACATTTGAGCTTGCATGGGCCATATTTGTGCAACTGTGCTGCTTTTATTTTTGACCTGGTTTTGGTTTTGTCCACATGATACTCAGGGATTCAGTAGGATTTCTGTATAGAAAGCAAGTCAGGAAAAAAACCACAGATCTTAGTTTTAAAGGTCTAAGTAGCATTTGGAGATTGTTTAACTATGTGCAAATTCAGTATTTATTTGAAACACTGCATAAAAGCATGAAACATGATAGAACATGTTTAAGGATGTGTGATGGATTACATCCTGACTCTGTTGGTGGAATAAATAACAGATTTGAAGTTACATGTTTCTTTATTACTGGTAATGGTACAGTGAACGAGAAAGCAGTTCACACTTTTATCTCTCAGGTATTTGTTTGTTTGTTTGTTTGTATTTCCTTAAGGAAAACTGTTTCCCCAGTTTTTCCTTGAGAAAGTAGTTAGGCTTTTGAATTTCATAATTGCGAAGTTGTACTTCAGCTGTTTGACTACCTAAATACTTGAAATTTAGTTTCTTCTGCTTGAGAGGAGAGCAACAGTTACTTTCCTGCCTCAGTGTCTGATTTCTATTTGTGATGTGGTTAAGCTAGAGATAAAGTGGTTTGTAGCTTGTATTTCTGTTCTGTAGCTGATATTGTCACATATTAGAGGTTGGAAACCCTTGTGGTGGTAACTCTGCATTGAGAACCAATCATTCACATTAGCAGCTGCTTTACACTGCATTTGTATTTAAATAGGAGAAGGTGATCTATTTTGAATTTTAGGAGTTGTTCCCATTTCTTCACCGTTGATTGATCCATTTGCTTACTTATCCTCAGGAGTGGGGAAGAAGAAATCTAGAGAGAAAAAGCCTTAATTTAGGAGGATGCTGAATGCTTCCTTGTAGCATTTGACTTCAAAAGACCGGAGTCCTCTGGGGCTGGTTTATTTATATAGTTTTAATTAGAACTGAGCCTCATTAATGAAAATGTGCAAAATAAAACAAGGACATCTCTTTAAAGTTCAAAGATATACATTGCAAGAATGGGTTTGTGTTTAATCTAGGAAGCCGGGAGTTACCTGCAGTACAGTGTTCAACTGTTGCGAAGGATTTTACCCATACTAACCTTTAGTATTCATCTGGTTCTCAGTTGTCCTAAATTAATTATTATTTCTTTAGATGTAAGCTTTTAGAATCATTGGTCAGGTATCTATGTTACTGGCTGCTGAAGTGAAGAGTTTGAATGTAGCTGAGAAAATAGTCATCAACTTCTTGTAAAGTAATCCGTATTTCATGAAGAAATATTGTTAGCATGCTCTTTAATCGGGTAAGATTGGGATGCTGTATTGAGCACCCTGAGTGGCAGAGGAGTGGGCACACTTGATCTCTGGGGTTGCCTATCCAGGTTTTTTGGATGATGAAGGAATAGGACAGCTATAATAGTTCTGTTCATTTTGTTTAAAGCTGAAAATATGGAAACACAAGCAATCATGGTTGTAATGCCAAGTGTGTGAGCAGTTGCACTGCTTCATGTACTTAGTTGTTTTTTTAAAGCTAAGCAGTATTTTGCTGTCTTTGCTTTTTGTTTTTCTGAAAACAAGACCATAGCTCAGTGTTGAATGTCACTGGATATTGTGGGTATTTTTTAGAAGAGCGTATGTATGTGATGTTTACTATAGCATCAGCACGCCGTCAGGCCAAGGCTGTATTTACTGTGTGGTAAAGCACCACGCTGGTCCCAGTCTGGAGAGAGACAGACAAACAATGGGAATATCAGAGAGTTTGTTTTCTCCCAGCAGTACCCATGTGTGATCGGTANCGGTATTGGAACCTCTCTCAGCCAGTGTTAACGGAGGAGTAATACGCAGCAAGCAGTTTGCTGTGTTAAGCAGCAAGCCAAAGCCCATCTCGTAGTTTTATCAGAAAAACGGAGACTTAATTTTTAAAGTGCAGTCTTGTCACAAATTGAACTGTTTGTGACAGAGGGAAAAACACAGATCAAGTATGCTTGTAGTAGCCTAAATTTATGATTATTCTGGATTGCAAGCGTGTTTCTTCATGTTGAGGAGTACATTGAGTACATTTACTTGAACTTTGGAATCATTCCATTTCTCTTGCTTCCCCTGGTTTTAAAGAGGAGGAGTGTGTAGAGAATTTAAATGCATGCAACATATGGCTGAAATATCACGTATACCAAAGATCTAAAAATCAAAGTTGCTGTTTCCATGGCAACCGTAGCTGAGCCAAAGAGTTCTTTTCACAAAGACAGCAGCCGTGCACAGCTAAAGTTCAGAGTCTGGGAACCCGATTGCTGGGATGCTTTCGGGTCCACATATAGATCTCCAGGGAGGTGCTATTTATGTTTGCATCCACTTGTAGCTTGGAGTGTCACTTGTTCCCAGCTACTGCCTACAAAACACACTGATGGGAGTAAAGCGTTGTTATGATATCTAATTGATATGTCTGACATGTTGCAGATGGGAATATCAAACTAAGAATATCACCTTGGCAAAGGGGCATCTTAAATGGAAAATAGGAGCATTTCTATCTTTAATATTTGGGACGGGAGCTGACAAGGGCTTTGATCTGCAGTTTTTGCTAATCTGAATTGTTTATATGAATACCCATAACCATATTCTTTCTGTGCAAAGATGCTCTGATCTTGATTACAGGAAAAATGAGACTATTGAACTTTTCTGCTGTAGTGCCACTATATTTCAGTCATGTTGGGTGGAAATTTTATTTTTGTTCCCTCCAATGCTAATTGTTCATGTCTTCACAAAATCGGAAAAATGAGTCTTGGCCACCATTAGTCAAGATAGTGAAGTGAATGAACCAGTACCCTAAGTACTGTCAGTCCTTTGTAACCGTAGGGTTGCATTGTTCTATTTATCATGCTTAACTCCAGTTTAATTTGAGTTTTATATTGATACTGGGACAGAAATTTTATGAGATTAGTTACTATTTACCCTTTTTTGAGTATCCAGACATAGAGATAAAGCAAGAGTGGATTAACCAAATCTGTCTGCAAGTCATTTTCCTTCAATCAGGCTACCCAGCAGAGAAGGATTTATTTTACTGAACTGAAGCAAATATTTCAAGTCATTTTTTTTTGGCTGGTCTCCAATTACAGCTGAACATCTTTAGTTTACAATTATGAAATGGATAATCTAGACATTTTCATTTTGGTGAACAAAAGCCCTATTACTTAAAAAGGGAGGAAGTAATAATAACAACAACAACAACAACAAGTGTAAATTTTTTCCCAAATAAGAAGTAACACTTAATTCATGGCAACTCTTAAAAATGTAATTGAACTTTCAATAACCCCATTACTGTAACTGGTTGACATTGCTTTGATTTGAAGGGTTCAAACCTTTTCTACTGGCATAGCCTGTATAACAATAGTATTCTTTTTTTCTGCTTTGGCTATTCTATATTAATGTATCTTGGGGGCAGTAATCAAGTTTGATAATCTTATTTCTGGAATACTAATTCAAGAAAACGTAATCCCCTGGTGATGTGAGTTAGCCTTTCCAAATGTGCTGTTATAAATCCACGTGAGAGCTGAGCTGGTGGTGGTTGGCAGTCAGTATTAGCACAGTAGATTGAAGCCGAGTGTTTAGAAATCCAGTGCCCCTCCTTCATCAAAGAACTCTGATTCATATTTCCAGATGGATTTTGCTATCTTGGTTTAATTAAGTCTCTGCCTATGGGTCTGACCTTCCCATCTGCCCAGGGTAGAGCTCCTGGGCAGAGACCATAGAAGGGGCTTTGTGCCAGGTCATGGACCAGCGGCGCTCAAGACTGGACTTGAACTCCAGGCTAGACCAGAAGCAGAGTCTCTCAGCTGAAGGAACAGTATATAGCACCTGTGCATTGGGCTGAGGGTTGGGTGCTCAGATACATTAAGGCAATTTTATCACTAACTACTTATTGGAGGGGATTGGGGGTGAGGGTAGAGAAAAGGCTTCACAGTCAGGGCATGGGTATGTGAAGTGTCTGATTAGATTCACTGGTCAGAAATTTCCAAATACAATAGGAATTCATTAATAAAGCTCTATCAATAACAGGAAAAACATTAAAAATATTAACAAATGCCTAGTAACAGATTCTCTCCTGCTTTCCACAATTTGGAAAAGGTTTGTGGACAATGCCACTTAGCCCCATTCTCCTGAAGTCAGTGTTTTGTGTTACCAGTGAGGGTACCCTCATGGTTCAATGTTATAGATGAAGATTGCAATAGAAGTTGTAAGTTGGCTTTTAAAGTGACATTGATTTTTGGAGACATATTTAGAAATGAAGCTGTATTTCCTGACAAGTGGTTTTACTGTTAATTTTTTTGTTATTACTTGAAAGTAGCTGAATATGCTTTAACCTCTGTCGTTGAAGTCTTAGCTCATGCATCAGGTTTTGAAATGAAATTTATAGATGGTGTTCTTGGAAAAAGTGCCACCTAAATGAAAATTTTTTCTTCTGGTTCTTTAAGCGCTACAGATGTATCACAGACTGAATATGGATGTCACTGAACCAAAATTCTTAAACAGTATTTTCAGAACCAGTACACTGGAAAATATGACTTTTCACTTCAATTGTTCTTTATCTCCAAGCGCAGGTTATATTNAGGGTTTTAAATAGTGCAAGCTCTGTCATCTATCATAATTCTGCAGATACTTACCTAGAAGAACATAATTTTTTCTCTTCATTGTTTTCATTTAATGGCAGAAAAATAATAACATTTTGCCTGATTTCAAAATCTACTTTTCATGACTGGTTTCCCAGGCTCCATTTTGTTGATCAAAATTATTTTGAGACTAGCTTATCATCTTTTGCTTCAGCGAAGTATATATAATTGATAAACTTCCTTTGAAAGTAATCTTTAAATACAGAATCAGAGTGTCTCTGTTATAATGGTTAAACATTGATTAGCAAGAGACAAATCCTATCTTACCCAGCCTAATTCGCAGATGAGGAGGGTCGGTGAGAGAGAAGTAATTGCTATTAACAAGACTGTTAGCATTATATTTGAGTACTGGAAGCATAGATGGGCTTGAGTTACTGCACTGGGTTGGACCTATCCCCAAAGCATTTCTCCTTTTCTGAGGTCTTTCTTAACAAACCACTACTCTGGCATATCGCATTTTCTCCCTGAGAAAATTTTTCCTTATGTATCCTATGCTACTTTGTACCTTTAAGGTTTCCATATACTCCTATTATTTTTGTTTTGTTTTTTAATTGTGGAAATACAACTCTTTAACAACTCCAGTGTTCAATTACAGTTGCTTTCAGGCATTTCCTGAGGAATGTTTTTGCATGGGCAAGAATGTAAATGAGAATGGCTCTTAAACCTTGCACATCCTCACTTGGGGTGTTATTAAACACGTGAGGAATCATTTTACAATTCAGAATCCATATCTTTCTAATTAGTGAAGTCTCGCCAAAATATTTAAAATCAAGCTATATTTTGGCTTGTTAGAGGTTTAAAAGTGCATGATGTCTGGATTCCAAACATGTCTTCTACATTATGTAGTGAAAGATAAGTAGAATACAAAAACTTTCTTTTCCATAGTTTTAAATTGCAATACAAACGTGTTTGTTGATTAGCTTAATAGTTGCAATTTAAAATTTTAATTAGAACTGCTATTTACGCAGCAAGTTGCTGACAGTGATGTAGTTCTGCTGACCAGCACATTTTACAGTGGGATCATGGTGCTTGGTAGTTTGGTGCTAGGAACAGAAATTTTTTTTATGTTTTCCAGAGTTCTTTCAATAAAGTTTATCAAGCTTCAGTCTTGAGTGGAGATCTGGTGATAATTTGATTCATTACTTGTAAAGCAAGTCAAGGTTAGGTGAATCATTGAAAAATACATTACGTAAACAGTGTATGCTACATGTTGGTGCAAGTTGGTAGAAAAAAATAAATGGATGTAATCTTTGTCCATTTGCTAAATAAAATTATTTGTACAGACGTAGGCTAGCTGCTTTATTGTTGTCTGATAATCGATATAAGCTTGCCAGTTGTATTTTAGAATTTGGAAGTCTGCATGGGACAGATACTTTGAAATAGCTTTGGAATACTTACATGATCTAATGCTGGTTTGAAATAGCAATTTGATCTTGGCAAGATTAGCCTGGGGCTTCCTCTAGCTGAGGTTGAATAATGAAATATTTAATGCAGTGACAAGTTGTGAGGTTTCTAATAATGGTCTGAGTTGATCAAGATGAACTTTGTGCTTTGTGAGTTCTTTTTTAATGGTGATCACCATCTAAATAATGCACTAACTTGACCATACCCTTAGCCCATCTGAGCTTATATCCTGGGGAGGACGCTGCAGGAAGAAGCTTCCTACTTTCTGGGCAAGGACTCCCAACTACTAGCTAAGCC
>VWYH01003075.1:0-21657 GCA_013399365.1 Pampusana beccarii | reverse complement strand
GAGGGGGGAGAGTGTGTATTTGTTTGTTTCTGTTGTTTTGGTTTGTTTGTTGTTTTGGTTTAGGTTTTTGGTTGGTTGGGTTTTTGTGGGGTTTGTTTGTTTGTTTTTTAGTATTACAGAAACTGTGGCATACTATGTCTTTTAGTTAGAAATTACAAGTGTCTTTACTTGTGCACTTGGCAACCTAAACCATAGCAAGCCAGATACTGCAGTAGAAGTGCAATTTTCAGGGGTAACAGTAACAAGAATTGTGGACTCTAACTGAAATATTTCATTTCAGGAAAAGATAACAGTGAAACAGAAGGATGGGTAGTCTCTTCGGAATCCTGTAGCTTTTTGTCTATTGGTGCAGAGTAAGTGCCCTGATTCTCACTATATCTGAAAGCTCTCCTCAGGCAGTGATTAAACATTAAACCTCAAACTGCCAAATGTCATAATCTCTAACAATGTACATTCCCAGTCAGCTTTATGTCATTTGGAGGTAGCTGCCTCTCATCACTAGACAGATATTTGTCCAGATATTGCCTTGGGGGCCAGGATCTTTTTGGTGACCATCTTTATTCCTGGTTACATTTTTTATATTGCATTATAATGTTTATTAGCTCTCATAGAAAAGGCCTCTGGTATTGATCCAGCACTAAACTATTGAATCTTGTTTATATTTCAGAACTATCATCCAGGTTCAGGACATTTCTAAATGCTATGTATTTCTCTTTCAAGGTACTATCGTGAGGTCCTTCCTGGAGAGATTGTGAAAATATCCAGATATGATGTCCAGACACTGGATGTTGTACCAAGACCTGAAGGAGATCCGTCAGCATTCTGCATCTTTGAATATGTTTATTTTGCAAGACCAGACAGTATTTTTGAAGGTATGAAGATGAAGTGTACATAGCTCTTCCCTAAATAGTGGGAGATGTTATCCTGGAGAACAGTGTGACTCGGGAAAGGATCGGGGATCACAGTAGGGTACCACTGAATGTGAGCTTGCAGAGCAGGGCTGGGACAGAATGGGTTGGCACAGTTCTGGAGGACATGACACTCATCAGGAGGAGCAAGTAACATCACTTTCCTGTTCCTAGCTGTGCATACAGCCTCAGTCAGGCTGCCTGCATAGTCCTATGCAAGGGATGAAAAGAGCCACAAACATAATTAAGGAAGAGGAAATATCCTTAACTTAAAAAAAAAATAAATAAAATTAGGATTATGAAACAGAATCTGCAAAACAACTTTATTTTGGCATTTTCTTTGCAAGAAATGGTTATTTCAGGAAGATAGGAAGATGCTTTTAATATAACTTGTAAATCCAAGCATTATCTAAGTCAGGGCTGTCAAAGTCATTTTCACCAGGGGCCACATCAGCCTGATGGTTGCCTTCAAAGGGCCAAATGTGATTACATTGTAAATTGTAATAATTGTAATCACATTTGGCCCTTTGAAGGCAACCGTGACGCTCATGTGGCCCCCGGTGAAAATTACTTTGACACCCCTGATCAAAGTACTTGGGGTTGTCAGTCTAATACTTTTAGTATTATTTCAGTAGGAAGCCCTCAAAAATTGCCACAGTGACAAGATATTAGCCAGGACTCTTGTACCTAACAAGGAAGGTCTTCTTTGCTTTCTATGGCCATGCCATCTGTTGATCCTACATAGTTCTCCACCTTTATAAAGCCGGTTTCACCCCACATGCCTTTTTTTCATGATCCTCTTACCCTTCAATATCCTCACTTACATTCCTTAGTACTGCTGCTGTACCCTTTGCTGTGCCTCAACTCATCACAATACCTCCAGGTCTCTCACATATTGCAAATTTTTTAGCACCTTAAAAGCTTCTGAGGCCTCTTATTCCCTTACTAAATTTAGAGTGAATTTTGCCAACTGATTCAAAGTTAATAGCAGGCAGAGCCAGACAGCAGGATTGTACAAGTGTTGTCGGCTGGAAAAAACAGCCTAAAAATAGAATATGCACGTTATGAACAGGCAGGCATAATTTCTACTTCTTTCCTCCTCTCAATAGATGTTGTAACATCCACAAGACCTTTAGTTATCCCATTAGGGCAGACTGGATTTTAATTCTCTGTATAGCGATATGAATATGAATGTAAGAATATGGCATTATGGAAGGAAATAAAAAATGACCTTATGGGAGTGACTGCTTACTAGTTCTGGAGCTTTTCTCACTGACTTATATGCCTGCAACTTAACAAAGAAATTAGTACAGCAAACTGAGGAAATCTGAATTACACATACCAGGCAAAACACTCCTTGCTGTCCATAGGTCAGATGGTGTATTCAGTCAGGAGGAGATGCGGGCAGCAGCTTGCTATTGAAGCACCCGTGGAAGCAGACCTGGTCAGCACTGTTCCTGAGTCTGCAACCCCAGCAGCTCTTGGTTATGCTCAACAGGTATATGTTAACTTGCCTTTTTTTTCTTTTTTTTTTTCCACCCAAGCATATTTACACATACCTTTTTTTGTAATTGGGTATTATGGTATGGGCCATTAAGAGTTTTGTATTGATAAAGCTTTATATCTTGAGTGTGCTGGGTACCTCCTATTGAGTCATCTGCACTTGTTTCTTCTGCCATTATTTTACTATATTAAGGTATTTCAAAGTTCTTTGGTTACTGTGAAGTCATACTAAATCCTAAGGTTGCTTCAAAAAACAGCGAGAATATCCAGTTTTATAGATACTAATTCTGTTTAATTGTCTCCTGTTTACAGTGTGGACTACCGTACATTGAAGTACTCTGTAAAAACCGATATGTAGGAAGAACATTTATCCAGCCAAATATGAGGTTACGGCAACTTGGTGTTGCAAAGAAGTTTGGGGTTCTGTCTGATAATTTTAAAGGCAAGCGAGTTGTTATCATTGATGATTCAATTGTGAGGGGCAATACCATTTCACCTATAATAAAACTGCTGAGAGAATCAGGAGCCAAAGAGGTAAACTAATTTTCATCCAGTACAATACTGTTGTAAATAGAATGTTGATGGGAGGGTAAAGCACAGGGGTTTGCCTTCATTTGCACCAAACATTGTTTCTTTATTTAAAAGAGCAAACGTGCAAAAAGGAATAGCTCGTGCATGTTTATTGTGAAGATAGGTTGAGAAGTTTCTTCTGTATGACTCTGATTTTGGGGACATTAAGGGGGTAGGAGCAGGTCTCCATTATTAAAGCACTATCTAGCAAGTAAAGAGGGAATACAAAACAGATTAGGTAAGATCAGAAAATGAAGTATTGGTGTGGTATTCCTGATATCTGTGTGACTTGTGGTACTGCATTACATACAACCACATACTGCAGTGAATGGGCATGTGCCTTAAGTCACCAGAACACAAAATTTTTAATTGGTTAAGATTTAATTGAAACAGAATGTACAAGTCTCTTACTGGAGAAAAAGTGTTCTGTATAATATTTGACTTTATAAACTGAAACATGTTCATCGAGGATTCAACACCATAGAAAAAAAGCAAAATCAGGATGCAACTTTTTAATAACACTAGGAAATACTGTAAAAATAAAATCTAAAACTTTCTCCTGCTGCGTTGGCATCTGAAAAAAAAATTATCTTACTTTTAAACCCCTTCCATGTCTTCTTTGTAGTGTCGTGTTCTGTTCGTCATGATTATTTTGCAGAACTAGGACTTTGCTATTGCGTTATGATCCGCTGACCTTTACCTTATAGCAGTCTGGTTTGCAACTGTATTTTTATTCAGGTGCACATCCGTGTGGCTTCACCTCCCATAAGATTTCCTTGTTATATGGGAATAAACATTCCAACTAAAGAAGAACTCATTGCCAACAGACCTGAATTTCATGATCTTGCAAACTATATAGGTAAAATGCTACTTTTTCTTTTTTTGAGAGAGAAGTTTTACCCGTAGGTGTTTTATTGTCTACATCAAAATAAAGGACAACACATCAAGGCAAGAGTGGCAAAACTGACTAAAAAATCGCAAGGTGGATACACTAAATGTCTGCATTGTGAGTACCCTGTGGATCAAACCAATGTAGATACTTTTTTAACACAGTTAGTGAATTATATTTCTCCAAACAATAGAAGGCATTAGAATAATTGTGTAATCATAAGTTATAAATAAGGCGTGACAACACAACATTCCAATACTTAGAGCTCCTTCTGGGAAAGTCTTTACAGCAAGGAGCTACTGTAAGCAAAATACCAGGAAGAAAATATGTGGTGAAAATCTGTCCTGTAATGAAAAGCTAATGTAGTTTCATGAGATATTCATAAAAATATGTTTGGAATTTGTAAACACTCACTGATTTTTTCTACAAATTTAAATTTATGTAAATAATTTTAACTGCATTATGTATTTCACTTTGGGAGAAATGACATTTGAGACTAATCAAAGAATGTTAAATACATTATCAAATCTGTAGAATGAGTCATGTTTGCAGCAGAACAGAAGAACCAACAGCTTATGTTGCTTGTGATCTGGTAAATAACTTGCTCTTCATCAGGATATCAGCAACAGAAGTCATGTAAAGGTTTGTGAGTGAGATCTATTATATATGGCCCATTGTGCTGCAAAATGTTTTTTTAAAATGGTTTAAGAACATAGCTGTGGTTACAGTTAGGAAACTGCAAACTCAGATTTCCTATGTTAAATACTTACTCTCACTGTCTAATATTGCAATGAATTCGTTTCCCCCAAGTTATTGTGAAGGCATGTTGAAATATTTCAGGTTTGTAGGATCTCATTTTTAAGGATTATTCACGAGTGCAAACAATAGAAAACAAATTATGTGAAAACGCTATCAAACTTTACTACTGCTAGAACATTTGCATGAAGTGCACATTGAATTTTTTTAACATGGTGGTCTTCCCCTCCTCCCTCCAAGTCCCAGTAAAGTTGTGTGATCCTAGGTGCGCAGTTTGGGAAGCACCAGCCACACACACCTCAGCTTCCAGGCCCAAACTACAGGGTCACTCTGGGAAACTACAGGGAGTTTAGGGAGTTTTAGTGCACACTTTGGGCTTTATTTCTATTTTTGCAGTATGTGTGACATTTTTGTTGCCAGCTCAGAACCTTCTCTCTAGACTTCACTGAGTCTGCTCCCTGCACAAAGAACTGGAGAAGGGCAATGCTTATTATGGTCTGATAATTTTTCATATCCATTCTCCTTAGGTAAGGTGAGCCACCTGGAATCGTAATCCATATAATAATGCGACTGCATTTCCAAAGAGCCCTGCATTTGATACAATACTGCAGCTTTAACTACTGAATTCTTTATTTCCCCTAGGAGCCGACAGCGTTGTCTACCTTTCCGTGGAAGGGCTGGTATCATCTGTGCAAGAAAGCATCAAAGCAAGACAAGAGAATGAGAACAGCCTTAAAAGCCACAACTTGCGTGTTGGAAAGATTGGCCATTGTACAGCATGTCTCACTGGCGAGTACCCCGTAGAGCTAGAATGGTGAATTTTTAGAGGATGGACATCAGCTCATCTATTGTTGTATGTACCTTTTTCAAAGATGCCTCCTTGCCAATAGCCTTCTTACATTTAGGTAATACGGAAACCTCATTACAGCTAATTATTGTTATTAATGTTACGTCATTACAGTAAAGACTTACAGAAAGTCCAATCTGCTGATGAAAACGATGGAAGCAGATTAAAATACAAAATCATATAGTTTTGTTGCACAGTTGTGCCTTCTGTTTTCTCATAAAATATTATAAAATCCAAAGTTTTTTAAATTTTGTAGCAGTCCCAGAGTTTTTTGTTTCAGCCTTGCCCTGAAAGTTATCCCTATTAGACTTGTCCACAAATTTTGAGTCATGTGGTGTAACTTGAAATTATCAAAGTCCTAATGCAAAAGTATGTGAAGTCTGATTTTCTCCTTAGGAAAAATACCACATTCTGAAGAATCACACTGCTTCCTCAGCAGTTCTTGCTTAGGCGTTAAGAATAGAAGTACCTAACTTTTGCATATATAGTTGAAGAGCCTTCACTAATCAAGCCCTTTGTAACAGATTCTATGAACATCATGTCTAGCATATGCTTTTTTAAAAAATGAAGACTCAGGGAAATGCTCAGCCAAAGCTCTGTAGTTTTATAACTTTAAAATTATTTTTCTTAAGTCCACTGTATTTACACTCTCTTTGTGTACTTCTATCAGTTGCCAACAGTATGTAGGAGAAGAAAATACTTGGCACTGCCATGGTTTTTTTTTCCTCTTTTACATCTTGTTTTCTCTAGGATTACTCCTGACAATTTCAGAAGTCTTAGCTGTCAACATGCAAAGTAAACTGAAAAATAAATTCACTTTTCATTTTTAACAGTAAAAATGATACATTGACTGAAGATTATGAGTTGTTTTGGATATAGTCTTATTTTACTACCTTACTGCTGTTACAATAAATGTTATTTTTTTTAAAAGAGTTCTGAAGAACCATTAGCTATTGAGTAGATTGTATTTTTTAACTGGTCACAATTACATGGTTACTTGTATACACTTGGACAACAAACCACTAGCTGAAAATGGAAAAGCACCTTTTGAAAACTATTGCAAATTTACGCACAATTGTGAAAATATTTTGCATACCTCAGTTTTTTTTTCACTGAATACCAGCAACTTACTTTTAAATTTTCTACTTAATATTGTGTATTCTGGCCTTCTATTTCTCCCTGACACTATTAAAAAAATTAATAGAGAAGTTTAAGAGCTTCCTCCTTCCCCATCATCTTTGACATAGTTGAGAATTACATCACTGGTGATTAAATTCAAAAGGGAGCCTCTTAAATGGGATTTGTAGCAATTGTGCCCGATAGACAATGAGAACACATAACTCCAAATTCAAGAAAGTATGTAAATACATTTAATCAAGACTGTGCATCATGCAGTGGAAACAGAACCTCCTCGGAGTCAAGCCTATGGGAGAATCCAGATTTTCGTGAGTGCTGGGCTCTTACTGCATGGTGTTCGCCAAAGCCCAGATCTGCGTATCGGGGGACTTACATGGATTTCTTCTGTCTAACGAGCAAGTTTGTGAAAAACAGTCATTAATATTTTCTACCTTTCTTCCTTCCTGCCCTCAAAAAAGAAGGGATAAGTCAAGCTCTTAGGGATCACTTTTTTAAAAACGGTTAAGTTGAGCTCTTAGGTTATAGGTATGTGCAAGGAGCCCTTTCTGCTTGAGACAAAATCTTAGGTGCATAGTTTAACATGGGTGCAAGCTGAACTCTATTGATTTATATGAAATTGTCTATAGAACAGACTGTAAATTAAATTTGTGCAAATACTCTTTTAACGTTTTCAAAAAAAGTGGTATTTAAGTGTGGTAATAGTTGCCTAAATGTGATCTGAGAATTAGATGGCATAACTCTGATTTGAATAAAAGGTATGCTAACACCTTTTTCCCCTCCACGTTGTGCATATGAAATTACAAGGTCTACTACTGTAAGCACTGTAATTTTTAGATACACTACATGCCTGATCTTTAGTACACAGTTTTCAGAACCTTAAGTTAAAAGAGATAATTTTCAAGTGTCATTTTTTTCTCCAACAGCTGGATTTATGCCGAAGGCTACCAGGCCTTTTTTATCCCATACAGCAAACACATACTTGCAATGGGTATGCTGAAGGAGAAAGTTCCTCTGGTTTTAGGTGTTGCTATTTGTGTTATTTTAACGTTTTACTGTGAAAATGCTTCTACTGTATTACTAATGTGAAACTGTACCAAATTACCGTCTACAAAATGTGACAAAACAGTAAAAAACTAACGTCTAACTTCTCCCCTGTGAAACATTAAAAACGGTTACAAACTGGTCTGCTCGTTCTGTCTCCCTTCGCTGCACCCGCCGGCACTACACACCCCAGGTTTAACAAACCCACCTTGACAGCGCGCTCGAAGCTGCAGCAAATCGTTCCGTGTCTGACATTAAATCGCCCTCTCCCGCACGCGCCCCTCGCCGCCGTACCGGCGCCCCCGCCACCCTCGCTCCCCGCTGGCGCCTCTAAAGCCCGGCCGAGAGGGACCCCCGGCCCGGCCGCCCCCGTTGGCCCCGCCGGGAGCCTGGCAGCGGCTGCTCCGGGCCCGCTCGCCGCAGCCCGACCGAGGAGCAAACCGTTATCAGCCGCCACAACGGCAACAGCAACTGCTGACCCACCCGATCCGCCCCGGAAATGACGTCTTTGCCCCGTACCAACGGCGACAGCACCGGCAGGAAGGCCTGTACCATCTCCTGCGACGGGGGGGACGGGACGTGGGGACAGAGATGAATGAACTGTGAGTCTCACGGGGGAATCTTGCCCTTCAACCCGGACCCCTGAGTTTGTTTTAGCCCCTTTTTTTATGTCTGAAGAAGAGTTGCCGGGGAGTTGTGGAGAGCTGGGAGGGTTCTGGCGCACGCACTGCTCCTCACACCCTCAAGAAAAAATGGCGCCACCCCGCGCGGGCTGCAGGCTGGCCGGGCGCTGCTTGTGGATGCCCAAACAGCGCGACGGTCATTGGCCAATGAGTGCGCCGCATTACTGTAGTGTGAGGCGGGACTACCACGCTCCCACCAATCAGAAGGGCCGACCTTCTGTTGCTAGGCGGAGCAAAGGAAGGCGCTGGAAGGTGCCGTCCGGCGCTGCCTCAGGTGGGGATCCGCGCGGCGTGGCCGTTGCCGCGAGCTCCGGCCGTTGGGCCCAGCGGCAGCGCTCGGTTGGCCGCCATGATGGTGTCGGTCCCGCAGAGGCCCCGCAGTGCTCATGGCGCAGCCGCCCGCCGCGGGAGCGGCCAGGCCGTGTGTGGAGACGGGGGACACTGAGCGTGGCGAAGGGGTTGCGGGAGCGGAGTCCTGGCCCTGGCGCGGCCGAGGCGAGAGGGGCCCTTGGCCCGGTGCCTGCCAGTCCGCGGCTCTGTCATACCGTATGGGCCTGCCGGGAGCGCCCGTGGGGCAGAGATGGGCACCAGCACGAGCAGCACCCTGAAAGCCTTTGCAATGGGTGCGTTGGCTTTTCTGCTTGCGAAGGAAAGATTGGTGTTTAACAGTTCCTATTAAAGAGAAAATTACTAATTCAGTTGTTTTAATAAAGTTGTTAATTCAGTTCTGCCCAGCTTTAAAAATAAAGATGTGATGGTGAGGAGCAAACTACCTCTGTGCAATGAAATGTTAGTTATTTCCTGCATCCCAGGCTCGCAGATGAGAGCCGTGGCAAATGATAAAAGTATTAAGCCTTACGCTTTTGCAACATGAGGTGTGGTGAAACTGTGTGTTTTCTGCTGGGGATCTTTCTTCCTACTTGGTGATATTTGGTGTGCTTACGTAATTTGTCTAAAATTTTAAAAGTTAGAAGGTGGTAATGCAGTCTGGTTTGTTAATCTTTCAGGGGGACTGGAGATATGCAGCCGACATGACTCTTCAGGAGCTGGTGAATCAGGCAGCCAGCCTGTACACTGATAGAAAAGCAGTTTGGTTTGACGAATGCAATGGCAAACCTCCCACTTGCTATACCTATGCAATGGTGGTTAAGCTTGCCATGGAATTAACAGCTTTTCTTCAAAAGCACTGTGATCAGCAAGGAAAATGTGAAATAGGCCTTTACTGCTATCCAGGAATAAACTTACCATCTTGGATCTTAGGGTAATGTTTTGAATTATTGTGTTAAGTGTTGTGTTTGGTTTTTTTTTAAGGGTCATCTCAATGAAAGCAAATTTTCAGTTTGTTTTGCATTTTTAATAAAAAAATGCAGTAATACAGTAATTCAGTCAAGAAAAAGGCACTGGACTTTAGCACTTTTAAGAAAAAAGCTGGCAATATTATAATCTTGAAAAACCACTGCTAACGTTTTTTTAAATCTTGAGGTCGTTGATCTGAAGTGTGTGTAACAACATCCATTTTTGAAAAAGTGTATGATTAAGCATATTTGTAGAAATATAAAAAAATAATTATTAATGTATTTGTGTGTGTTTAAGAACGGAGGCAATCTAACAGAATAAAATGAGTATGCAGGTTTTATAATGTATTATTGTCTTGCTAGCACAAAAAATATGCATTGGAAACAAATTTCATGCTTTAAGCTAATGGAGTGTACAGTTACAGTTCCATTACAAATATTGTAGAAAAAAGTAATGTGCAATGCAGCACTCAAGTGAAATTGATTATTTAATGGCTAGGAAACTGAAATGTTTGTGTTCTCAACACTCACATTAATTCAGCAATTAAAAAAAATTCATTCTGCTGATGAATTCTGATGTTTGTATCCTTTACATATGTATCTTTTCTATCTATTGCATTTATGATGTAATATAGAATCTCAGCACCACAAGCTTATTTTCTTCAGCTGATGTATACAGCAGCAGTCATGTTTCTTGTCAGGATGATCTGTATCAGTATTTTCTTGTCACACTGCACCTAAAATACATAATAGTGCAAGATGATGTATCATAGTTGAGTATAAAGATTTCAGTGGAGTGAGCAAGTGCTGTAATCAGAAACCTCCCAGAAGCACTGAGGAACTTTCTTATTTTTCCCCCAGTGGTGTAGGTTGCCCAGAGATGTTGTGCAGGCACCATCCCTGGAGGTTTTCAAGACCTGAGCAACTGGTCTGGTGTCACAGCTGGCCCTGCTTGAGCAGGAGGTTGGACTGGGCATCCTGAGGTCCCTTCCAGCCTCATTTGGTCTGTGTCCCCATGAACTGAGCAGCAAGACAGTTTTCTTTTGCTGCGTGACTGGGAACTACTGGGGCATTTTGATTCTCACAGCTATCGTTGCTGAGTATTTAAGTGCTATGTGTGATGCAGGGCAGGTTCAGGCACTCACTGATCCCAGTGGCTATTTGAGTATGCAGAATGCTGCAGTTTCCAAGTCTTTGTTCTGGATATTGTCATTACTGCACTGATAAATCACCTGCACAAAGAGGAAGTAAAACTAAGTGTATGTGGGAACCCAGCCTTAGAAGAAATGTGGAAATTTATCAGAACTGTTTGTATTTTATTCACCACTTACTCATCTTTGCTTTTTGTGGTGTTAACAAATTCAAATGGTTGTCTTTATCAAATGGAGCCACTAGAGGGGGGGGTTGGAGTGAGCAACTGCTGAGGGAGCACTACAATGTAAAGCACAGTGAATGACAGCAGAATCATACTTCGTGTTTCTCTCTTTATTTATTAGAGAAAAAACTTGGTGCCTGCTCAGATTCTCTTATGTTGGATTTTTTAGATTAGTGAGAATGGAAATTGTTTTCAGTGTGCAGGCTTTTGGTGGGTTTTTTATGAATCTGTTTTACATGTATAAATAAAAAGCTTATATTTCTGTTCCTAGTCAGTAGCAGAAGCTTTAAAAATGTGGTGCTGTTGATGTCAGTGATACCTTTGTCGTCACCAGCCTGCTTGGTCAGAAATAATGTTGAGTGTTTTCATCAAGCTTTAATCTTTTTCCTTGCTGTAAGATACCAAAAGGCAACACTGACTATAATTTTCTTCCTGCTTTATTTCTAACAAAATCTTCAAAAGTCTTGTTATGACTACATTTTCTGTCTCTGGGGACTAAAAAAGTATAAAAGAAATGTTAGTGAAATTTAAGAGTGTTTTCTTTTTTTTTTTTAAACATTTTTGTCTCATTAGAATCCTTCAAGTTCCAGCTGCCTATTCTCCTGTTGATCCAGATGCACCACCGATGTTATCCACTTACTTAATGAAGAAAAGCAATCTTCAATATATTCTTGTTGAGAATGACAAAATAAATGTAAGTGTTCAGGCTTCTACAGGAAGTAGAAAAGGGCAATTTAGAAATGTGTAGCTATTCAGACTGTGTTCTGTTTTACTAAGCTTGGGTGGGGTTTTGTTTCTTTGTGTAAAGAGGTTGTATTTCTCATTCAGAAAATAATATATTTGAAATTAGAAGTATAAAGTGCTTCTCCTCCTCTTCAAAAAAATACCTATGTTCCTGTTACAGTGTTGTCCAGGCAAGGTTGCTGGATGCTGGCACTGGAAAGCTTCTCCAGACTTTTTTCATGTGTCAAGGTTGAGAGTTGGAAATCTTTGCAATAGTTGAAAAAAATGCTTGCATTTAATTATTTGATTTCCTTTTGTCCAGCTCCTCCCAAATCTTACACCCTCACTCATTGCAAAGGCAATAGGCAAGATTGGACGATCTAGTTATAGTTGAAAGTTGTTTGTCTTCTGCAGAATTTGCTTAGAGAATTGCTTATTTTGCATTTATAAAGTCTGCGTTCACTCATATTTAATATATAAATACTTGAGCTTAAAACTGTCTGATGTATGTCCTCCAAAAATAGAGGCATGAAAAATCACACCTTATTTGTTTCCTGTTTCATTGCATACAGTAGAATAATAACGGCGCATCTTGAGTTCTATTGCTTAAATTGTTTATTTTCTCTTGCAGAAATTCCAAATGTCCCATGTTGGTTGGTTTTACCACGATTCTTCCACAATAGAACATATTGGTTTAACTCTCTTCCAAATGAGCTCAAGCAACATTGATTTAAATGAACGAGTAGACAGTGTGAAAAGTAAATATGAACCTTTCAAAGCTGTTGGTAACTCGCAGCCAGGGTACGCTGTTTGTCCAGGTCAAACTGAAGTAAAAACATCTGAAGGAGGGTACATGGATGTTGGCCACAAATACTCTTTAGCATACGTCTTGCATACATCAGGAACCACAGGGATGCCCAAGATAGTCAGAGTGCCTCATAAATGTATCGTGCCAAATATTCAGCATCTTAAGTAAGTGTGGTTTTCAGTTTTCTTTTTAAATGCTTTTACATGTTTGACATTGAGGGACTTTTTTTTNTTTTTTTTTTTTTTTTTTTTTTAACACTTCAGAGAAGTGTAGATTGGAGTTTTGCTAACACTGCTTCACTTCTTCTTCCTGTTCCTTTTCAGATTTATTTGTGTGTGTTTCTTTTGTTTCTAAATTGTGTAAGGTAAAATTTTGTTTCTCTAGCTGTTATTTTTGATGTTTGAATGGTGCTTTACCTGAATTTTTGGGGGCTGTACTTCAAATCTTTTGCTCTTTCTGGAAGTATTATATTCTGGCTTGCAGCTTAAATGAAATAGATAACAAAATTAATTATTTATTCGCAGTTGTATTTGTTGTGTTCTGGAGTTTTTAAGTCCTAATTCCCTTCTAGGCTATCTAGGTTTCTTTCTGCTTCATTTAATACTTTCTAAAAAAATCTATTATGGAAAATACCATAATCTTTTTTTCTTTTTGCCTTTTTTTAACCTTTTTTTTTTTTTTAAAGTGAGCATCCAGTAGTTGAAATATGCCCTCCAACATACTGTGTTGATGTGTACAATGGTGGATATCTTTGCAAAGGACCTCATGAGTTTAATCAATAGTTACAGTTTTGATGCAGGAACTCTTACTCAGCTTGTCTGCCCTGCATATGCCCGTATAGTCAGAGCAGCCCTTAAGACCTTAGCTTTGTTAATGCACATTCATTTAATGCTGTTCTTCTAGTTTGGGAATTTTTTTTAACATGCATCAAATTTGTAATTCCTAACTTTCTTATTTTAGATTCATGTTTGAGATCACACAGGATGACATGCTGTTCCTGGCTTCTCCTCTAACATTTGACCCCTCTGTAGTTGAATTGTTCGTTGCTTTGGCAAGCGGAGCCTCTATTCTCATTGTTCCAAACACGATTAAAATGATGCCTGTGGAGCTGTCTGCTGCTCTATTTCACCATCACCGTGTGACAGTGTTGCAGGTAGGTAACAGTCAAGATAAGTGTCTTCAGTGTCTTGCTTCTCGCCTTTGTTAATGTGCGCTGCTTTTTCATCAGTGGAGACGTTGATGATTAAATAGAGCCAGGAGTGTTCTACCTTGAGGGCGCAGCTCATGCTATCCATTTTGCTGTAGATAGAGTGTTAACTGTTTAGAAAATGACCATTTGATTGAAGCCTCAAACATTTTGTGACAGAAAGCAGTGAACTAAAGATAGAACAAACATATATCTCAATAAACCACTAATTCTTAAGAATTAGTTAAATTATTCTTCTAATTAAACAGTTCCAAAGAATCTGGTAATGGAGTAACCTGTTACAGACATTTTTAGCACTTTTTAATCGGCTTGATCTTAGAGCCTTTCCTCAGAAACAGCTTTTAAGTTTTAATAGTAGTCTCTATGCTAAAAATACAACCTCTTATGTCTTGGAATAGATCATCTCCTATGTGATTTCAATTTTAATAGTTTTAAAGTTCATTTTTGGAAAATTTACTTGAAGTTATGAATATCCAGCAGGGCTGAAAAAGCCTAGGCTTTGCCTTGTAGTGTAACAAGGTATTTAGGAAAACTATTAATAGAGTACAGGAACTTAAATCAGGGTGTGAGGGAAAGAGCTTGTAAAATGGATCTTGCTTGTAAACAGCTTTGAACAAAATGAGTATGGTCTTGTTAGTCTATTAATTGTGATAAATCAAACCCTAAGCCTTGCTTTGTCATTAGTCTAATTCTGAAGTATTTGCAGTCATAGAAATGCTGAGATTTCTGTTTTTTTTGGAGGAATGCTGATAGTTGAGATTATAGGGTATAAATTTAAGATTAATGAGCAGTTAGCTGAAGATTCCACAGCAGAAAAAATCCACTAGTTAAAAATATTTTGTAACTTTGATGGTGTAGATTTTCCTAGCATATACAAGTTTCTTGATCAGTTTATCTCACTTGCTTTTAGAAAAAAATTTTGGAGATACTAATCTCTATTAGCAAGATTTTTTAAAGTATACTTTAAAACACTTTTAAAGTGTTTTTTTTAAGCGTGTACAGCATTAAAAGATAAAAGTGAAATTTGGTGGATGAGGGTATTTGAGACATCTTTCTAAGAAAAGTTTGATTTTGTGATTTTATTGATCCTTGTCTTAATCAGTGAAGGACAGGCATCTCAGCTGAATTAACGACAAAAATGTTCTCCTTGTAACTTAAGTGATGACGAATAATTTTATGATGTTTCTTAAATTATTGCAAGACGTTACCTTCCCCTCTTGACTTACTTGAGCAGACTTGAGAAATCTGAAAAGTGATTAAGGAGAGGAAGAATAATTTTTCCTCTCTTTTTTTCTTTGTCATAATTCACTGGAGTTAAACTGGGCAGTGATGGTCTTCTTCTATTACTGGAAGAAAATAACATGATAAGAAATCTGTTAATTTTCCAGTCCTCTTACTAGGAAAAGTAGGCAAGAATGAGAGTGAAGGGTATCTGTTAAAATGATTTACTGTTTTTCCCTTCAGTGAAAGGGCTCTACATCATCAATAGTTTTATAGAAGTAGTTGTATTTAAGGAAACTTTTCTTTCTTCTTTTTTTTTTTTCTTTTCCCTCTGCTCATTTTAGAGTGTGATGTGAAAGCTTTCAGAAAAACTAATCTTTGCGAACTGTTATATTTACACAAATCAGGAACACACACAAACCCAGAATCTGGCATCCTAGAAATTTGTAGTGTTATGGAAATGTCTTTAAATATTCTATATGCAGGTTAATCAGATGCATAGGTTATATTTTTGCTGTAATATGCTGGACTGAAGGGGAAAAAAGCTCCAAAAGTAACATCAAGAGATTACTGTGTTTGCTGTTTTCTGTTTCAAAGTAATTAATGTAAGAAGTAGTGTGCACACATGTGAGGTAATAGCTGAAACACAACAGGGAGCCCGTAAAATATCCAAGTAAAGAAGAAACAAAATCTCACGAAACACCAGTGTGATCTATACTGGTGTCTGATGGTTGGTGCCATCTACTATATGTAAATGATTGTTAAGTACATCCACAATATAGCTATGCAGTGAATATGATAAAGCAGGAACAAGTCTACACATACACTGAAAAAATGTAACAGGTCTTTCTCTTACGTTTTTTGTTTGTTTGTTTTGTTTTAATATGTATCATTCAGGCAACACCAACACTTCTCAGAAGGTTTGGAGCTCACATTATTAAATCAACAGTGTTGTCTGCAAATACTTCACTTCGTGTCTTAGCCCTTGGCGGTGAAGCATTTCCCATGCTCAATCTCTTGAAAAGTTGGAAGCATAAGGAGAACAAAACAAGTATTTTTAATCTGTATGGTATTACTGAAGTGTCAAGCTGGGCCACTTGCTACAAGATTCCTGAAGAGGTTTTTAGTGCTGATTTCAGGTAGGAAAATTCACTGTTTTCAAGCCTTGGCATGTGAATGATGAAAATCACTAGAAATAGAACCTGAACATCCTGTTTCCAGGGCTGCTGAGTTCTCCTGAGTGTTTATGCTGTTAGAAGTTATATTTGTTATTTATGTAGAAATAGACTAATTCAATCTCTCTTGCTCTAATACAAGCCCATCAAGTAAAATTGATGAATGATTCTTGAAGGACAGAACTGCAGTCTGAAATTCTGTCTACTAGTAGACCTGTTAAGTTTCATGTACTGTGTTGTAATGGTCTCTATTTCAGTCATCTCTGTATCTAGACCTCTTCCTCACTCCAACCTGTGATTCCGCATGCTAAATAAACCTGGACTAGTCTAGTCCAGGGTGTGCTGTCTCTGACTGTGTGGCAGTATTGAACCAGTGTTGCACTGGTGCAGGCAAATGGCTCCTGCCCAGTTTGCTAGTTAACTTCACCCAGCCATACTCTTGCTTATCATGAGGCTTTTCTAGTGAGATCTTGCATGTTCAAAGAGAAAACAGTCAGTGAGAGTCAAGAAATGGGGCTCTGTAACTCTTAATCATAGCCTCGGGACAAAGATTCAGAGCTTAGCTCTGTCAATTCAGGATGTTGCTTCTGTGATTTACTTATTTATTTTAAGCACAAATCCTTCAAGATTACTTTCAAATATAATCAGTAGATATATGTATGTTTCCTGCTGCTACTGTGCTTTTGCCTACAGTCTTTAAATTCCACAAATAATTGATTAAGTGGAGACTAGGTACTGTTTTTTTTCTAATATTGGATAACATACTATTCAGCAAATAATCCCACTGATATTACTTGACTAGTTCAGAAGACAGAGATTTGTCCAAAGTCACTCACCCAAGGTCTCACCGTAATTTCACTTGGACTTCTGGAAGTACTTTCTTTTCATCATTTAGCACTCTGCGATTTTTAGTTCAATTTCTGACTTGTTGTTGTTCATTGCATTTTATAAAGAGAGTTGTGGGAGTGTCAAGGTCACGAAAGGTACTTCCAGTTAGCTCAATGTTTCATTTGCTCTCTGAAAGGTGTAATTATCCCCGGCATAATAATTATATGTGCGACTTAAGTTAGACATGTCCTATGAAATGGGATGTTTTGGACAAATGATTCAATACATTAACCTGGTACTTAAACCCCTGAAGAGTGAAGATGGTGGTTGGTTTTAAAGTGTCATTAAATTCTCATACAAAAATAATTTTCATTCTGATTTCTCCGAGTTCAAAAGTTACCTTCTCCTCGGTGGAACTTTTTTTTCTACTTAAAGTTTCTGTGCTCCAGAAATAATGTGGTGTTCTTTAGTCCTAGCTGTTGTGCAGTTAGAATGGTGGAAGTTTGATAGTCTCTGACTGTTGTCTCCCAGCCTTCCCTTCACCTCAGAGCCTGTTCCTCTAAGCCTCATTGCAAAGGGAATTTGGGTTCCTTTGCAGTAAGCAGCCCCAGATGCAACAAAACTGGAACAGACCATTTTATGTCTTCTTCATTTCTTCGTGTTGACAGGACAGTCGGAGTACAGCGGGCTTTTGATTTTGCTAGCTGAATGTTCGAGAGAACACTAGGAAATGAAAAAAATTAGCACAACATTAATGCCCTAGTGGTCTGCACCCTTCTGTTGTTTAGATAAATTGGGCAAAATCAAATGTCTAGTCCCAAATATCTTAATAATGATGTCCAAATGAGGAGTTTGTGTTTTATTTTTGCTGTTCTGTGGTATATGTAGGAATCTTGGGGTTTTGTTTGGTGATTTTAAATTCTACTCTTTTTGTTTTGTTTTGTCTTTGTGTTCAGACTTTCCCATGGTATGGGGCAGACACACTGAATATCTGGGATGCTTCCTCATACCTGTTTGTCAAGTAATTATATTTTGAATCTGAGCAGAGGAAGGAAAAGGAGGAGGAGATTCTCATGTGGCAGAAATACACGTTTTTGAAAATTTGACTGCTTTTTGGTCAACTTGAGATAAAGAATTCATTAACTGATCAGAGAAAAGGAGAAGTTTTAACAGCCTGAATAACAGGAGTTGAACAAGAACTGTTAGCTTAAAATATAATACTTTATGATAGAAAATGATCTGGAGCGCATGCCTAACTTCATAGATTACCTGAGTTATTTAAAGTTACTTTACATTTATAATTTTACTTTACTGAAGAAAATATGCTATTCTCTACTCCCACTCAGAAATAGTATCTATATTCAATAAATGAGGTTCTGCAAGTGCTTGAAGAAGCTTGAGAATGAAGAGAAAATAAGAGTTGGTCTTCAGCTCAACAAAGGTAGTCTCTAACAAATATATGACATTGAAATTACAGTTTCTTTTATTTCAGTCTTTTCTGAAAGAGTCAACTGTACTTGTTGCCGTGTCAGTAATAAAATAGAATAAAAGCTCAAACTAGGTAGGACAGGGAAAGAATTAATTAGAAAGCAGTTACATGTGTTTAACTTGGTTGAGCTTGATGGGAGTTTCAGCCCGGGGAACTTTAAAGCTGTCTGAAACTCTCAGGGTACTCTCAGGGTATTTCAGGGTCCATTCAGGCCTTATTTTCTGCTATTCTGTGTTGTTTGGTATATGGTAATGAAACCCATGCACATTGAGGAGGTTTTTAATTTTGAACAAATTGAGATGTTTTTAAAGAAGAAATGTTTGTAAAGAGAAGCCTTCAGCATCTACTTTTGCTCTATTACCAGTCCTTTAAGAGGCTGTATGCTAATGCATTTCTGTAACAGTTGTTTTGTGTTCAAAAGGGGAAGTTTTTTACTGTTCCTCTCTTTAATGTGTTTAGAACTGACTTCCCTATACCTTTGGGATCACCGCTCCTTGGAACAAAAGTTGAGGTCAGAGATACCAACGATTCTGCAGTTCTGGAAGGCGAAGGACAAATATTTATAGGTTATTTGGTATTTCTTATTCTTCTAAGACACTTTTCTTAATTGATTGAGTTTTAATAATATGTTATTTCTTTTACTTGCTGTCTGCCTGTGATATACAGATTAATATAGCATTTTAAGTTCGCATTGGGCTGAAAACCTTCTGACAGTATTTTAGGTTGTTGGAATGATGAACAGGAAATCACCATCACTTCATCTATAGACTGTGCTTTCTTTATATTGACTTCTTTTCCTGCTTGCATTTTGACATTCTTCATTAAAGTAATCTCTTTGTATTAACTGCATAGCCCAATTTGTACATTGCAGAAGTTTAGACATTGATAATATTTTAGTGCTTCTTTAATGCTTGTTAGAGTTCAGAAGAATTTGACAAAATATTCTTTATATAAAATTTTCATTTACAGTTAGCCATTTAATATATGTGACCGCAATCTTTTCTTGTGTAGGAGGTGAAGAACGAATCTGCTTTCTTGATGATGAAATAACTGTACCCCTGGGCACAATGAGAGAAACAGGGGATTTTGTAAGAGTACAGAATGGGAAGTTGTTTTTCTTGGGTCGGAAAGACAATCAGATTAAACGTCACGGCAAACGTTTTAATATTGAAAGTTTGCAGCAGGTAATATAACATCGAGTGAGTAGGGTATGCTAGTGTAAAAGAGCAGGAGTAAGGAACATGTCGTTATAATCAGAAATGGGTATTTACTCATTTTCAGGTGACTTAAGACTCTAGAAGAAATTGGAATTATCAGAATTATCAAAAAGGTATTATCAGAAATCTGGTCACATAATTTAGGGAAGAGTTTAGTTCTGAGTTCTTGGAAATCTGTTTTATTAAATGGTTTCTTCCAGCAGAATTGATAACTGTATGGACACCTGAAAAATGCTGAGTGTTGCGCTGCAAAACTTTTATAGTGATTGTTCTACAAGATTCAGTGTCTTCAACACTCATGGATTATATCTCATTCATGATATTTAGGGAAATAAAACGTATATCTCTGAGTTCATTTTGACGCAAAGAAGTACAAACTTCAGCTACAAGAGAAGACATTTCCTAGGATGTTACGTAGGAGTATGAGACAAATACAATCTTTAAATGTGTACTTTTTAATATTAGTTTTTACTCCTTTTACTCTATTGATAAACTGCATTTCAAAACAAGGCTAATTTTTTTAATTGCAGGCTGCTGAAGATATTTGTAAGGTAGAAGCTTGTGCAGTGACCTGGTATCAGCAGGAAAAACTTATCCTGTTTGTTGTACCTAAAGATGATTTAGAAGAGAGAGAAACACTTAAGGAACTCCAGAAACATCTACCAGCTTATGCAGTCCCTGATGAGCTTGTACTGATAAAAGCTTTGCCTTTGACATCACATGGTAAATGAAAATATTGTACCCTTGCCAGTTATTTTAGTGATCTCTATTCCTTTTTTTTCCCAATATTTTTTTGTACTCACCAAAATACAGTACTTGATTCATGCTTTTTAAATATGTAGTTTAGACACCTAACTCCTAGTAGGAAATCATGATCACATATTATGTTTTCATGATAATGTTTCATTGAAGAGTCAAAGAGTAGTCATAAAATGAATTTAGTTTTAACACTGCGCATTTTTTTTCTCTGTCATTTCTGTTGCAGTCTGCAACAGAACCCTGACTTCAGCTGGGGAAAGATCAGGCCTTGAAGGTGGGATTGTGTGGGAGGCTAGGGTAAATTTCCAAAAACCTTGCTGGGTTCTGTGCAGCTGATTGACTGGCTAAAAATAATACAGGTGCAGTTGAGTATGAATAAGGAAGCGTGTACAAGAGTAAAGTGACTGTTTGGGCAGAGCAAGTTTTGGAAGTGTAAATGCTAAAAGAGCAATGAAAAAAATCATACTTTATTTTCTACAAAGGCAAAGTTGATATATCTGAACTGAACAAGATTTACCAGAACCATCTAAACTCCAGAAGGCGTGACAGTAAGCTGAGTGGCGCAGAGGAATTGTGGGAAAAATTGCAGAATTTATGGAAGGTAGTATTTTGAGCTGCCTTTTTATCTTTGCAAGCAGATCATTATACATGTGTCAGGAATTAGAGTTATAAGAAGTATGACTAATGCAGCCAGAACATTCTAGCTGCCTATAGATTTAAGCAGTACAACTCTTTCTGTTCAGTTAATACTTAAATATAGTTGCTCTGCAGTGGCCAAGAGGGAGTAATTTATATTTCTCTATCAGATACAACTGCAGGCTATGAGGTATAAGCAATTAGCATAGGAGGAACGTAACCTGTCAGTAGCTTTTTGAATACTGCCTCACATGCCAAAGAAGGTATCCCTAAGGGAAACTAGGAACTGGGACATGGAAACTTTGTACAAAATAGCTACTGTGTTAGCAGAGTTTCTATTTCTCAGGATAATGATGAATTGAAGAGTCTTTTTTTAAATAGGTGGCACAATTGTTTAATTGTCTCTTGGATTGTCTGTTTGTATTATTTCTAAATGTCTGTGCTAAAGACTTGCTTTTCAAAGGATTGAAATGTGATGCCAAACAATATTACTATTTTTCCGAAGGCAGACTTCCCAGTTTCACCTGAAAGTGAGATGTGCTGAGGCTATAACTTGAAAAAGTAAATGTAGTGAAATTAGTAACACTATT
>VWYH01003074.1:0-18905 GCA_013399365.1 Pampusana beccarii | reverse complement strand
TAATTGCTCTTTTTTTTTTTTTTTAATTTCCTGTCCTTTGTTCTGTGTACCTCACCATGTCAGGAAGATAGTGAGATGAAAATCACTGTACAGTCTAGATGTTAAGACAGAAACATCACTGCACACTGGCATTTTGCTGTTGACTTCAGAGAGGCCAGTTTTAATCCAGATTATTTCCCCACTTCCCCTTAAAGGTTGGCTACTGATCTTGTACATCTGGGTCACAGAAGGTCCCTACTTCTCCAATCTCTACAGCTCACATCAGTGAGCTTCCAGGAGCTGCATCAAAGCTCACACACACCTGTAACACCAGAGAAGGGACTTGGCCAGGTTTAAGGTTCTGGTGTATTAAATTCAGTCCCCTTTTGGGAGTATCACAAATGTATGCTGGATAAACATGGTCACAGATGGGCTCTTGGTTCACTACGCTGATCCTATGTGAGTGTTTTTGAAAAGTCTTACTGAAATGCAATTTCTGCCCAGCTGGGATCACACATTCAAAGTAATCAAGTTGTATATTTCTTTCCTGAAAGGGTAATCACTCTTTCTGCAATTAGCAAGCCTGCTGTATAAATGGAAAATCACCTGGGGGAGAGTGTTTTGAGTTTGTTTGCTTCATATTCCACTTCAGCCTACCTTGGGCTCAGTGAGGGGCTTTGAATGAAGAGAGAGGGGAGTGTATGTTGAAAATGGTGGCTGGCATTTTTAAGATACCTTAAATACTCCCAGCTTTTTGCTGTGGGAAGTCAGCTTACCTACTGACACTGAATTTATAGCAATGAAACAGACAAATATTCTGGTGCCATTAATGGTTTCCAATGGAATGGCTGGGCAGGGGCCCTGGATCCTCCACACCTGAATTGGCCTCAAGATAATTAACAGAGAGAGACACACCCAGAAGGTGCCACAGGGACCCTGTTTCTCCAGTAGTAGGAGCCAGGCAAGGCTCTTCACTTACATGTCTCACTTCCTTGGCCCCAGATAGATGAGGTAAAGCCAGGTCAGCCTGTGATGACAGAAGGGATTTGCTCCCTGCCCTGAAGATCTTACAGACTGAGCTCACTGCACAAAGATAATTCATTGTACATACAGAGCAAAATGAAAGGAGATCAAATCCAGCATAACTTTATGAAAGCTCTGACATCTCAGACTAATCTGGTCTCTCTCTTCTAAAAATAACTGACTTAAACCCAGGGGCTGTGATGGAGCCGATTCAACTGAGCTTCGGTAACCCAGAAGGGGCCAAATCACTTGGGGACAAACAGAAACTTCTGCAGGAAGGAAACAAAAAGTGACAACCAGACACACATACCCCCACCCTGGGGGGTGCTACTCCTGGCATTGCTGCAGTGCAGCCCTGGCCCTGTGCTAGGGAAATTGCTTCCATCCCAGGTATACTGGGGTGGGACCTTCCACAACCAGGAGAAATTTACAGAAAGAGTCCCTGAGCTTAAATTGATTTTATTCCTGAAACCCAAGTTTCAAAAAGGCCTGTTGCCTGTAAATCTACCAGGGAGGAGCATTAGAAGGGGCTGCACAAAGGAAAGTGCCCGAAAGGAGGGGTCATGCAAAGGCAAACTCATTTAACTTGCCCGCAGTTGAATACAGGAAATCAGACTGGTTCTTTCAGACAATGAGATTAGTAATTTGCTGAAATACTCTTTCAGTAGAAATAACGGGGAAGATGGGGACATGGATACATGCACACAAAATTAAACAGCTGTCTTTCAGACAAGATTTGAAGTTTTGCCTACCACACCCCTAAGGTAGCACTTAGATTTTTAAACACCAGCATATTTTAAAAGACTTAAAATATTTAATCTTGAATTTCATTCAGAATATAAATGTTACGGAGCTTCAAATTATTTCTTGAGCAGCAGCAGCAAAAAATAAAAATCCTAAAAATCTCTGCCCCATCCATTCCACAATAAACCTTCAGGTTTATGACAGTGGAGTTTGTAGCTGCCAGTAATCATGACCCAACTACTGCTACTCACAGGCAAACGCAACCCAAGGCTGGTTTATTCTTTCACCCACAGACATAAAGCAAACCAATGTGATAAGTGGAACACTGGTAGGCCACTGTGCGGAATCCCCCAGTGTTGCATGTCACTTTGGGGTAGAAGTGAGGGCACACCCTGCTGCTTTGTCTCCAAAACCAGTGTCTTGACCCCAAACACTTCAGCCACCAGCCCCAAGGTCCCTGGTGCCACTGTGCACCCCCGCTGCATGTGGCAGCCCCTGCGCCCAGCCCCTCTCAGCTGTCACGACATCCTCCCCATGGCAGCTCCGTGATGGCTCCTGGCCAGCCATGGGAGCCATGGGTGCTGCCGCCCACCCAGCCATGCTCCAGTGTCTGAAAGAAAAGGAAACGGGTTTTATTCTTTGTTAACACCCCGAATGGCACAGGGGACATGCACTGGGGACCCTCCATCCAGGCCATTGTCTTTACCTGTCCCATGTGGCGCACAGCAACCCCCTGCAGCAATCCTTTACTTAAAGGAACCAAATTTCCTAAATTATTCCTGATTAACCAGCCCCTGTCTCTCAGCAGCCCAGTAGCCATCACTTGGGCAGGAGGAGCAGGAAAATAACTCCCTGCCCTTATTTTATCCATCCTGATCAGCTGCGTAACACCACAGCCATTAAGGCCCTGGGTTCCCCCTGCTCCAAGGACACCGATGTGGATCCCATCCTCATTTTCTGCCAGAGCAGTCAGTGACATAGGGCTGGTGTGTCTGAAGTGCCTGATCCCCGCTGAGATCCTTCACTCAGCTTCATGTTTTCCCTTTCTCCGAGACCCAGCAGCTGCACAAGCAAAGCACAGGTGCAAACCAGCACTAAAACCTTTCATAAAGACATGAGACTCTAGCAAATTAGGAGGAAACAAAAATAAAAATCTCCTAAACTTTGCAAACTAACATTGCGTTCATGAAGTTCTTAGGGACGTGATTTAAGTGATAGTGTTGGGTTAACAGTTGGACTCGATGACCTTGAGGGTCTTTTTCAACCACAATGATTCTATAAGAGATGGCATTGAAAGAGCAATCATTTATAACTAAATCCCTGATAAGGAAAGAAACCCACCAAAGGAAAAGGGGCTTAAATCATAGTCCTTATCTGTGCCACATGTCACTGAGTATGGCTGAACCCCCCCAGCAACCTTCTTCATAGCAACATCTGGGGAACCTGACACCAAGGCCCAAAATACTTTATTTAAGTGACTTTTAAACACTCAAGATCATTAGCTCTTCAGTCTGCATGTCAGGACTGACTAGAGCTGCCACAATCCATTTGCTTTAAAGCAGCACTTTGACTTTTCTTCCCTTACATTTTGTTGGAATTGCACAGGTCCCAACAAAATTATATGCAAGAATTAGCTTTCTACAAGTAATACAATTCTGATTTTAAATCAGCACATGAGATACTTAATTTTGTAGAATAAGGAATCTGNTTGGGTTGTTTTTTTTTTTTTATGTGGGTGTATTTGCAATAATTGTTGCAGCTCACAATGCAAATTGTGTAAAGTGCATTTGAACTCTTCTGTCCAGAACAAAGCCACTCATGAAGGTGCTCCCAACAGGCTCTGCCATGTTACACCTGGTCTTCTATATTTAGGGGGCAAAAAGACAAAAAAACCCACAAGAAATTCCTTTTAAAAAATATTCAATTTAGCCACAGTTTTGAAAAACAAATTGAAAATCTGGCAATTGTTGTGGATGTTTTATTATTAGAATTATTAACAAACACTGCTCTACTGAAGCGAGGAAAAATAAATATCAACAACTACTGCTGCCATGAAAAAACTCTAACAAACACAAATATCTGTATCTCTTTGACTCCCCCGAAGCCGAGAAATTTCTAATTTTGCCTCCTAATTTTTTTTTCAAACACACTGATTTAAAATGTGCTCTTAATTTTACGCCAGGTAGATCCACACAATCCTAAACCCATCCTAAGCTTGGTGACATTTTCTCCGGTTACTATTTCATTTTATCAATACGAGAGCTATAAACAGGCTGTCTCAAAGCAGCTGTGTATGATGCTACCAAGCCCATCAGCATCTGGAATTCTACCAGAGCATCCCCAAAACCATGAGGGCGTGTAGGGAATACAAGACATAGTATTCCTCTGCCCCAGCCAAAAATTGTTCTGGGTTGCTGTTACAGATTTGAGCACTTATTTTGGAAAGCGAAGTGGTTTCCTAAAGCGTTTCTGAGATGCATGTGCTTTCNTAACATTCCTCTGCTCCAGCCAAAAATTGCTCTGGGTTGGTGTTACAGATTTCAGCACTTTTTTTTGCAAAGTGAAGTGGTTTCCTAAAGCTTTTCTGAGATGCATGTGCTTTTTTAACATCTATTTATCCCCTCATGCACCTGGGAGTGCTCTCAGTACACACACCCCCCTAGTATAATTTATGCTAAGGGGCCTGTTACATGTTTAACTCAGATAAAGTCTACCTGTAATCAAGAAATGCAGCATCAGAGGCACAGCATGCATGTAAATCTGCAGAAAGGATTCTATCAGCCGAACAAATGCTGCTAAAAACTATTTTAAACCACAGCCTAATCAGAAAACTACGCATATATGTATTTATATCAATATTACAAAACCCTTTGACATCCTCAGCACTGCTAACACTCTGCCTAGATGCCGACTTAACACAGCTGCCTTGGGCACCCTTGCATGCATAAAAAATCAAGTGACTTGATTAATCAGTTAAAGTTGCTGAATCATGGGCTTGCAGCCTGTGCAGCCTTGGCTATCAATGGGAAACCATCAGCATGGGATTGAGATGAATTTCTGTCAACTGGCCCTCAGACCTGTATGGCCCTTATCTTTGCCAGCATTTTTATGAGAAGCAGAATCTCTGGCCTGAAAAATGAGCCTTGTCAAAGGGGTGGAGGTGTGCGTACGAGGAGGGTGTCCAAAGGTAAGTGTCAAAAGGGACATGAATCTTAGAAAAGGTAGAACAACTGTGAGCAAGAAAATCCTGAATCCACCTGGAAGGCACCTCCAACAAACACAGTCAGAGCCCCGGGCTGCCTGGCCGTGCTGAGCAGCAGCTGAATGTAGATTCCCAACTTGAGCAAACTGTGTCTGAACTTTAGCAGCATCACCAAGAAAAGAAAATGAGGAATATGTGATGTGTCTGGGATGGAAAGTAAAAGCAGCCAGGCAATCTATCCAACAGAAAGTTGCAGTCTCAAAGTCACTGGAGCACCAGTTCAGCCACACCAGGAGAATGGGAGCAGTTCTGGGTCTCCAGGGTATGAACCACCTGGCCGCCAGTTCTCAAAAGTCAGAGGTACTGGGAAGAAAAAAAAAAAAACAAAACAAAACAACAACAAAAAAAACCCGCTTTTCCTTAACACACAAAGAGCAGTTTGTCCAGNCCTTGGATCTTTAGATGAGATAAACAGCTACTGCTCCTCTGCAGGACACAGACCCAGCTGCTTTCTGCTAGGAAATCAAGAATCATTTGGTTAAAGAAACAGATGAACAAACAAAAAAATCAGATGAAGCCCTGATGAGAACTGGAGAGCCAGAACCTGCAGCTGCTGTCTTCTCCACCGCCTTTGTCCCACCTGCCCGGCAGCCCCGAGGATGCACTGGTGAGGAAAGGCCATAGGGAACAGTTCCACGAGAACTGTTCCTCAGTTGCTGGTGCCTTCTTGCCCTGCAGACCATAATAGAGAGAGAACCATGATGACACATTTGCCAAATCCTTCCTGCCAGGCGGCTGGTCAAAGCTTTTGCTTTGCTTTTTCAGAGCGTGAGCAAAGTGTCCTTGAATGAGTGTCTAGAATAAAAGGAAAAGGAGGGCAAGCAGCCTTTGTGCCAAACCTCTTACGTTTCCTCCACAGTGTGACTCTGCTGCACTTGTGAATGATCGTATTAACATATATTAGAGGAGTTCATGTGACAGTGACGGAAGAGATTGTCAAACCACAGTATCTTACCTATTAAAACAGCCAGAGTAATAACACCATGTCAGTGAAATTAAGAAGAAGCGATGCTGCACAGGTTGTTTTCACTGCCTGAAACCAGTGTATCTGTGGCTGTGCACATATATATTTCAATATGAACTGACTGTGTGTGTATTTTCAATATTAAAAGGTAAAATATTGTTCCATGCCATGTTATAAACTAAGTTTGTGCAATGGAACAGATTTTTACAGCTAAGTTAAAACCTCTTGAGAATAAGAGGTTTATAATGGAAATGCTGACAGACTCTTAACTATAGCACTGGGATCTCTCTTGCTATTATGACCAGATAAACCAACAAGGTAATTCAATGTAGTGTTCCAGCTCCGAGACACTAACACACTCCTTCTGGTCCCAGGTGCTGAGGGAAAGTTAAATATAAAACTTAATGAAACTGTGGTGACTGACTACAGGGCTGGGTGGTTGCCCCTGCACCAGGGAAAGGTGAATTTCTCTCCCGGGAAGGTGTCAGACAGGCAGGCGGTGACCGGCTGGTTCAAGTGCAAGCGATAGCTGGCTCTTTCTGAAGTTTTCCTCAGCTAAAGTCAAATGGCTGGGTAACAACGCTGGCTGAGAGCCGTAAGAATCAAACCCAGTCGCCTCACTTGTATCGGACCAGGAGATGACGGAAGGCAGAGCACTTCCAGCGCACCCACCACACCTCCCAACAGCCGCTCGCAGGGGCTGGGGGCACAGACCTGCCGTTCCTCCCCCAAAATTGCCCTGGACATCTTCAGTTTAGCGACTCAAGTCCTGGGGAACCCAGCTCCACTCAGAAAGCGACCAGGTGCAGACGGACGTTCAGTCCTTGCTCTGTTTCCAGAGCCTTTCCCTGGGCTCAGAGGCGGGAGGTAGCAGCAGGGTTGGGTCAAGCCAGCATGGTGGTTCTCCAGCTTGTGTCCCAGCAGATGACAAAGCTGCCAGCAGCGGAAGTGCAGTTCATGCCCTGCTTTAACATCCAGAAAACTGTGCTGCTGCTTCTTGTGATGTATAAAATTACTAGGACTACTAGTAGGTGCACGCACTGCCTCTACCTACACATAAAATCCTGAGCAAACTTCCTGAGGTTGGTGGGCTGGTAGCACTGCCTATTGTCAAGACCGTCTGACATTCCCAATTACAGGACTCTACTTTCAGCTGCTTATAACTGTCATATTTTGACCAGTAACTTGTCATTTTCCATCCTGGGCATCTGCCTCAGGCTGAATTTTTTTGGAAAGCTTCAGTCAAAACAATATAGCTATTCCCAAGGGTAAGGCTGGGGAACAATGCGCTGTTTTGTAATGGTAAAAGAGAAAAAGAACTGACATCTTCTTCTTTAAGATGCACCACAGCTCCTCACGGTTTGGATAGGGGAGTAGAAATTTAGTCGACTTGTGACCTTTGTATCAAGGATGCGCCTTTTCATTACTGCCATGAAAATCTATGCAAGTGCTGCCAAGTGAAAGCATTTGAAAGAAAAAAATCCAATCTGACTTCCTCAGCAAAGACTTTTTTCACTAAGAATCCTAAAAAATCTGAGGATCCTGTCTTGCTGGGCTCATCTTGCCCTGGAACTTGTCCAGAACAGAGTAGCTGCATCCCACCCAACCCCAGCATGGAGCAGATAAATCCTTTCGCAGCACCCACCAGCCCCTGCCACGCCACGTATGTGTTAACACCTGGTTAAAGGATCAGAGCAAGGTACCGCCTGCGGTCACGGCTCCTCATTGCTGAGCTGTGGGTGCGAAGATCACCTGTTTTCTGGCATTTAGACCACACGGGGAACAAATCCAACCATTCTGGCACAGGAGAACGGAGACTTGGGCCAGGACCCTGGAGATGCTGCAGCCATCAGGAGAGGTAGGGACATTTAGATAATTCTGATGGGCTGGGACTGAGCAGGAGTGCAGGTGTGGGAAGCCTGACGCTGAACAGAGAGGGGGACTGAACCCAAACAGGGAGGAGCTAAACTAGCCAGGCAAAGAGTGAGAAAAGACAGAACTGAAACAAGGATGAGAGGGAGAGGAATGGGCAGAGTGATTTGCACCCNGATGGTCTGGGACTGAGCAGGAGTGCAGGTGTGGGAAGCCTGATGCTGAACAGAGAGGGGGACTGAGCCTCAGGAAATGAACCCAAACAGGGAGGAGTGGGACTAGCCAGGCAAAGAGTGAGAAAAGACAGAACTGAAACAAGGATGAGAGGGAGAGGAATGGGCAGAGTGATTTGCACCCACCAGAGCTGCCGGCTGCCCAGGACTGGGAATGGGATCCAGGATCCTATGTGTCACCATCAGGAGGCTACTAGAAAGAGCTGTGAGATCCTGATGTGCCAGGTGGGGATGGCAGGTTTTACAGCTCCTACCTTAATGTGGATCTTCCCAGGTTCACTGGCAGCTGCAGCTGGAAGTGCTCAGCCCTCTGCAAATCAGAGGTCAAAACAAAAAGCACATATTTAGCAACCCCTTGGAAAACATCTGGGTTTAAACGACCTCCCAAGGCTCACAGAGCTTTTGGCAGAGCCCAGATCTGCAGGGCAACCATTCAGATAGCTGAACCAGGACTGCATCCCATGTCCAGGCCACATTCAGCTCAGCCCNAGCAACCCCTTGGAAAACATCCGGGTTTAAACAAGCTCCCCAGGCTCACAAAGCTTTTGGCAGAGCCCAGATCTGCAGGGCAACCTGCAGATAGATGAACCAGGACCGCATCCCATGTCCAGCCACATGCAGCTCAGCCCTCTCAGCTTTCACAGCAAATGGAGCAGGGGCCTACAGAAAACAGCATCCCTTACCACCCTCTACCCCAAATTCATCCTGAGTACCAGCCTCTCCCATACCAAGTGTGGCAGAAAGAACTTGTGACACTGAAAGTGCAGCATGATAGACATGAACAAGTGGTGCAGGCAGCTTCTGCCCAGGGATTCCCTACATTTTGAGCATAGGAATTTACAATCCTTCATTATGTCCTTTGAATACAGAAATCCAGGAGAGAGAAAATGGAGGGTGTTTTCCTTCTTGAAACTTGTCTTCGAATGCACCATCCTGCCTTTACAGAAAGCTGATGCTTACTACCGCAATACATTTATTTTGAAACTCAGTTCATCTGCTGTAAGAAATTACCCAGACCATTAATTTTGGAAGCCAATGCTGAAAGATCACGAATGTTAAGAATTCTAATTATGTTGGGTCTGGGAAATTTAATGAATAAAAGAGACTTTTCATAAGCATCTCAAGCNATACCTTCTTCCCCACCCCACTTCCGAAGCAATAGCAGTCTTGGATTCTTTTTCTGTGCAGGGCTGGAAGATAAAAGTCCAGATGATCTGGTGCCATACAAGGGACTGAACTCTCAGTGTCTGATTAATGATACTATCCATTCCAGATGGTAGTGGTTACCTCCTTTAGATCTTAGGCGAGAAAATAGGCTAACCTTTGAATTCATGCTTCATCACCTTCAGCTGACAGTTGTGGCTTTCAGTGGGACACGGGGGCTGCAGCTCCAGGCAGTCCCGGGGACTCGGTGGCACTACCAGGGCTGCTTTATCCCCGCACCAACCCACACAGCGAGTGCTTTAGGAAAGAAGGAGACACCCGCTCTTCTGCAGGTGGCTCTGTAGGCCAGGTGAGGTCACACAGAGTCGGTGCCATGTCCTGTGTCCCTGGCGAAAGCGCTGGTTTTTCTAGGGGATGTCACTGCACTGTGGGGCGGGCAGATGGTGGCTGTCTAGGCCTCTGCTGCTCCTGCTGTGACCAGTGGTGGCAACGCTGAATGCAAGGCCTGGAAACGGCTTTGCGACGGTCGTGTGGACTCGTTTCCCGACTTGAGAGTTCAAATGGGGTCCGAAAGGTAAAAGATATTTTTTTTTTTTCTGATCTTAAGCTCACATGGTTTTATGTGGATTTTTTCTTTTTTTAAAGTATCTAAATATACAGTCACTTGCTGGGTATTGATAGTGGGACCTCACCTTATTTGATGCTGTTCTTGCTTCTTAGAGTGTCTAATTAAAGGGGGGACACAGGAGCTGCCATGTGCTGCTCAGCCACTTGGCTTGGTTGAGAAAATGGCACCAGTGGGTTTTCCAGCTGCTGAAAGTGCCAGAAACTGCCTCAGATGGAACCAACACTGTGCTGTCACCTGGTCAGGTCAGGTCAGGTGCAACGCAACGTCAGGAGCAGTGAAGAAGCTGCTGTGCCTTCGAAGGCACTTAAACAGGTACTTTCCCTTGAAAAGGCCGAAATTATAGCTGCCTGAGAAGCGAAAACAGCACTTTGTGGTGGATCAGGGGAAGCAGAGTTTCCACAAGAACAGCAAATAACAAAAAAAAAAGGAGNCTGCTGAAAGTGCCAGAAACTGCCTCAGATGGAACCAACACTGTGCCATCACCTGGTCAGGTCAGGTGCAATGAAACATCAGGAGCAATGAAGAAGCTGCTGTGCCTTCAGAGGCACTTAAACAGGTATTTTCTCTTGAAAAGGCCAAAATTATAGCTGCCTGAAAAGTGAAAACAGCACTTTGCGGTAGATCAGGGGAAGCAGAGTTTCCACAAGAACAGCAAATAACAAAAAAAGGAGTTTGCTTTTTATTTCCACCAAATTGGGTACAGTCTCTTCTGTCTCAGAGGTGCCTGGCACGAAACAAAGCTGCTCCTCTTGGGATGCTGCACACCGGTGCATTGCATAAAAGAGGCAGGTCACTGCTTCCTGGCAGTATTTTCTCCTCGACAGCAAATATGCTGATTCAGCAGGCTACCAAGCTTGCTTGTGCTTATTTCTGTGCTGGGCACAGCCAGGTGTCACACAGGTGAGGTTGCACACAGACATACAGGAGGCCCAGAGGGCTTCTATCTATTTTCTCCATGTGGCTGAGAGAGCACTCAAAGGCGCCTGCTGATTCTGTATGTTCGGTGCCGCGGAGAAGAAAATCGATGTGGGAACTACAGATGGCTTCGGTGTTACAGGGTAATCCAGGCTGCTTTCCGATGGAAACCGAACTGATTTACTCTTAATGGCTTAACTCTACTGACCATTATATTTTTGTTTCATTATTCAAAGGCAAACACTGAAGAAGCATTTTGAGAACATGCCCGATTCTTTCAGGTGGAAGGAGGTGAGAACCATTTGTATATCATTTCAGACGCTCGTTTTAGTGACTACACATGGTTTCAAAAAGCTTGTCTTCTCTTTAATATTGAGTTTTCTTTAGCACATCTCTTGTTTTTTATTATGCCTTGGGATCCAGTATAATTTCCTTGTTTATTCTGCCCTCCAGTGCTATCAGCCATCCTCAAGTGTTTGTCTCATCACCTTCGAGACTGCACCCCTACCCAGGAAAACAGCGAGGGACGAACTTTCTGCTCTCTGCAGGTTTTTCTCCCAAAAAGCAGGAAAATAATGTTTGTTTGGCTCATATTCTTAGCTAGCTACAGACTCCTCACCAAGACCCCCTGCCCTGTCTATTGCTGACAAATAGTGCCTGCAGTAAAAGTTATCCAAACTGGGGAGTTCCTCAACAGAAGGAGCCATTAAAACAGATTATGTTCCTGCTCCATTTTGGTACTTTATCCTTTGGACACACACACACAGTGCTCTGCAGACTCACCCTGGAGTGTCTCCTCGGCCGAGCTGCAAGGCTCTTGCCAGGCAAAATTCCAGCCAGCGAGGTCTGTGCACCAAGGGACCCGGCTGCCGGGTGAGGTTACAGGCAGGCTGGCCCCGGAAGCTGCTGAGATTTTCTTTTCTAGCTCTCCTATCCTTGGCACACAGGAGGCAAAGCGGCTCTGTATTTGAATGGATTGAGCCTTCCTTTGAGATTTCAAGGGGAACAAACCCCTACAGTATTCAGACTCGAGAGGAAAAAAAGAAAATGTATATTAGTGATGTCCTGGAGTTAATTCAGCCTCAAAACTCAGTGCCTGGCTGGCATCAAGAAAGATCTCAACCTAGACCGAGGAGCAGGATTTCTGCAGGCCATTGGAACAAGCCTTTGGTGTTTATATACCTTCCCCTTCCAGCAACTTGGTTACATGCCTTCATATCTGTCCTGGCCAGGAGGCCAGTCCCTGTGGGTTTGGTTGCCCCTTTTGGAGACCCCATCTCAGGCTCAGCTCCTTGCTTCCAACACCGATTTTCNCTGTGCTCTTCACTGCCCCAGTGTGCCCAAGTGTGTCTCTGGGAGTCATTTTTCTCGGACACAGAAAGCCATTCCGGCTGCAGGTATCATAGCCCTCCTTCCATCCTGTTGTATGGAATGCCATGTGTACATCCCTTGTTACGTCTATGAGCTGAATGCAGCCACCTCCAGCTGAGCTATGGTCTCTGCTAATAGTGGTGTGTCAGATGGCAGCTGACACAAGCTGGAGGATGAGGGACACTGCTAAGACAGAGTTCCCTTGGTGGGACAGTGAATCAGCCACCCCTTCTGCTCTGGACAGCACTGTGCATGGTTAATGCCATGTGGCCAGGCCTTGCAAGGCTCCCTCTCACCGCTTTGGTTAATTGTGTGACATTAAAGCTCCTGCCTAAGCCAGTAGGATAGGCATATGCAAAATGTACCTATTTACCTCGCAGGGTTTTAAACCTACCGAATTCAAATAGGTTATGTAAAGCAGCAAAATCTACCCAATTTAAATTGGCCTGACTTCTGAGAGCTGCAGGTTCCAGGACCTGAAAGAAAGCCCACAGCTAGACTGAGTATCCAAGGGAGGTCCTTTTGGCATACAAAGATTAAGCACTAACTGAAATTCAAATGTACCTTTATGCCTAGTTTTTATCTAATTTCAGTTTCATGCAAAATAATGTTGCCCTAGAAATAAAATTTCCCCATATGTCTGCTGCAGCTCTACAATGGCCATTTAGCGGAGCAGTAAAGCAAAGCGCCAGGTACTTGACAGCTCTCTTTGTGTCACTCGCAACATGCCTTCTAATTCTAGAAGGCTACTGCTGCCATGTACTCCAACAGGGTTTCTTTGCTTTCCTGAAGCAGTTACATGACTTAAGAGTTTGGTCATCTTTTCTGCTAATAGGAATTGTATATAGGAACAGGACACAAGTAGAAAGCACTGCACATTAAAATCTAGCCAGCTCAGGACACCAGTGATATGATCTACGCAGCTCTGCAAAATGAATTTTTATTATTTTCCCAGCTTAACATGGTAACGTTAATATTTCATTACTAGATTTCACTATGATTTTGGTCCTGTTACTGTCTCAACCAATTTATTGCTTGAGAAGGTTATTTTAAATCTTCAGCAGTAACAGAGAATATACCCTCAGAAAACCTTTCCCAATGTGGAATTTCTTTGCTGTTTCATTATAACTGAGGTGATGCTGTATCCAACAGCTCTTTATGAGAACAAAATATATACACCTGTTTTAAGAGGAGAAGGAAGCTTATCTTTCAGTTTCAAAAGCCTGTGTTCTCCACTTGTCTTAATTTTTAATTATAGAATTTCAGACATTGAGAATGGGGAGATTGAGTTAAAAAGACATGATCTCATGCAGAAAGGCAGGGTTTAGCACTGAGCACTCAGTCCAGCGGGCCTCTGGGGTACTACAGCACTGGTGCTCCAGCAATTTGCCTTTGAAAAAATGAAGGTGTTTATTTGGGCTCTGCTTCAAACAGCGTCGAGGGTATAAAGGCACAGGCGGCTTTAGGCCAGATTTGTTCCTCTCTGGTGTGTGATTTAGGGCCCTGTGTCTCAGAGCCAGCCCTGGCAGCCAGAGAATGAGAAAGGGCCACAGACTGCACAGAGAGTCTGGTATCAACCCCATCTCCCACCAGCCTCACTCAGGCACCAGAACAGGGTTTAGCACATGGGATGTTCATTAACTATAACAGGAAAAAGAAAAATACCTCTCTAAAAGAAGCCTCTCAAAATCTGTTTCACAGTTACAAAACATTTTTCAATGTCAACCGTAAGTAATTACTGTTAATTATTTATCATCTTACCAATGTGGAAAAACATGCTCACTCCCCAGTTCCAGTTCCCTCCAGCCAGGTACAGGCAGTGATGTTGCATCTCCCCTTCATTTTCACCTGAAGGATGCAGGACAGGACGTGCCATTTTGATCCCTTATTCTGTGCTCTGGAGTTTGCTCTCTTGACATTGCTTTGTGGACAACTTCCTTGTCCTCTCTAAGTGCAGGGTTATTTTCCTGGCTGTTATGGGGATATACAAAATGGGAGAAGGTTGCAGGTAATTCTCCACTGACCATGGACATGAAGCACAACTGCCCCTTCACCATCTAGACACCCCAGGCTGTTCCTAAAGGTATAGAGAGAGGCACAGAGCTGCTGGTCCGGTTCCATAACAGGCAGTTTGTTTTGCCCATTTGTCCCCTTGGATATAAAGCAAAAATGTTCCCCTGTGTGTTGGTAGGTCTCCAGAGAGACTCTTCCTTCATGAACTGCCCATACTCTTCCCTGACTTTTCCCTGGAGCAGCACCATTGTGCATCATCCTTCATATACACCAAAATACTGTATCTAACCCCATGCAGGGGTTCCCCTGGGTTGCCTTGTACCTCTCCAAAATGTATCCTTAGCAGTTCAATCAAAGGAAAAACCTAATATTGATATACGAACCGTAGCTGTGCAGCCTGACATGGCATTAACATTACTAGACACTTTTTTGTGATGCAAACTCAACAGAACTTGTTGCAATATCTCATTGGTCTCTCTGTACACTACCTGGTCCTATTCCTCTTCCAGGCTCTGTGTGAGCCCAGTGGATGGTCCCGTTNCAATTTAAATTGGCCTGACTTCTGAGAGCTGCAGGTTCCAGGACCTGAAAGAAAGCCCACAGCTAGACTGAGTATCCAAGGGAGGTCCTTTTGGCATACAAAGATCAAGCACTAACTGAAATTCAAACGTGCCTTTACGCCTAGTTTTCATCTAATTTCAGCTTCACGCAAAATAATGTTGCCCTAGAAATAAAATTTCCCCATATGTCTGCTGCAGCTCTACAATGGCCATTTAGCGGAGCAGTAAAGCAAAGCGCCAGGTACTTGACAGCTCTCTTTGTGTCACTCGCAACATGCCTTCTAATTCTAGAAGGCTACTGCTGCCATGTACTCCAACAGGGTTTCTTTGCTTTCCTGAAGCAGTTACATGACTTAAGAGTTTGGTCATCTTTTCTGCTAATAGGAATTATATATAGGAACGGGACACAAGTAGAAAGCACTGCACATTAAAATCTAGCCAGCTCAGGACACCAGTGATATGATCCACGCAGCTCTGCAAAATGAATTTTTATGATTTTCCCAGCTTAACATGGTAGCGTTAATATTTCATTACTAGATTTCACTATGATTTTGGTCCTGTTACTGTCTCAACCAATTTATTGCTTGAGAAGGTTATTTTTAATCTTCAGCAGTAACAGAGAATATACCCTCAGAAAACCTTTCCCAATGTGGAATTTCTTTGCTGTTTCATTATAACTGAGGTGATGCTGTATCCAACAGCTCTTTATGAGAACAAAATATATACACCTGTTTTAAGAGGAGAAGGAAGCTTATCTTTCAGTTTCAAAAGCCTGTGTTCTCCACTTGTCTTAATTTTTAATTATAGAATTTCAGACATTGAGAATGGGGAGATTGAGTTAAAAAGACATGATCTCATGCAGAAAGGCAGGGTTTAGCACTGAGCACTCAGTCCAGCTGGCCTCTGGGGTACTACAGCACTGGTGCTCCAGCAATTTGCCTTTGAAAAAATGAAGGTGTTTATTTGGGCTCTGCTTCAAACAGCGTCGAGGGTATAAAGGCACAGGCGGCTTTAGGCCAGATTTGTTCCTCTCTGGTGTGTGATTTAGGGCCCTGTGTCTCAGAGCCAGCCCTGGCAGCCAGAGAATGAGAAAGGGCCACAGACTGCACAGAGAGTCTGGTATCAACCCCATCTCCCACCAGCCTCACTCAGGCACCAGAACAGGGTTTAGCACACGGGATGTTCACTAACTGTAACAGGAAAAAGAAAAATACATCTCTAAAAGAAACCTCTCGAAATCTGTTTCACAGTTACAAAACATTTTTCAATGTCAACCGTAAGTAATTACTGTTCATTATTTATCATCTTACCAATGTGGAAAAGCATTTACACTCCCCAGTTCCAGTTCCCTCCAGCCAGGTACAAGGCAGCGATGTTGCATCTCCCCTTCATTCAAGCCTGAAGGATGCAGGACAGGATGTACCATTTTGGTCTCTTATTCTATGCTCTGGAGTTTGCTCTCTTGACATTGCTTTGTGGACTACTTCCTTGTCCTCTCTAAGTGCAGGGTTATTTTCCTGGCTGTTATGGGGATATACAAAATGGGAGAAGGTTGCAGGTAATTCTCCACTGACCATGGACATGAAGCACAACTGCCCCTTCACCATCTAGACACCCCAGGCTGTTCCTAAAGGTATAGAGAGAGGCACAGAGCTGCTGGTCCGGTTCCATAACAGGCAGTTTGTTTTGCCCATTTGTCCCCTTGGATATAAAGCAAAAATGTTCCCCTGTGTGTTGGTAGGTCTCCAGAGAGACTCTTCCTTCATGAACTGCCCATACTCTTCCCTGACTTTTCCCTGGAGCAGCACCATTGTGCATCATCCTTCATATACACCAAAATACTGTATCTAACCCCATGCAGGGGTTCCCCTGGGTTGCCTTGTACCTCTCCAAAATGTATCCTTAGCAGTTCAATCAAAGGAAAAACCTAATATTGATATACGAACCGTAGCTGTGCAGCCTGACATGGCATTAACATTACTAGACACTTTTTTGTGATGCAAACTCAACAGAACTTGTTGCAATATCTCATTGGTCTCTCTGTACACTACCTGGTCCTATTCCTCTTCCAGGCTCTGTGTGAGCCCAGTGGATGGTCCCGTTTCTCCACCTTTATCAGTTTATCTGGAAAATATCTGCTCTTCCTTTGTCATGTCACCACAGCTGTAATAACAACAGCACCCTAATCCAAAGATATCCTGAAAGGATCACTGGGATACATGTTACCAAACAAGCCTGATGTTCCAGTGCAGTGTATTTAATGATAGTCACACACGTCAACAGCACTCCGTCAGACCTTGGTACACTTAAGGTACCTGCGTTTTGAGGGTTTTTACTCTCAAAGTGCTTCTTCTAAAACCCTTTCTGTGGTAATCATAGCTTTTTTAATTTGGGGACTTAAAACCAATTCAAAGGACCCACATTTTTCACTCTGACATTTTATGTTTCTCAAACATCTCCCAGCCTGCTGGTGAGTGGCCCCAAACAGAATAGACACAAATGAGTGCATCAGTGTTCGTAAAAGTATGTTTTGGGAAGAAACCAGGAGGTGGGCTCATACTTATCCCTTTAACAGACTCCAGAAATGATGTTAATCCAAATCAAATGGTCTGGCTTTGACACTTACAGCATCAAAAATCTCATAAAAGCCCTCCTGGATTCTAAATATTTGGTATAGTCTTCACAGGAAAGATGAGCAGCAGAGCAGATTTTCCAGTGAAAATGTTTTCTCCTGTAATCTTTCCTGATCTGAGCATTGTAACGAGTGCATGGAAATTACAAGCTGCTACAAAAATTACAGAGACTAAAACTACCATTTTATGCTGCATTAGGACAATTTTAACATTGTTAGAGGAATACATCTCTGCAATTTTAAAATTATTTGAGTCATGACAAAAGACTCACAACTGCAATATTTATCTTTCAGATTCATCTTACGATATTCCTGAATACTTGTGAGATGTCATATTACATAGCATTTTGTGGGGACCAGAGAAAGTCACTTTGACAAGTAACACATGTAAATTGGAGCCATTGATTATGAAGGATTTAATTTTATCTATTCTGTATTCATGCTACAATAAATAAAAAATACTTCAGTGGTCACTGTAGGACTGCAACAACTTCTACAGAAATGCAATTTATAGTTGCATATTTTTAACAGTAAGCTTTGACATACATTTGATTAAATTCTGCTTTCCAGTGCACTTAATGAGAATTCTAGTTCTCTAGAGATTTCTATAGGCATGCCAGGTAAAGAGGAGTCTATCAAGTTATAGCTGTGGTTGTTAGTACAAGGAGATGGCTACTTTGAAGAGAAATAGAATTCATAAGCATGCATGTACATATTTTAATATTGCCAAGATGCATATTGGCAGTGCAGTAAATAGTCAGAAGATTTATTACCCATTCTATGTCCCAAAATAGAGAAATGCAAGTGATACTGTGAGGTATAATATCTTTCAGGAATATGTTTGAACTGAGTGGCTCAAACAAACCTTATTTATTTGGGGTTCTCAGAGAATTTGAGGTTGATTCATTCTCTAACTTGCAACAAGTTACCCCATTGCTTTCCATGCCTGCCTGATGGGAAAGGCAGTGGACTTCCTCTAAGGGACCCGAAGTTGTCTCCTGACTGCAGGCCACCCACTTCTTTAAATAAATGAGGTAAAAAAGCAAAATAACCTTTCCTTACCTGCTACTTTTTGGTATCTTTTTGCTTCAGCTCTCAGATTACAATCATTTTCACAAGGACAGTCTCACTACCACAATCATCTTCTTACAGCAGCTTGGAAAATAAGTTTCACCCTTCCTGGTAGGAATTCTGGGGCTGTCCAGTGAGGACGACTCCTTCCTATACAAATCTGCAGCCACAACCCTGCCTCAGGTAAAAGAAATCTCATCAAATTCTACAAGAGATGGTTTAGTTTCAACAAGTGTTTTATCCTTGGCTGCAGCGCTGGGTGAAGGGCAAAACCTGTCACCACACAACCCACTAGGGGAAACTCCTTGGAGATGATAAAACCCAGCTCTAATAACGTCAAAGCTGGAGCATTTGGTGAAGAAGGGTATCTCCACACTGCGACTGAGCGCACAAAACAGTTCATGTGGGCAGACCTGAGCAACCTTGTTTTCACGCTGAACACAATGGCAAGTTTGTGTCACTCGCAACATGCCT
>VWYH01003071.1:0-66520 GCA_013399365.1 Pampusana beccarii | reverse complement strand
CCTAGTCGGCTTCTCCACCATTTTATCATATTCCAGCAAAACCAATGCTGCTAAAGATCGAATAGTTGTGCATCTTGAACTATTCCATTAATTTTGGTAAATACATAATAGGAAAGCATGGTTGCACTTACCATTCTTCTCATGTTACAGCACTCTCTACACCAGCTATCCATTCCACACACACTAAGGGTCTGTGGATTCAGAGACACATGCCTACTGCTGGCTCACTGGTAATTCTTTCCACCCAAACACCCCATCCCTGCAAAAAAGGCTAGATAGCAAATGAAGCATTACCTGATACAGCAGAAGTAAGTCCTGCCTCTACTTAACTGGGAACTAAGAGGTGAATCCCACAGATTACGTTCACATTCTGATGCACAAAAAAGACTGCAACTACATGTGTACATCCAAGACAATGGGCAGATAAATGCATGGTATCTCCAGTCTGTAACATGATAAGGTTCATAGCTAAAAAGCTTTAACTCAGTCACTCATCTTCAGGCCAATCTAATAATCACTGAAAAAGCATACCTGCCTTATACTAAACTACAGAAGAAAACAAAGATCACAATTTTGACTTCAGCATTCTATTTTCTTGGTGCTTGCCTATTTCTAAACAAATTAGACCTTCTGTAATCTGAAACTTCACAGCAACACAGTCAACATACAGTACCAACATATGTAAGTCACTCATATGAATACAGTGACACCTGAGAAGACAACTTGAGTCATTAACTCTTCTCTGAAGTTGCACTGCTGCCTCTTGAAAATAATCTTAAGCAGCTGCAATGGAAAAACATAGAGGACAACGGTAGGAAGAAATAAGCATTTTCCATTTCAGAAAGCTTCAGGACACCTCAAGTGGACACCAGAAAGGTCCAAAGATCACACACATAGGCACACACCGCAACAGTGATGATACAACAGCACTGTTCTCTGTCAGACCATCAACCTCTCCATTCAATACACCAGTCCCACTGGGCATTGGGACAGCTGAGCCTGTGACTCATTAATCAAGCAGTTATTCAGGTGAGCTGGCACTGATTTGTATTCTTACAATTGAAAGAGTCCCCAGAGCCTCAGCTCTACAATCACTGACACCAAATGGTGCATTCATACCACCTGTAACACGTACCTGAATGTATCAGACAGAAAAGCTACAAATAAACTGCCCTCACATGAGCATACAACATGTAGGCCAGCTGCTGTGCTAGTCCACCATAAAACATGCATTAGGAAATAAGTCTATCAACATTTTGTGGAAGACACCATCTTTTCAGCTGAAAACCCCCAAAACAAGAAGATGTATTTACTGTTTTTTTGAACTACAGCCTGAGTTGCCCCAGACATCTGAACAGAGCTCCAGCACACACAACTTCTAAAGGGACAACTGGAGCCTCAAAAGCACAGAAAAGCTCTTAAGTCCCTACTCTCAAGGCTTACATTTAGCATCTCAAAGGAAAGGAGATCAATAGATCCTGCCTCCCTTCTCAAAGTTCAAATTGGCCTCAAAAACACATCAGTGGATGAAAAGAGGGTCTTTGACCTAATTTTTTGAAGGGCTTCCCCTTCACATCACTAACAGTTAGTCCTATAATCTTCCCTTTTACTGTTTTCATCATACAAGTTACATGCAGGCCAAACATCCATTTTTAACTACCCAGGCAAAAGAATGGAAATAACATGTACTCATCTAGACACCAGCCCCATACCTTCTCTCCAGCTGGCATAACCGGCCAAGCAAGGAAGGCCACCAACAGCCTTCAGCTGAGCTCTGAAAGGTTTCTTGTCCTCCACACATAAGCAGAGACAAGATGCCTCCTTCTAGACACCGAACTGCTACTTTCCTAATTCCTGTTTCCTGTGTATGCACATGCAAGTATTCCACACATGCCCTTATCACAGTTTTTTTTTCTACCAGTTTTATGTTCAAATCCAGACTGAAAAGCAGCTAGAGAACACTTGCCTACCTAAGCACCAACAATGTGCAGTATTTGGAGCTTAAATCAGAGCACTGCAAACAGGTTCCAAGTTACAACACGTGAGTGCTATCAAGTACAGAAACGCAATCACTTGCAGAAAGAGATGGACAGTAAAGATACTTTAAATTCTGAATTGCATAAATGTTACATTCTAATCCAAGTAAAGTATTCAGAATGCTGTCATACCTTAACAGCAGGCCTTTCTACATGGAGTCCAGCTCTCACATTAACTTGAACCCTTCAATATAAGCACCTGCATTATTCCCCAAGACAGATTTATTCTACCAATTCAGCTGATGACAACACATCTGAGAAAAACATTTGCTGACTTCATTTATTTCCTCTTAATTCTGTCTAGATCACTTTTTGCCCAGTAACAGGTTTACTTGGGTTATTTCAAATACATTATTTAGCTAAGCTTCTAACTTTGGATTTATCTTGCACTGTTTCCACAGTAGCAGAAACTGACCACTTGGGAGCATTAAGATACACTTTGGTACCATCTTTACTCTAGAACTGGTCTTTCTGTCTCTCTCATCCACATTTCTAGAAAACTGTTCTTTTCACCTCTAAATATGCTCCAATTCAGTTTGTCATCATAGAAAGCCATCAGGACAGAAAAGTTGTTAAAAATCCTAGCATTATCAGTATGAAGTTTGTCAGTTTTAGCAGCAGGGCAGGGTCAGGTTATCAGCTGAAGGTCACTGCCAGAGGCTAGCAACATCCTTACCGGTCTGTCTGAAGAACGTGGATGAGATGTTCCATAGCTTGTATGCCCACCTCCAGTCGGTATTTCTGTTTGGAGAAAAATTGAATAGTCAGTGGTCTAGCCCAAAGTTCAAACAAAGCTTTTGAAGCAACACATCATAAAACTACAAAAAAACCCATACAACTCTTCAGGAAATTCGGTACTTACCTTTGACAACGATTTAAGAGCGCGTACGGCATCCCTCCGGTCATCCAATAAAGTAGAAGAAGCCACACGGTCACACAGCTTCTGAATCTGGAAATGTACAAGACACGTGGTAAAAGACAACACACCACAACGATGTAACTGATTCCAAATCAGTCCACAAAATACAGTCTCGTCTTGGCCATTGCAAGGCAAAGCTATTAATTCCCCACATTCAAACGATAACTTATCTGAGCAGAATAAGGCACTGCACATTCAGACTACCTGAACAAAACCAGAACTGTCACAGCAAGGCAGACAAACCCAGGATACCTGCAGAAATCTAGAACAACTTCCAGGACCTGCCTGCTGGCAACAGTAGCAAAGCGTTTTCCCGGCTGGCTGCACTTCCCAGGCCGGGAATGGAGAGGCAAGGCCGTTCCCCGCCCCTACGCTGGCACTGCAAAGCACCAGGCCGGCCCTGCCTGTCTCCCGAACACTCGGCTGACGCGGGACACACTGTCACCACCCGGCGCCGGGGGCAGCTGGAGGGACCCTCACCGCCGCGACTCGGGGACGCTCCAGCAGCGCCTCCCCCACGCTGCCCTGCGGGAACGACCCCGCCAACGCTCCCCTCCGGTCCGGCCGGCCGCGGCCTGCCCAAAACAAGCCGCCGCCAGGGTCCGAGCGGCGCCCCGCGGCCGCCAGCTCCCGCCGCAGCCCCAGTGCAGCGCGCGAGGGACGCGGCGCACCCCTGCGCCTCACCGACTCCACCGGGCCACCCGGGAGCGCCTAGGCCTCGCCAAGCGGCCGCCTGTCCCGCTCACCGTCTCAGCGCCGGAGGGCTGCGGCCCGGCGCTGGGGCCGCCCATGACTCCCCGCAAGAAGTTCATGGCGGCTCGGCTGGCGGAGCTCTAACCCGCGCCCCTGGACCCCGCTCCCGGACCCGCCGCCTCCCCCCGCGACGGAAGCGGCCGCCGCGCCTGCGCCGCGACGTGGCGCGTACGTGGCCGGCAGTGAGGGGGCGGTCCCGGAGGGAAGCGCGGCCGTGCGCAGGGCGGGTGGAGGCACGGTAGGCATGGGCACCGTCTTCATCCACTTCTGCGCTGCCGTGTGACATGGCGCACCTCTCCCTGGGTCCTGCAGTTGCATCCTGCGAGCCCGCACAGGCTCCACAGCGCACACGGGGGACGAGACGCTCCCGCTTCTGGTTGTGTTGAGTAGGATCCTTCCGAAGTCCACAGCTGTGACCCACAGCCTTGTCACCCCATCCAGCATGCAACCACTGACTGTGGTCTTGCATTTCATCCCACCAAGAATTAAGGGAGCCAAAACAACCTTCCTTCCCATAATTATCAGCCTCATTAAGCTTTTTTAAAATTTGGTAGAACACAAGGAAGAACAACATTCTCTCCCAGATCAACGCCAGCTAATAATGCTTTTTGCCATTGCTACCCACATTGCTGCCTGCATTTGTCACTATTTAAAAAAAAAAAAAAAAAGTAGGAAACAGGTCTAAATACTACATGAGACAGTAGAACGTTTTGCAGATCCACAGGGGCTGGCGGTATTAACCTGCCCTAAAAACTAAACCCAGCACATTCCTGTAAGCAGTTCACCTCCTGGTGTCTCAGGAGTTTGTGTGTCCAGAATAACCCCAAGATAAACCCTAAGGCTTGGAACTCAGAAATTTCAGAAATTGTTTGCTTTTAAAGGAAAAAGAAAATGTGATAAAAACTCTTAACTAGAAGAAGAAAGCTCCTGTACTACATTTTTGGAACAGAATCAACTCAGTGAGAAACAGAAGCTTAGCCAGATACCACTGATGGTTAAGTTTAAGAGAAGTAGGTAAGTTTCTTTCAGGTGCTTAATTTCCCTTCATTTGATGCTACTGCAACACTCCCCATATTCCTACGAAGAAACGACATCCAACATTCAGCCCTCCAAATGCTGCAGGCACCACATCTGCCCATCAGCTTTGAGCCTGATGCAGCCCTCCTGATGGTTACCAAGATAATTTGTGGTTCTGTAGTATTTTGTTTTTTCTGCATATGAAATTACAGCAAATTTCATAGCAACAGTAGCAAATTAACACAGAAAGGAACTGATAATTCTACTTGGGACTAAAATTATTTAATTTCCTTCCAGGGAAAAAACCCATCTCACATCAAAATTTAATGTAAGAGCTTTGGAGATTTTATTTTCATAATCAACTAAAGAATTAAATATTATTTTAACATATGTAATTGAAACTAAATAGTCAGTATTCTGAAACTAATAGCTTCATCCTCCTTCTAAAGACAGATACCAAAACCAAATGCATTTACCTAAAAAGACATCACAAAAGTCAGTAAAAAAAATAAGCTTTTGTTAAGCAGTTGTTGATTTATAACTGGTTTCCTTGTTGAGTCCTGAGCACTTCCAGTCCTTAAAAAGCTACATAAGCTTTTAGATGCTGTAAACCCCTCAACCTAATAAAACGATGCAGAACTACTCATTTCTGTAGTACTTCACAAACACACACCTACAATTCATCTTTAACCTGTCCTGCATTCCCCCTCTTTTAAGTAAACACTTTTTCTAAGCAATTGCCTTTTCCAACAAACTTAATCCGAAACTCTCAGAGGGCTCTACTGTACCTCTAAGAACCCACCAAATGCCTCCTGCTGGCCATGCTTTTCCTTTTCCACTGACCCTGTTTTCTCTGACACAGCAACAACCTGGCACATGGCCCCAGAGCTTTTCTACCCTGCTGAACCGCAAGCAAACCTTCAAAAATGTTTACTTGCCAAATTACATGTTTACAGCAAACATGGCCACGTCAGCAGTGCTCGTGAGCCAAAACTGGACAGGCCGAGGGTCTCTAAATTTTTGGGATGCTTGCTTACACTTCATTGCCCAGTATCAGAGAAACAGGTGTTATTATTTTAAAAAAATACTTTTCCTAAGTAAAAGGGCTTTGGATACCATAAGGGTTAAGAAAGGATCCTACCAGCCTTTCCAATGGGTTCAAGGTACTTAGTTTTCTGGACCAGCGGCAGGCACAAACACCAGAACTCATCAGAAATGTTTAATTTGGCCATAAGGAATTACTGGCTTGTCTCTAGAGTAAATAAATAAATAAATAAATACAGGTTCTCCTACAAAACACTGAATTCTTTACTTGACAGTTTTCCATCCATACATATACAACCTCAGTGAAAACCCATTTGCTTTTCAGAAAGATATATGATGTGCCCCTACTGCTGAAGGCATCCTCACCTCAAAAATCAAATTCTTTAAAAGTCAATGGGACAAGCCAGAGCCCTCTCAAACAAGGAGTTTGGACACAGAATACACTCCAAAGTCCAGGTGTTGTCACACTGGGAAATAATTATCTGATAGCTATTTGATATTTGAACCAAAATCATTGATTATTTTAGAGGTCAGCATAACTCTTTATTTTCAGTGAGGAACTCTGAAATTTTAGGTGACTTACAAATGAGGGTGCCACACAATGGCACCCATTTTAGACCAACTGTGATTACACCCTTCACTTTTCAGGTTGCTGGAACTAAGTCAAAGAGATGTAAGGAGCAAAACTCCATGCATGACCCAAGTGAACTCCCTTCTGGTGAGCCCGTGTATTGCTGCAGCTCCCAGCCACGCTCCCACCACGGACACCCGTGTCCTGTCTCCACCACAGCCAACAGCACGATAAGACCTCACTACGAAATCGTACCTTTTACAAGCCTATAAAGCAGAATAAGATTAGTTAAACAAAGAGCACGGAGCTTCCGCGCTCCGGGGCAACCGGTGGAACTGCGGAGTCGAGGGGAGTCACTACGGGCACCCGGAACCTCCCAGACGCCGTCCCTGAAGCCCAGCGAAACAGACGGACGAAGCCCAGATCACCTCAGCCTCGCCTTGCGCCTTTTAACGATTGCTCCTTCGCCCGTTAACGGCCGCTCGCCCCATCGCCGCTCGGCGGGAAGCGGGCGCCCTAGCAGACGTCACAGCGGGCGGGTGGCGGAGATTGGCAGAGAGCGCTCGGAGGGCGGGAGCGCCCGCGCACGCAGAGCCCAGACAATACAGGGGGCGCGGGCGCGCCCGCCCCCTCCCCCCCGGCCCCGCCCAGCTCCCTCCTTTCTCCGCTCCGCGCACGCGCGCACAGGCACGCGCGCACCGGAGCCCTGGCCGCCCCTCCTCCGCCCGGCCGTGACATCGCCGCCGCCGTGCTCCGGTCGCTCCGTCCTGCCCCCCGCTGCGGGACGCGCCGAGGGACAGGCTCACCGCGCCCGACAGCGAGCAGGTCCTGGGGAGGACGCGCCGAGGCCCCGCGCACTGAGACTTTTTCCCTAGGTGAGCGATGGGAGATCGGGGGGTTAGCCCCGCGGCGATTCGGGGCGGGGAGCGGCCGTTTAACGGTCGCGGGGCTGAGGGGAACGGCGCGGGAGGCGCGCACCGGGCGGCAGCGCCCCGGGGCCTGGCTTTGCCGTTCGCTGGTTGCCCCGCCTCGGCGCGGCCGGGCCCGGCCGCTGGCTCTCGGCCCGGTTTCTCGCCCGGTGTGGCGCGGGGGCGGCGGAGCCGGGCCGGGGCGCGGAGCGGGCGGGGGGGCTTTTGTTCGTCGTCACCTTGACGGCGTGTTGCCCGCCGACGATCGCTCTTCCACCTCGCCCCGGGCGGTGGGGGGAGGCCCGGGGTAAAAGCGCCCGCTTACTCGCCGCTTCCAGGCGTAACGCCTCGAGCCCTGCGTTAATGGGTGCTTGCTGCAGCGTTCGGCCCTGTTCTCTCCCCCTCATGCCTCGCCTCCCAGGGGCCTCTAGAGGTATCGGGACTCGGGCACGTGCAGGATGCTGCTTTTTCAGTCTCGTTTGCACTGCAGAAGCAACCTTAGCTTTCCATCCTCAGCCCCCTGAGCCCTCCTTTTCTCTTAGGAATTGGTGCTGCGATAGCATCACTGGCAGTAAAATCTCTCCCAGCTCTGCGGACTTTGCCTTTCTCTGCTTCCTCTTTCCCCTATCACAACCTGAGCATCTCTGTTTTCACATATAATATGGCTGGAGTTGTTACGAGCACCTTTTATTCTGCAAATCTGGATGCTTTGATTGGATCTTCTGTGAGCTTCTCTAGTTTGGCTTCTGAGCTGAGCTTGGTGTGTTTTCAGGTTTTTGCTCCCCTTAACCTCGGAGGATTAAAGTAAAGGTCACTGCAGTTCTAGTGTGAGTGCACAGGAGCATGCCCAGGGCAAAGATTTCAGATTCCTTGGTAGCTGGGTGACCCTAGATCTTGAGCTTTGTTTCAACTAGTACCACTGCATGAAAGAAGTAATGTGGTAGAGAATGGGAGAATATGAGATTATTGTTTGATTTCAACCAGAAAGACTTAGTCAATCGTGTTGAGTTTTTTTAATTATGGCCTTCTGTGTGGGTTTGCCAATTCCTGAGCCCTCTAGGCATTTCAAGTTTAGTGTGCAAGTGTTCTGCTTTGTTTCAGAAAGAAGTGTAAAGATACCCAAGATATTTTTGATCTGTTGAGAAACAGAATAAGTTATTTTGTTCCTCGCTCAGGTTTTGTGCAGGTAGACTACTTATATGCAACGTGTATTTTTAAAGCTAATATTCTTTGCGCTATAATGGGATGGAGGACTGTGAGGGGAAAGATAACCTCTCTTAGTAAGAATTTATTTTTTGTGTAAAGTGCTCTCTACTACCTCAGATAGATAAGGGGGTTTTTTTCATTTCTCTTATGGACGCTTCTAATTAGGGAGGAGTAGCAGAATAAGATCAGTGACCAACTTAGAATAAATGGTTACTTTCTGGTATAGGCCATGCTGTCCTGCTCAGCGCTGTGTGGCAGACTTAAAATGAATTAATATGGAGCAAGCACTACTATGTATATGTAAGTTCCTCAAAATAGTATAGCTGTATTATCATAGCACTGTGAGTGGGTATAGGGTTTGTCAACTTGCGTTGTGAGCCAAGAAGGTGGTGTTAGCAAGGAACCCTTCCGCAGTTAGAGATAATTTATCATTAAGGAGGCATTCTGTCTTCGTTGTGGTTGTAAATATGCCTATAGGGCCATACCTGCCCTAGGAAAGCCTTTTCATTCTTAAGGAAACAACATCCTGCTGAACTTGTGGGCTCTAGTAGCTTAGATGTAAGGGACATAATCCTTGTTTACCATTTGAAATGTTCTTGTAGTATACTAATTGGCAGATGTGGGCTCGCTGTATGGAATCGTGATCTATATCATAAGAATTTTTCAGTATCAGAATATTTTTTTTGCTGTGACAGCTTGGTTAAACTAAAGAGAAAACAGAATGAGCTGACCATCCAGTCTACTTATCTGCCAGCGTCCTTACGAACAAAATGTTTTCCTTTGTGGATCTGAGGTTTTCAATTCTACATCTACTATGTAATTTAAAGAGTATTTTACAGTGCTGAAAATATGCTGAGGAAACACAGTATCTTAACACACAGTGTTGAATTGGAGTCTTCCTTCTTATTGTAGTAGTTGTGACACTGGATGTCATTTCTTTTGAGACTATTTGACAAATGAAGAACAGCACTGCAACTCAAGAAACATGTGAAAAGATTAATATGTCAGACTAATAGGTGTATCTGGTGAGATACCAGAAGAAAGGCACTGAACCTGGCATTGAATGATGACACAGAGGTGTAGAGGCTTCCCCTGAAGGTGTGATGCCATTGACTACAATTGCTGTTGTTATTGTTATTTGGGTGGATGTTAGCCTTTTTGGATGGTGCAGTTTAAAGTTTAACTGCTCAGAAGATGGTCCCCTCTAATAGTCATGTGCCTAAAATACAGGGTGCCATTAAATTCCTCTCTCTCTTTCTCAAAAAAAAAAAACCAAAAAAACCAACCAACCAACCAAACAAACAAAAAAAACCCAAACAAAAAACCACAAACCAAAGAAACAACACACCAACACCCAAACCACTGGACTGCTTAATTTGAAAGAGCTGCATACTGTGCCTTGGGGCTCAGCCAGTTCAGATTGTAGCGGATTAGGTGAAGCAGATCATAAAGTAAAGGGATTATGTTAGTTTATACAGGTTTGCTGGCCCTTACTGCAGATGGAGGATGATCTGAGGGCTTACCTTGGAGAGCATGGAAGAGAGAGAGAAGGTAGTTTCAGTACTGAACAGAGTTGTTTGGAACTTCCAGTTGCGCTTTTAGTATTTTCTTCGTTTTAGTCAATGCTTATTTTTACTTTACCATGGAATACCTGCCAGCCTTTGCAGAGCTGTATGACAGATGCCCTAGCTTGTGCTAGCTGGACTGTCAGTTGCAATTTGGTATTTTAGCTTTATTTAAGGTGTGGCTACTCATGCAATGTGTTGCAGTAGTGGCATCTCAGAGTCATGGTTATGGATCGCGGTAGCAAGCACACTATTTAAGGCATTATTTGCTTGTCAGTAGTAGGAAAAGCAGTTTAAAAGTGGTAATTTGGATTTAGGAAGAATGTGTCCAAGATAATGGAAGCTGTTCTCCTGTTCCTTTTTTTTTTTCTCTTGGCTTCTGTGGTGTGGGAAACACCACAGTATCCCTCATGGCTTCACTTCATGTGTTCACTGTGTGGGGAGCATCTTTCTGATTTGCAAAAGCATTTTGCCAAATTTTGTTTTCAGTTTAAGTAGTATATTCAAATCTGATCAGCGACTTGGACATGAGTTGCAGACTTGTGGATTTCAGAACAAGCCATGCTGTTGCAGATGTATGTGAAACTGTAGCTTGGTGTCTGTGTGCTTACAGTCACGGACTAATTGGTCTATGGAAGAATTGTTCAGAGGATGAAATTTGCTTGTCAGTAAAGCAAAATATTTTACTTGCTCATGGTTTTTTAGTGAAGCCAATGGAGAGGCATGCATCTTCCTCCCAAAGCTTACAAGTTTGTCTTGATGAAGGTTAACTTCAAGTACAGATGATGCTTTCTTGAGCTCCTTTCAGAACTCGGTTCAGCTTTTTCTTTTAACATAGAATTGGTGGGGCATCCTGGCAATGTCACCGTTGTTGATCTGTCTTGAAACATGATGGAGGTAGGTTTGAATTACCTCTTTTTGTGCAAAGACTTTGTGCCAAAGTTTGTTCTTCGGATACCTAAATTTGAGGGTGTATGCCGACATACGGTAATTCAGTCATCACCTCAGGTGCCTTGCCACAGATGACTGTTTACACTTATTTTTCTATGGGTAAAGGAAATAATAATGAGAAAGCATTCATATATTTTAGAAAAAAAGCTTCTCTGATGTGAGAGCTGCTTATCGAGCAAGATGTATGCCAGTGAACATTTTGACTACTCAGCACTTAGTGGCCTTCAGTACTTCTTCAGAAACAAATTGCTGCTGCCCTCCTGTGCAAACTGATGGGTGATAGTTTGGGTGGGTTTTGTATTTATTTGAAGACCTGACAAACACAGCTTAATAAATAAAAGTTTCATGTATAAAGATGATTATGGGCTGAATGAATTTGCACACTTAATTCAGTGTGGACTTGAGAAATTATTGCGGCAGTTGATTCCCACATACTTCAGCACTAATGTCCCAATGTGAGCTATATCTCATCCTTTTATCCCTTAGCAGTTTTATCTAGTTGCGAAGGCTATCATCTTCCTGTATTTGTCACGGATTGTATTTGTTATTCCAGGCCATCAAAACATGGTTTTTGCAAAGCTGAGGAAAGTCTGTAATAATCTTGTATTTGAATCTAACAGAATGTAGCTTTGATGTTGTGACAAGGTTAAATTAATGTTACTATTTATTTCGGGGCTAGCAGTTGCACTCAGTGTTGCTCTTTGGAGGAAAATAACCTTTGTGCCTTTGTTCATTTGCTTATCTTTGCATGCAAATAACAAATGTCTTTCTGTGCTAACTCTCCCTTTGTTTTTGTTTTCTTGAAAGAAGTGAACATGGCAATAACTCAAGATAGGAACTTGGTTGTTTGAGGTAACAGTGACAAGCTTATCCAGTCCTGGCTGTAGGCTTAAGTTGTTGTTAAATTGTTATGAACTTGAGTTGTGCAAATTGAAGTTGCAAGAAGTATTGCGCTGGTGCATGTTACTTCAGGTTTGGAGTCTGTACCCTCAGGTGGGTGCCTCAGTGTCCCTTACCTCTGAGGCTTGTCTGGAGAAGAAGAGAATTCCATGTTCCATTGGGTTCTCCAGTTTGAGAGTCTATTACAAAACATATCACGTGGCTGCCAGTTCTCCTTGGTTCAAGAATGCACTGCAAATCCAGGGTACCTTTCTGGCAGCACAGGAATTGGAAGTACTGAATATGCTGGAAATTAAATTTTGTTAGGTAATTGTTACATCTGCTTGATGTAGGCAGAATTACTTGTGGATGAGCAACAATTGCATGGATGTTAGCCTGTCTGTGTAGCTTATGGTTTTTATCAGTGTGTGTGATGGAGGGGCATTCTATAACACAACAGTTGCATCATAAAGAAACTAGTAGATAAATTTTCTTGATTTTTGGTGTTTGCCATCTCAGTTTCAGTATTTTGTTTCTGGGTAGTATGTCCTCAAGTGTCTCAAGCATTAAGTTCTCATTAAGACACTTTCCCAATGGCTGTTCAAGCTGACCTAAGAATGTGGCTCATTTCATTCAAGTAAGACAAGCACTCGGATTCTTCTTTCTTAGCTGTTATCCATTTACTCTTGAGTATGTGCCAATGAAAACTGGAAAAATAAGTATGTGTATATGTATTATCTATGGGGCTTCCATTAGTGCCTAGCAAAACATGGAGATACCATTCTTTGTGAGTTTAGACTATTTAAATTGTTGATGCCAATGCCTTGGGTTTTTTCCTTAAATTTAATTGGTGCCTTTACCTCCAAGCACCTCCTTGACCTGAAGAAGGTGCTATACTAATTGGGACATGTGGAGATGTTAATCTTTTTAAAACTTGCTTTCACAGCACCCATGTTGATAGCAAGAAGTATTGGCACTTTCATTTTACTGCCTTTTAATGTCTCGGGGACCTGAACAGTTCATTAAGCCTCTGCTACCCCATAGAGATATTTAAAGAGATAATGAAAGGAAGTAATACTGAGACAGGTGAAGAGTTTTACTGAGACATCCTGTAGAATACTATGATTCTGTGATGTAAATCAATAGTGCTGTCACTTGAAATATGGACAGAGGTGGACTATACTAATCTCTTTGAGCATGTAAACCAACTTATGTTTCAAGTTGTTAGGGAAGAATTGACTGTGTGTGATTATTGCTTACTTGCCTTTCTCAGATTTTCTGAAAGGTTTCAGGAGCCCTTCCTGAAATAGCACAGCTTCCAGTGAAGAAAAGATCTAGTATGATACAGATCTGATGTAGTGTAATGACTTGTCACAGATTATTATGTTTTGTATCCAGAGGCATATTCAGTGTTCCTTGTGGCATGCCAGCAATTTGTTAGCATATATACTTTTCTTATTGCTATATTCATAAGAATGTGTGTTGGCTATGATCTGCTTTTTAACAGTTTCTTTAATAAAAAAACAAAGGGATGAAGCTCTGTCCTTGTGTATTCTCACAAGTGCTTGTGGTAATGACTGTATCACCGATTTTGTGTTCATCATCTGCTGATGGGCAGGGGAGCAAAAAAATAGCATACTCTTACCTGTAGAAACTGATGTTCTTTTAAGGTTGGTTTCTAAGTAAAATTCCCATGTGTGTGCCATTACTGTAGCATGAGTCATGTTAGGAAGATCTCCAAATAGCTCAGTTTTTGTTTCTTTGGAGGTTCCCACTTTGAACATGCACAGAGCTCAAGCCCTTGATGTCCTTTAGTGTTCTTGATGGTTGGTTTTGGGTCTGATTATCAAAATCACTTCCCTCAGGGGCTTGCCATGAGTCCCTGCTAATACTGTGTTTCAGAGTCTTGGAAGGTTATAATAAACATTTTTGATAATATTAAAGTAAGTTTTCTGATTTTTTTGTCTCTAAGTTCAAAACCTGTATTCCAGGCATTGCCTGCTGCCTTGCCTACAAGGTTTTCAGGCCATTGTTTCAAGTGTGATTCCTGGCTAGCTGTATTTGGGAACAGTTTTTGGTATTGTCTTGTGGCTTGGATTGCTGGGTTGAGATTATTTTGACAGTCCATTAAGTGTAAACTATTTCAGCTAAGTACTTGGGGTTTTTTATTCAGAGTTCCCTTTTGATGCAAGATCTAACACATTTGTGGCGCTGTTCCTGTGTATATTTTACCTTTATTACAGGTCCTTCTTGAGCTGAGGTTAATCTCTAAATTTCACTTCATGTGCTTTATGTCCTGTAATTGCAAACGGTCTTTTTTATTTGCTGTTGAGTTGAATTGCCTGGCTGAGGTTATTTTGGTAAGAAAACTAAAGTCTTATTCTAGGATTATCTTGAAGTGTGAAACTTGGGTTTTTGACCTGGTATTCTTTGCCTGCTGTTTTGCCTACACATTTGTTGTTTGAAAGAGAGAAAGTAGATAAAGCTTTCTTTAGAGAACAGGAGGGAATCTCATGATTACAGACCCTGGTATTTATGAGTGAGTTCAGCCTTCCTGACATGAACTGAAAAAAGCAACATGTCAAGTTCTGGCAAGCCATCAAACAGACTTCCACAGCGCTGAAGGTCATTTTATGACATAGGTGATCTGTGAGACAGGATGGATGGGTAGGAGCATAGCAAGTGAAGAAGAACCGTTCGAGGCAGGAGAAATTGAGGAAGTTATAGGTTGGCTGGCTTCTGGGTCCCTGGACAGGCTTGTAAAGCAAATCCTGGGAGTCGTGTTCAGGTCTGTGAAGGACAAGGTATTTGGAACAGCCAGAGTGAATGTACCAAGGGCAAATCATAAGTGACCAACTAGCTTGCCCTCTGTGATGACATGAATGGCTCGGTGGAAGAGGAAAGTACAATAAATGATTCTATGATTCTGAATGTGGTTTACCTTAATTTCAGTAAGGCCTTGGTTTTCTGTAGTACCCTTGAAGCCAAATTGGACAGCTATCCTATGAGGTGGATGGGAAACTGGACAGCCAGGATCAACAGGTTGTGGTGAGTGATACAAAGTCCGATTGATAGCTGGCTGCTAGCAGGGTCTCTCTGGGGGCAGTACTGGGGCTGATGCTGTTTAATGCTATTTGACACTTTTCTTATGACGTGGATGATGGGCTACGGTGATCCACAGTAAGTTTCTGGAGGGATAGCCTGGAAATATAGGCTGACAGGAACAGCACAAAGCTCAGTGAAGGCAAATTACCAACTCCTGTGTGTGCATGGAAAAACTGCATACAAAAGTAAAGGCTGGGGCATGACTGGGTAGGAAGCAGCTTTGCACAAATGGAGCTTGGTATCCTGGCAGAAAAGTTGAATTTGAGTCAGCAGCGTACCTTTGCAGTGATGAAGGGCAGTTGTGTTCAGGGCCAAACAAGCAGGAGTGTAGTGAGCAAAAGTCATTCTTCCCTTCCACAGAGGATTTGAGCACCTGGAGAATGGAGACTTTGAGAGGGCTGGGCTTGTTCAGCCTGAAGAACAGAGGAGCAGCATGGGGAGGTGATACATTACTGCTGCCTTCAACTACCGGATGATAAAATGGCAGCTGACAGGCACAAACTGCAAATAGGAGTTCTGTTTACATGTTAGCAAATAATCTTATCCAGAACTTGTTTTAATGAGCAACGTGTTAGAAACTGGCCATGTTTTGCACTTGGAGTTGAACCAGGGGACCTCCGGAAGCCCTTTCTGAACTAAATTATTCTGTGACAAATGTGAAGTGCAGTGAGCTTGGACAAGTAGTACCTAAGATTTTGGTCATCTCTGAGGTATAAAGGTTTCCTTTCTCAGTTGACAGGGAACGCGAATCCAGCTCAAATAATAACTTCAGAATATCGGTGCTACCACCTGTGTGTTACAGATGTGAGAGCAGCCTTTTGAAGCAGATACACTTTGAGATAAAGGAATATTACTGTCCAACTTAGGAAAGTATACTCCTGTTTGTTTTGCAGTGCTGTTGAACTTGGATTTTTAATTGCTCATCTGTTTATTGCCAAAGTGTTACATGAATGGTAGTAGATGTTTGTTTGTTTGCTTGTTCCTTGGTTGGTTTGTGTTAGTTTTGTTTTGGTTTGTTTTTTTCAAAGCACCTGTTCTTTAAGGGACTTAGTTTCCCCTATTCCCTCTTTGTCAAAGTAACATATGAATTGACTGAAATGTTTCTATTTACTCAAAGGAGGTGGGAGAGGTTGTCCTGAATTGTGGAGAAGTTCTGTGTGAATTAACTGCCTGCTCGCATAATTGTTTCAATTCTGACATCATTATGGTCACCCTTTTATGAGAGTTGTCTTCAAACTAATATGAGTGTTTTTAATTACAGCATTTGACACTGCATACCAAAGAAATGGTGATGGAGAAGCCAAGTCCCCTGCTTGTAGGGCGGGAGTTTGTGAGACAGTACTACACTCTGCTAAATAAAGCTCCTGACTTCTTGCACAGGTAACGCATATGCAAAGTGACTGGTGTTTTTGTACAAAAAATGTGTATTGTTTATTATAAATCAGATAAATATTCATTTCTGAGTATGTCATGAAACAGACTTCACTAACTTCTGGGCTCTTAGAAAACTATTTCATCCTACTGGAAACTCTTTAGGCTCAAGAACCAAGTCTGACCATATGGTTGTATGGCACATTAGCAAGGTATTTCCTGTGTGGAAAAGTGAGCTATTTCTCAGCTGATAAAATGGTAATGTGGACATATTCCAGAAATACTTGCCTAAAACTACAGAAAAAACAGAAAGAAAATGGAAGCACTTGCATTTAGTACCTACGACAAGCACGCTCATTATTTCAGGACACCATGTTTTGCATTGCCTCTTAGAAGTTTTTCCCCAGATTATGATTGGAGATTTAATTGAAGATTTAAATATAAATGTCATGGTCTGGACAAGGTAGGTGGAAAATACAGTAGTTTTCTTTACCTGTGTTCATTGTTTAAGTGGTACTCTGAATGTGTTTCTTCCTTCATTTTTTGGTGGTGGTGGTTTGGTTGGTTGTTGGTTTGTTTTGGTTTTTTTCTCTTCTTTTTCTGGTTTTGATTTGCTACATGTAGCTTGGCACTTAAGATTTTGCATTTCCACATTTGGACTTAGAACAGCACAGACTTGTAATAAATAAAGGTGAAAGTAGCTTTGCCAGTGTATAAAAAGGAAAAAAGCAATCACTGCTTGGGTTGGTCTTATCTGAGAACTTGACATATGGTTCATGGTGAAGAATTGGACTGTCTGATGGAGAACAAGTTAGAGCTCTCAGATGGCTTGCTTAAGGATTCAGTGTTTTGAATAATGCCTCTTTTCATCTATAGCTTTGAGTTAAGGAAAATAAATGGCGTCATTTTTACTTAAATCACTGAACCATTGTGGAACCATGTTGTTTTCTGTGTTTAAATCTAGTTTTTAGGGCATCTGAGAATGTATGTTTTGTAATCTAACAGAAGTTGAAAGCAGGTTTTTTAGCAATTGCAGAATTTTTTTTTTCTCACCCTCAAAGCTTCAACAACTGAGACAGATCAAATTAACAACTGGGCAAATATGTTCATGTAACACATTGATACCTGACATACAAACTGTCAGCTCTCTCTGACCCAAGGACTACGTTCATTAGGTACATATCGTAGCTGGGTGTTCTCCCCGGGTGGCCTGGGAAAGGACCTCTCTGGCCTTGGAGGCACCTCTTCGGCAGGTCCGTCAGCAGTTAGCATCTTGACAATATGTATTATTATCCATTGCCTATAAAGGTCAAGCGGTTGAAATTCTTTTAACAGACTTAAAGTGTGACTGTACCAGTTTTTCAAGGCAACAGATATGTTGTGAGCAATGATGCAACAAAAATCCTGCTATTGAACAGCAGAGTCACTTTGGAATTATAGAAAAGACCAAGTTATTAAGACAATTTTTGTGTTGAAGTGTGCTGTCATTTTGCTCTGAAACCCAAAAATTGTTTGTGTAAACAAAGATACAGGGAAGAGTTTATGAGGGCTGATTAGGCCGTGTTTCCCAGCCTGATGTAAAAAGTAGAGCGAGAATGCTATCAGTTCTGCACTGAGATTGACTTTTGCTTTTGTAACATTTATTTTCAATTGCAGTTAAATTGTATATTAGGGTAAATCACCCATGCCTCAAACCTGGTGTTGAAAATAGTCTCTGATTTTGCTCATAAGAGTGTTTACCTGTAATGATTGTAACACTAACCTTGGCAGGATTTGAAGGGGGTGTGTGCATTTTGATTTAAGAAGCAAAACACTGTTGGTATGTTTTTCCTCCCTGACTGCTTCAGTCCAAGGCGGCCAGCCAGCTATTCCAGGTTTACCTTCCCTGAATATGGAAGCATTAGGGAGCTGGTGTTCCTGGTACATTTGGGATGTAGACTGGTGTTTATAGACTGTGGTGATATGGCATTGGCAGAAGTCTACATGTGAGGAAAAATGGTGTCTGCGAAGACATTTGGCCTGTTGAAGACAACTTTGGTGCTTTATAGGAAGTACTAGATGTTGTTTCCACTGCTCTAAATCTCAGACTTGACTCAACTCTTGAAATGCAGCTTTCCAAATTATGCTGTATGTCTGACAGGTTGAGTGGGAATGGGGAATTGTCCATAGAGTCTACCTTCTTGAGGAAATTGTGTTTTCATCAAGGGCTCTAGTCCAAAAACACTACAGGATTGTTCTTCGTTTTTAAGGTGGAGGTGCTGTTGACGACTGGTTGGTTAACTGTCTCTTGGAATGGCCCTGCTGAGGTTGGGGGAGCTGGATAGACACTCATGAGGCAAACTCCCCTGGTGCAGGTGGGGGTTAAGGAATATTCTCTGTCAATTTGAAAGTTGGCACAGGTGTCACTGAAAATCACATCTGTGAAATTTCTCTTAAATACCTCTGGACAGAACTGTCCTAGAGGTTTTGATGTGGTTTGGTTGAACAAGTTGTTAAAATCATAGCTGATTGTTGAGCTGATTGTTGAGCTGATTGTTGAGCTGCTTGTAGGAAGTGTCATCTAGCCATCTTCAGTCTCTGCCACTGCTGTCCCTTTTTTTTGGACCACGTAGGTGGCTACTTTTTTCTAGTAAGGCTTAATTACGGAAGACATTTGCCTTTTGCTTCTTTGGCCCCACCTCATTTATGAGTGATGTTCGTCTGAGAGGGCATCTATCTTCCATCTTTCTCTTGCTGTTAGTCTGAACAACTTGCTCACTGCAGTGGAAGGATTTTTGTTTTCATGGTTTCCTGGTGCTTGACATACTCCTTCTTGCAGGCAGTGAGTTTGAACAGCAAGTGTTTAAGTTATTTGTTGACAGCACAAAGTATCCTGTCACAATTCATTATCTAAAGCTTATCCAAGGGTTACAGGTAGGCAGAGATGAGCGTGCCCTCCAGTGGATGTTACTCAGTGTAGTTTGCATGCATGTTGCACTTTAGGTTAATTTGTATGGCTTTCCTGGCCCCTTAACTTCAAATCTACAATTCCCTATGGCTGGGGATTCAACATTTGCTCCTTTCTTGATCTGCCTTTCCCACTTGTTACATTTTCTGCCTACCAAAGAATTTGAAAGGTTCCTTAAAAGTGAGTTTAAACTCTTGGTCTCCCTGTGAAAGCACTTAGTAAGATATGCTGACTGTCAGAGAGTCTACTTTGGAGTTTAAAGAGCGAAAATGTTTTCCTATCTGCTTGTGCACTGCCTCAACTGAACTTTTGTTTTTCTGTGCTATTAGGAAGTGCAGGACGATGCTCAAAAACATGGTTATGCAGTTGGTACCAAAGAAAACAATCTTCTATTTCCCAGACTTTTTTTTGACATAGTCATGGGAGTTAAAATCTTGGGTTTGTATTTTCAGGAGAGTAGAACTGGGAAGAGTTTCTAGGTTTAGAAATGCAAATGTGGAAGTTGTAGTGTTTAATTCTGTGTGTTAAAACTGACCCTTTGCATTGGCTTGTTTAGCTAGAGAGAAATGTTCTGTGCCCTTGCCAATCTGTGTCACAGTGAGTTTATGAAAAGAACTTAATGAAAATTTTATTTCATATATACAGTACAAGGGTGGATAATAATGGTATCCTGTAGAAGTAAGGCAAGTGTTAGGACTGAGACCTCATGGCAATCACTTCCAAGACAAAAGGTGCTTCTAAATTAAAAAGGGTGTGATATGTTTTTGCCTGATCTTCTATTAATTTAAATGTGCAAAAAATATTAAGCATGTGTCACATACTTTATAACCTGCCAGTAAAAATCCAGAACAAAACTTGAACTGTTCTGAGCTCAAAATTTGGAAGTGGAAAGAAAAATATTGGAAGCAAGTGTTACATATATTACATATAAAAAAATATAAGCTTTTGAAATCTAATCCAGAAGCTTGGTCGAGAAAGGATTTTCATTGATGAATTTGTTTGTTTGTTTTCTGTTGTTATGGTGTTTTTTTGGTTTGGCTTGGTTTTTTGGAGTGGTCAAGAGGTTTGTGCTATTTACAAGACCAAAAATACACCTACTTGTTGGGTAGCATAAACATGGAATATTAGTCTTCTGTCAAAAGTTACATAGTGAAGGCTGCTATAAGTAGGTCAAATTACTGTAAAAAATGTTGCAATTAATACAAATGAAATATTGTTCACTGCCTAACTGTAAGAAAGATAGGGAAAATGCTGCTTTTGGGCTACATCTACTACTGAACTTATCCCTTGGCGTGTCAACAGTAAGATGTAGTTTTGTTTGGCCTTCTTTCATTTGCTGTATATAACGTGTGATTTCAGACAGCATTTCTTGTGGAGGCTTTTTATTCAGCTATGGTGCTGAAAAGAAGAATCTGGTGTTTTCTCATACTTTGGAGGTTTGTAATGAGCTCTTTGGCCATTGTTTCTGAGAAAGCTGAAGTGTGAAATGACAGACACATACAGCAGAGTAGATAGGAGGCTGGGTGCCTGGATAGACAAGTTGTATAGACTGAATCCAAGAGAGAATCCCTCACTGCTGCCACAAGCTTTGAAGAGAAGGGCATTCAGAGGAGAGGCACACGGGTTGTTCCTCCATAGGCTAACGCATTGCCTGGGTGGTGTAGCTTTAACACAGTCAGGTGATTTTGATGTAGGGAACCTTCAAGCCACCTTCCTGAATGGAAAGAAATCAAAGACTAAGGTTGATGTAGGAGCTTTTTATACATATATATATATGTGTGTGTGTGTGTTTATTGGGCAAACTGAAATGCTGACTATTGAACTTGCTTGTTCCTATATTCTGGGAGCCTTGGAAGTGGAAAATATATCTTGAATTGCTGTTTGTGTTGAAGTTCCTGATGCATTCATTGAGCTGTACAACTTTTGGCTAAAATATTTGCTGGATTTGTTTCTATTTTTTTCTCTGCTATGACCTATACATCTCTTCACTTGCAGGTTTTACGGCAGGAATTCTTCCTATGTCCATGGAGGACTGGATGCCAGTGGGAAACCACAAGAAGCAGTGTATGGTCAAGCTGTGCGTATCAAAATGAGTCCTGTGGTCCTCATTAATGTTCAGAACTTCCTGTATAAATCAGTTTTTTTCTTTAACCAACTACTTTGACTTTCTTATCTGGTAAATAATGTCTTGTAATACTGCCTTCTGTTCAGAGGCAGATAGGAATTTGTTGGCTTGACTTTTTTTGCTTGATTGTTGCTGTTGTTACTGTGGGTTGTGTTTGATACATGGGCTTTGCATCTAGATGGCAGCAAATACGTTGAGGATGGGAAACAAAATCAAGAGGACCTGTTAGACTAGCCTTATTTCAGTTAAAAGTGGTTCCTTGGGAAGAAGACTTTAATCTTTGTGGCTTACTTTGAATTTTGTATGTTATAATACCAAATTCTCCTGTGGGTGGAGTTTTCTTCAAAAGGAATAAAAGCGAAATATGTCCAGGAAACACAAGTTTTTGCTTTGGTTGTAGCTTTTTCTCAGAATAATGTCTGTTACCTAGGGGCACCTGTCTACGTGGTACCCACATCTTTGAGCAGCGTTGCACTTAGCCCAGGGCAGGTTTGGTTTCTTTTCCTTTTGCCAGCTGAACCTCTGTTGGCAGTAGGAAAATCTTGGCAGTGGAGATGTTGCCCACTCCTGTGACGTTTGGGTACTTCATGGATACACAGATGGTTGGGGTTTTATGTTTGCAGGAGTGGTGGTTGTTTTTTTTTTAAACACAAGGAAATCCTCTCCCTCTCACAGGCCCTTTAAAAAAATGAAAGCATTGAAATGGGTCTTATGTAGTAATACAGCTGGAAAAAGTGGACAGCATGTTGTTAAGCTATTTGACTACTCTGAGAAGTACTTCAACCCTGGTGGAAAACTCCAGAATAAAAATTACGTGAGCTCAAGTAGACTGTCGTCAGGGAAAGACAGTTCTTGTTCCTGTATTTAGCTTTTGAGCTTCAGTGGGGTACTTTTTTGTGTTACTTAAAAGTTCTTAAAAGGTACTTAAAAGCTCTGTACAAAACTCAATGTAGCTGAAATGTAACTCTTTTTCTAGGAGATACACAAGAAAGTGATGTCATTACAGTTCAGTGAATGCCACACCAAGATTCGTCATGTGGATGCTCATGCTACTCTGAGCGATGGGGTGGTTGTGCAAGTCATGGGAGAGCTGTCAAACAACGGGCAGCCAATGAGAAAGTTCATGCAGACCTTTGTACTTGCTCCAGAAGTAAGTATATGTAAAATTGTTTTTAACTACAACTAATGATGATGGAAGCCTGACCTGTAGCTACAAGTTGTCATACTGGGACAAAAGATATGATCTGGATTTTAGAGCTTGGCCCAGAGGCTGTCATTAAATGTGTTATAGTATGTGAATGCAGAGAAATGGGTATATTGGACCCATCCTGAGCTGGTTTATTTTTTTAGACTTGAGATATTGGAGCAGTAGAGCAAAGCAAATTGGAGCTTGCATTTCAGAGCTGCCATTGGCACAAATAAACTAAAAACAACAACAAAAACATCAGCTCTGCAGATCCAGTCTCTAGTGCAGTTTTCTTAAAGTCTGCTGGCACATGTGAGTACGGGTTGATGCTGCACAAGTTACTGCTCAAATTTAGCTCCTAGCAAAAGCAGAGCAGTGCTAGGGTAAAGGGTGTTTTGTGTTCTTTATAGTTCGTTTCCTCCACTTCGTCACAAACTATTGTGTGGCTGATAAATAATGTTTCAGAGTCTTCTTGAACGTCTTTGTTGTTTTCCTATGCAATGCTGTAAGCATACAGCCTCCCTATGGAAGCTTATTCTGTTTTTTTATTGTAAGTTTTCGTAATAGGGAAAATTCAGATTCCTTGATGAAACTGAGGGACTTTAGTTAGAACCTATGATTTTCATGACTTAGCAAAAGTGGGTTTTTTTCTGCTTGAAACTTCTATTTTCAGTTGAGCGGAAGTTACTGTTCAGTTGTTTGCTTAGAGAAGAGGTACCACTTGCAAAATAGCATTAGTGAAATAGTCTTCTTCCAAAACGTTGGTGTGTACCCCAAAGTTTATATCTCTAATCCATCCTTGTTGTTGACTGCTAATTTATAGGATTTATTAAAAAAAAAAAAAAGGCAGCATGTTGCTCTTTTACAGGGTTCTGTTCCAAACAAGTTCTATGTCCATAATGATATCTTCAGATATGAAGATGAAGTATTTGGGGATTCAGAAGGAGAACTTGATGAAGGTGAGAAGAACTGTACTTGTGATGTAGAGTTTGTCTTGCTCTTGTTCCTCTAGCACATGTGCAGAGCTTTCAGAAGTGTACAGAGGAGCTGGAAAGACACAACCTATATTGCATTCTCAGGGAGCATTGTAATTTGGGAGGGGACTGAAGCAGGCAGTATAGCTTATGTTGCTGGGACTGTCTGCTGGTCCAAAACATTATGTCAAATTAAGGTGGTGTAATCGTACCTTATTCCTTGAAGGACCAAACTGGCTCAGGGTGGGTGAGACTTGGTACAGAATGGAAATAACAAGCAGTAGTACTTTTGCTGCAACTAGTTTCATCAGGTAGCCTTGATTTCTCTGCTCAGTCGAATTTGTAGATGAAGTGATTTGAAGAAAAGGATCTAATTGGCTTTTCGAATATGAGATGTAATTCATATTCATAGCATCATCACATTCATCAACTCATTTCTACTCACAATCTGAACTTGACCTTACTGTTTGGGTAGGTTGTTTCCCCTCTGTTCGTTGAGACAAAGCAAATCAAAGGAGAGTACAGCCAGGATGTATGGACATGTGTTCACCTGATAGTTTCTGGACATTTTTCATGTTGATTCTATGGAACAAAGCATCTTTGGAAATCATCCTTGTATTTGAGGTTAATCATGGTTTTAGGTACTGAGGTTTATGAGTTAACAATGCAATCTTTCTCTTTTACTGCCACCATATGAAAAGCATGTCCTGCTTTCAAAGACCCTTGAACCTTCTTCCCAGAACTTTCTAGCAGCAATATGTTTCTAGTTTCTCCCTTTTGTGAAAATAGTAAGAAATAAAGCCTCTTGATAGAATGGAAGGGTCTTGTGCCTTTTCTTGCAGCTGATTTTGGCTTATTTTGTTAAGCTTTAATTTGATTACTACTAGTTTGATCTCCTTTTATTTTAAGTGTGGCTTGTGTATGCTTGCAGAGGTGCTTAAGGAAGGTTTTCTTTTTGTGTCAGAATCTGAGGAAGAAGTGGAAGAGGAGCAGGAGGAAAGACAACCGTCGCCTGAACCTGTGCAAGAGAATGCAAGCAGTACTTACTATGAAAACCATCCTGTAACGTAAGAAGTCAATTTTATTCTATGAAGTTGCTTTTTTAACAAAACCAACAGAATCGCTTTAGCTTTGGATTCTGGATGTGATTTAGCAAGAACTGTAGGACACTACATTTAACTTGATGTGGATCTATGTTATGTTAACATTGTATTATTTTTAAGCATTGATTCTTGAAGGGAGAGAGGAAGTGGGGGCTGTTGTTATGTTTGTAAGTTATTTTCATTTCTGTTTTCAAATGTGAGGTGAAAGGTAGCAACCGTGTTTGTATACTGACTTAATGTGGTCTTCAGGTGGTAGTCTTCAGGAACAGGTGGTTTAACCAAGGGGTGGCTAATGATACATTACCTCTCAAATTTGGGTAGCATTTGAAGTTGAGAAGAAGGTCTACTTTCTGAGAAGCTGCTGTACAGCTACATTGGAGGAGTGGGTTTGTGCCCCAAGTGTCTTCAAAACTAAACAAGATTAAATAAAAAGGTTTCTTTATGTTTTTACAAGAAAAATACATTTTGTTTAAAAACAAAAAACAACGACAAAACCAAACAACACCAGAAGCCTGTGTTTTTTTTTTTTCAAACATAGGAATGCCTTTTAAAGGTCTAGAACTGATCACCTGCTTTCCTTGTTAAAAAAAAAAAAATATGACATCGCTAGATGAGGTCTTACCAGAATCATTGGTAAGACTAAATGCAGGTCACATAAGGCTTTTCCTGAGAAACCTTACAGAAGAGGAGAGTCTGCTGGAATTCTGGCAGTGACTTGGGAAGTTTTTGGTGCCTAAAAGCGTTAAGTCATGTTTTGGGGTTACTGTGCCAACTGGAAAGAAGTTGCAAAGGCAAGATTCATTAGATAGTCACTTAGACATAGGCTAACCCATGTCAGGAGCTGCGTAGGCAGAAGTAGGTGGAATTTGGTAAACTTTTGGGGTGACTGAAGAGAGAACTGAAGATCTTCAGATCCCTTACATTTTGCACACACAGAGTGGAGAAGTTATGTGCAATTTTCAATAAACAAGACTTGCAACTCCTTGGGCAGTGAACTTACATAGTGTTTTTGTAAATCAGCTACAGGTTTCATTCCAAAATTGGCTTCATTTCTGTGTATAGCTGAATCTTCCGTTGGTCTCTCTCCATGTTTCTATTACTTTAGGAGCAGCAATTCTTAAGCACCCAAGGGTTTATGTGTCTGTGTAATTTTCAGATTATCTCCAGAGAATTGTAAAACATGTCTTTGCTTCAGCAGGAATAAAGTTGGCTTTGTACTCAACTACAGGGCTACAGCTTAACTTTTCACAGTATTGTCAATGTAGCTGCCATGTGGCAGCAACTGGAAGCAGAACAATATTTTTAATACCAACCTTTACCATAGCATAGCTTATATAAAAAGTTATAAAATCCAAAGCATAAAGTGCATTTGATTATTGTAGCAATGGAATAGAGGAAGCACTAGAGGAACCATCTCATGAACCCGAGCCAGAACTGGAATCAGAAACAAAAACCGAGGAGCTGAAAGCTGAAGGAGAAGAGAAGACCCTTGAGGAGCTAGAAGAAAAGTCTCCATCTCCACCTCCTGTAGAACCTGTTTCACTACCACAAGAACCACCAAAGGTTAGTTAAGACTCATGTCTTTGCTTCTGGGTGCAGATTTGCATTTGAACTTAGACTTTTTGAGTGGCCAAACTGGTACCTCTTTTCAGTGTCATGCTGTATGAACAGTTAGACTTAAACCTTGAACTTGTGAAAATGTGAAGTTTCACTCAAAAAGGAAAGAGGGTTAAAGTGCTGCTCAAGTCACTATTGTAAATAGAACACTTTTCTTGTAAAGTGTGCGTGTGGTTTTCTGCATGTATAAAACTTTTTAAACATGGAGTTAATTTATTTTAAGAAAATACTTCAAGCTACCACCACCAAAAACCTCATACAATGGGAACCACTGCTCTTCCTTGAGAAAACCCATAATGCATTGACACTTGCAAAATTGCTGGCAGTATACATTCAGAATCAATATGGGGTCATTGAAAGGGGTCTTATAAGAAAAATGGGGACAGACTTTTTACTAGGGCCTGTTGCGATAGGACAAAGGGTAATGGTTGTAAACTAAAAGAGGGTAAATTCAGACTAGGTATAAGGAAGGAATTTTTTACACTGAGGATGGCGAAACACTGGCCCGGGTTGTCCAGAGAGGTGGTGGATGCCCCATTCCTGGAGACATTCCAGGCCAGGCTGGACTGGGCTCTGACCAACCTGATCTGGTTGAAGATGTCCCTGCTCATTGCATGGGAGTTGGACTAGATGAGCTTTAAATGTCCCTTCCAGCCCAAAGTATTTTATGATTCCATGAATTACCATCTCCCTTAGAGGCAGGATGCCTAATCTTAAAAACCATCATGCAACCCATGTATCATCTGATGTAGTTACACTTAGGCAGTTTGAAAGAGATGGGAGGAACTGGTGAAAGCTGGAGAGAGGTCATTTTCTAGCTCCAGCGTGTGTCCCCTATCTTTTTTCTCAATCCTTTTCCTCTTCATTTTTACTTCTGACTTCTGGCATCCGCTTTCTTTCTTTGTGTAGAAGACACATAACGCTACAGGGTTTTCAGTCCGTGATTTGGTTACATTGTGGAAAGCAGTAATCTGGGGATGCTGAGGGAACCAGGCTCACTCAAGTAGTGACAGTGGGTATGGTACATACTTGCTCCACACCGTTGGAGTCCACAGATAGCTAGAACTGCAAATCTTTGTGTATCTTTGTTGTAATGCTTGCACAGCAATTATTTAATAGTTCAATATGAACCAAAAGTGTATTTTCAGCAGACGAGTTTCCCTGTAGGAAAATCAGTGGTTTGCGATGATTAGTAGTGTAGGTGTGTTGCCTTTCCTGCAGGCTTTCTCTTGGGCTTCAGTGACCAGTAAAAACCTGCCTCCTAGTGGTACTGTTTCTTCCTCTGGAATTCCACCCCATGTTAAAGCACCAGTCTCACAGGTAACCCATCTGTGAACACTTTGGATTGTCTCATTACTTCTGCAAACTGCTTCAGTTATTAAATTAACAGAACAATTTGTTTGACTTAAAATTGCACAGATTAATTGTGTCTTAAATGTTAATGCACTCACCTTGTTGCAAGTGAAGGCACGTACATGTAACAGGTGTAACTTTGGATGATTGTGACGTTAAAATCTGTTCGTGTGGAAACGAGTAATCACTGCTGAACTTTTTTTCATCTATCTTAGTGGGATATGGTTTTATTTACAAGGAAAAAAAAAAGGGGGGGAGGGGGGAGAAAAACCCCCTCCCCACAAAATGGTAGTTTTCTAAAGTATGGTTGACGGAGATATTTCATTGGCAGAAGTGCACCAGCAGTGAAAAATAATAGCACCATTTCCAAGAAGGTGCAAGGTGGTCTTGTAATTCTAATGTCTACCGAAATACACTGGATTTCATGATTGGTTTATAATTAACTTGTTATAGAACCCTGTACCAACTTATGACTGTGTGAGGAATGGAAGGATTCATATTTCCTTGCCAAGACAATCCTGTCTTCCCATTCCTAGGTTGGTTGGGGGAGGAGGAGAAAGAGGAAAGAAGGTCTGACTGGGTGATTGCTAATGTCGTGCACATGCCAAGCTGGTGTGAGATGGTCTGAGACTCTCAGTTCAGCTGCCTCCATGTTATAAAAGTCCTTAAAATAAAAATTTGTGCTTTAATCTCTTCTACTGACGCTGCACACCAAAGCACTGTGTGTTGGAGTAGCTCACGTCCAACCTGTTTTAAAAGACTTCAGCAGAGCAGAAGGGTTACTGCATCTGTTGGTTTTGCGCTGATATTTTTCTCAATTTTTTACTGACAGAGAAGAGCCTGTCTAGGATTGCCCTTCAACCAAATGCAGGTTAATAAATGAAAACAGAAAAAAATATAAAGGGGAAAAAAAAAATCCCTTGTGTGGTGTTACTTCTGGTTTGTTAGGGCTGTCATGAAAATCAGATAATGTCTGTGTAATGAGTTGGGAAGCCTGTCTGTCTTCATCAGCTTCAAGAGGGCTTTGAGCATTGAGGTAGTATTTAAGCAGTAAAAGCTGTGTTTTTTCTAGTACAGAATAGATTTTCCTTATGCAAAACCAAAATTGTTTTTCTAGTTATGATTGATTTGCAGAAGAGAGGGTTGATTTTTGTAATATGATGGCAAGAATCATTTAAAATTACCTGTATAGGAGAGTAGAATATAGCTTAGAGGTGTACACATAAAATTCTTTTACATTGCGTATACAGCTTGTCATGCTTTCTGCCTTTTCAATTACTTTTGCTGTGACTGTGTTTAAGTAATTCTGCATGGAGGTTTCTGAATGATGCTTAAGTGGCAAGAATTTAAAGTCTTGGCTCTTCTGGAGACAGAATTAGTCAGTTCTCAGCTCCTCTTCTTGCACACTTCTCAGACGTGGCATACAGAAAAGTGGTAGAAAAGGCACCTGAACAATTTCTACAAGGGATCACAAATCAGTAGCAGCTTTTTCCTGTTCTGGATCCATTGATGTCAGATACTGTGCATGTAAATGAGGACAGTAGGTGGCCCCAATGGATGGGTAGCTCCTTTGGAATGCTGTTCTAGCCAGTATCTGTGATGTTAAAAGGCTGCTGTTACCTGTCCTTCTCATTCCTTTCTCCACATCACTCCGAATTTTTCCCCCACCTTTTATCAAGTTAATAATACAGCCTCTGTAAGTACTAACTCAGCACCCCTCTAAGGATGTGCACATACCGCTTTGGTTAGAAACCAGTTCCGTTCCTGTTTTGGTACAGCTATGGAGTTAAACAAGTCAGTGTTTCTTGTTCTTTTTCTTCTTAGAAATCAACAGGGATGGAAGAACTGAGTACTTAAACCTGATAGCAATAAGTGTCTAAGAAATGGGGGTCTGAATGTACTGAGTTTCTCTTTAGAGGTATAATTTATAATGCAGTAAATATACGTGAGTAAAAGATGACAGGGGAGCTCCAGTGACCCATGAGGTGGTATGACGAAAAGAGATTCAACAGGAAGACTGATTTTTTCTAGCTTATTCTTGGAATTCAAAAACTGATCTTAGCAATGCTGGAAGGACAAGCTAATGCCTAGCTGGGTAGAGCATGAGTGATAGGAGGGCTGAAACCTTTATTTGGTACGTAATACCTGCATATTTCCTGTAAAGTAGTCTTTTTACCCCAGTGAGGTAGTCTGACTGGAACCGTCACTTGTCTTGAGTCCTCAAAGGAAAATAAGGGAGATGTTTCACATAAGCCACTTCTCCACTGCAGTCTGGGCCTATAGCCATTCTCCTTGTGTTTAGTGTTCTTCAGAAGTTAGTGTTCTTCTTTCTGCTCCTAAGGATAATTTTGTTTTTCCAAGTTAAGAACCCAGCACAGCAGCAGCTGCTGGACCGTTGTGCAGAAAATGGAATTTAAAACATGTTGGAAATTGCTTAAGTAACCAACAGGCTGTGTAGAAATATTTTTGATTGTTCTCTCTTTTTCCTCAAATTATCTTTAAAAGCGTTTTTTGCTTGCAAAAATTGGAATAGGTGTTTTAGTTCCTGCGAATTTGAAGGATGTCCTTTGAGCATCGTGGTCTTGACATCAGGAAAGTTGAAGATTCCCCTCAGCAGGTAGTCTGTAGAAATTGTCATTTCTGGTGGCTTTATTGTATCGGAAATACTTATTACACTTCAGAAGGCTTTTGTTTTGTTCTCCTCTCTCTTTATGGTAGGTTCCCTGTAGTTGTTCTGCAGTGTAGGAAAAGAATCCTTCAGAGACTTGGAGAGATCTCTTTGTGTTCATCTCGCACAACCTCTTAATATGTGAAGTCTGACCTTGGCACGAGGAAGCTTCAGTTGATCGATGTGGGCTTTTTAGTCAGGTTGAGGAATTCTTGAGTTCCAGGGCATTGGGGTCTCAACACCCGGTCCAACATGGAAAATTCACCTTAGCTGTGTCTTGGGGAGATGTTCTGATTGAGAGATGTTTGCTTTGAACACTGCAGTCCTGGATTGGTACAGAGGAATTTATAGAGGCAAAAAAACCCCGAACAACTTATTCCCAACCACATTGACATGGATATATCTCTTCTGGAGTTAGTTTTGTGCATGCCACTTATCTATGTTTTGTGTTGTGGGTTGGTTTTGGTTTGGTTTGGTGAGTTTTAGGGGTTTTTGTTTTGTTTTTTTACTGGCCAGTGTTTAATAATGCATATTCTCCTCCTGTTTTAGCCAAGAGTTGAAACTAAGCCTGAAGCTCAGTCTCAGCCTCCTCGGGTACGTGAACAGCGACCCAGGGAAAGACCGGGTTTTCCGCCTCGAGGACCTCGACCAGGTAACGTGGATCAGCATGTGTGTGTCTGTTTGGGACTAGTCAATGAGAAGTGTCTCCTTGATGGATCTTGCCCATACCTGTAGTGTATTTGGCTGACAATGAACTGTCTGTTCCTGCTGTCTTCAACTAAAAATGAAGGAATGTGATCAGGAGTCCAAGCTGGTGATGAGTTCTTGCAAAGCTCAAGGCATTATTTCCAAGCTTCTGTTTTGTTGAAATTTTTTTTTCATACTCAGGCTACTAGCTTATGTGCTTGAGTACCTTTCACATGGCTTGATGCAGTTCTGAAAAGCTGGTCTGTAAATGTGATATTTTTTTCCATGTCCTCTGATTTTGCTGAACCTTTGAAGGGTTAAATGCCCGTTGTTGCTCTTTGTTTTAGAAGAAAACCTTCACAACTTGTCAGTCTCAGTCAGTTGATAATTCTATACATATTTTTCCATCTTGTGTAATTGTCTAAAATGCTGTTCTCCATTTGGCTGCCTCATATTTGTCTTAGTTTATAAGCAGGCAGCTCTTTTTATTTTCTTACTCATACCAAGTATTCAAGTCTGTAGGATGGTCTGGCTAGAAAACATGCACATTTCCTGACAGCCATCACAAGTGATGTTATAATGTCAAAATCTTCTGAGTTGCATTCCTCAGTCCAGCCTGATCACTTGGCAAGCCTCTGTGCACAGTTGGACAAAACCTATCTAGTCAAAGGCCCAGAATTACAAGTTGTTGATGACTTCATCTTCCTTAAGCATGAAATGAAATCACAAGTTGTAAGAGGGAAGTGGTGTTTGTGACTATCCTGAAGTGCTGGTGTAAAGCTGGCAGGGTTTTGGCAAAGGGCTGCCTGCAGAAGTGGTTAAGCCTCAGTGACTGTGAGCGTCTGCACCAGCTTTAGCTAAAATTGGCTGTAATTAAGGTTTTCAGTAAGTGTATGCCAAACTGCAGTACAGACTGTGCTTAAAAGTGCTTTTTTCTTTTTGCTTGGATAATGCAAATATATCTTCAGTTGGGGCAACACTGAAACTGAAAGGATTTAAGGCACCATGAAAGAACCATGACATCTGTTAGCAGTTAACATTCCTTGGGTTTTTTTAATGTCATCTGTAGCAGGGAGCAAAAGCTACAACTTGTGGCTAAATGAAGTTGCAAATCTGTATTTCTGCTATTCTTGGATGCGGGTGCAGCAAAACTGTAGTGCAAGTCCTCCAGAGAGCATGTAACAGAGCTTGAGTGTTTGCATTCTGATCTTATGCTGGGAGGTACCATGGGCAGGGGAGAAAAAGCTGAAATCTCAGTTGACCAAATGGTAGACCTTCAGCCCTATAGTCTTATTTTCAAAGGAAGTCAGCGAGCCGTTTTATTTCTTTAAGGAAAGCTTTCAAACACGCTAGCAAGCTTGCTGTAAATGGGCTTGTGGGGGAAACCGAGGAGAGAAAGAGGCACATACCTATGCTGTAATACTTCAGGTACAGAAGGGGTAACAGTGTGCTGCTGTCACACTGCAAGGCAAGTAATGATTTAGCAGGGAAATACAGGGAAAGATTTTATTTCATGTGCTGCTAAACATTGGTTGAGCTAGAGAGAACATGAGGAGCTGTCTTGTATTTGGAACGGAACGGTAGAAGATTAAAGCCAGAAGGGGTGACTGGCAAACACTGTTTTTAATGTGAGTGCCCAAGTAAGGATAGTGGTGTTGTGCCAAAGAATTGATGAGGAGATGACTTAAATCCAAATCTTTGAAAAAGTATGTTGTAATAGGTGGCGAGTTCCTCTTCAGCATCATGATTTAAGATATAACAGGAACCTCTCACACAATCTTACCCACTATGCCAGATGTTTTAGTTAACATGGGTTTATTTAGCCTAACCAGGGAAAATGGATGAATTGAAAACAAATACTTTGTGATATTACAGAAAAAATGTGGTAGAGATGTGCTCATAGGTGACAAAATTGTTGGGACTATGTGAAGAGGAAGATAGTATCCTCCACCCTGTGTCACCCATGGGGAATATAAGCTCAAGGGCTGAAGGTACAGAATTGTTTGAGTTACTCTTCTCAGTGCTGTTTGTAGATGCATTCATAAGAGCCTACAGGCCTGTTGTAACCCCAGCGGCAATACCTTCTTCTTTCTGTTGATGGCAGGGAGAGGGGACATGGAGCAGAATGAGTCAGATAGTCGCCGAATAATTCGCTATCCAGACAGCCACCAGCTCTTTGTTGGGAACTTGCCGCATGACATCGATGAGAGTGAACTGAAAGAGTTCTTCATGAGTAAGTAACCATTTCAGCTGCAGAGACTAAAAGGGAAAACTCTAAAAGGAAAAAACACGTAACATTCACTTAGGGCCACATGAGGGAACTTCTACACTATGTGACTCTACAGGTGTTGTCTGGAACAAGCAGAGGGGTGGTAGAGCTGGCACTGTGGTTTTTGATGACATGGCTTTTCCCTTGTGTTTTCCCAGGCTTTGGAAATGTGGTAGAACTCCGCATAAATACTAAAGGAGTGGGAGGAAAACTGCCTAATTTTGGTTTTGTGGTATTTGATGATTCTGAGCCAGTCCAGCGAATTTTAGTTGCAAAAGTAAGTATTGGCATTGACTAGATATCACAAGATGGATTGAATGCCCTAAACCCCGAGGAGTGTGGGCCGTCCCCATTTGTATTGCTGTTGTTCCTGGCATTCATTCAGGAATGACAGTTGTAAGAAAAAGATCATTTTGGCTTAGATTAGCTGTGCCAGCATTCCTCAAACTACATCATAGGGAATTCAGGTTTTCTATCCCTGCATATAGACACCACATGGATCTCAATGCTTACTTTTAGAGATCCTTTTAAGCTGAAAGCCAAGTATGTGACATTTTGAAGGCCATTGCCTGGATCTCTGATTTGTACGTCCTGGGGCAAGAAAAAGGAGCTAGGTTATTTGTTGTTGTGACGTGAGGAACTGGAGAGGAGAAAACAGCAGTTTTCATTTCTAGTATGTGGTAGCAAGACCGGGTAGAGCAGTTCTTCAGGAACATTAGCCCTGAAGTGAAGAGTCTAAAGACAACCCCTGCCCTTACTTGAGAAAGAGATTTTAATTCCTTGCATGTCAAATGAATTTTAAAATGCTGTTCCATTTACTGTAGACTTCAAAGGCTAAGGTTATGTGTTGCAGGGAACCGTAACACTTAATTTTTGTCTTTGGCATGTAAGTGAAGGTAGGCTGTAGCATGCAGCAAATGCAATGTTTTCATATGCCTTGTTTAACGGACTTTGTGAAATGGTGACTAACATGTGCCTTGAAAACTTTTCCCTATAAGCCTATTATGTTCCGGGGTGAGGTGCGCTTGAACGTAGAAGAGAAAAAAACAAGAGCCGCTCGTGAAAGAGAGACCCGAGGCGGAGGCGATGATCGTAGGGATATTCGGCGCAATGATAGAGGTCCCGGGGGTCCCCGTGGAATAGTGGGTGGTGGCATGATGCGAGACCGTGACGGAAGAGGACCCCCTCCAAGAGGTGGCATGGCACAGAAACTTGGCTCTGGACGAGGAACCGGGCAAATGGAAGGCCGTTTCAGTGGACAGCGTCGCTGAAGTCTCCACTGTGGGCAGACAGTCGTGGCAGTGGTACATTATCCATCGTGTTTGCATTCTTGTTAATTTCTTTTGGCTTTGGAATGTGACACAGCCCTTCTGATCATTTCTTTGATGTGAAAACATCCTTTGGTTTCCAGTTTAAATTGAGGTGGACATTCTTTCCCCAGTTTCACAACAGGAGTCACACTGTTAATTTATAAATGTAGACTTGGAGAATTGAGGACTGGGAAAAAAAAAAAANAAAAAAAAAAAAAAAAAAAGCCAAACGGTTAACTATCTGCAACAAAAGTGAACTTAAGGACATGCCCAATATAATTCAGGTCCTTTCAGTCAAAAACCCTCTGCTGCACATTTTGTTTAAATGTTACTGTTTCTGCCTGTTACTGTTGGCAACACAGATAGTGCAATTGGTGCAATTGGAGAAGCTTGCCTCTTTTTTTTTTTTCCTTCTTAGAACACTCTGCTCCGAACAAACTCGTGTTTACGCACTCATCAAAATGCACTAATGGGTACTCTGAACTCATTTATATTGACATCTGCAGGAGGCATCGGAGGAAAAAAACCCTTCATCCTCTTATTCAGACAGAATAGCTTGTGAAACGATTCGGGCATCTGATCTGCTTGCTGTGACCAACATATGTACACACACAAACCTTAATAAGACTACAAGTTTCTTCCAGAAGGAATCCATTTAGCTGTAAACTAAACAGAATCCAGAGTTTCAAAGTCATAGTCCTGAGTACGCACCAAGTTTGATAGCTGACGTGAGATTTTTCTATCTGCCCCTCTTCAGTACACTGATGGCTGCTCAACATGCTCCTCCTTCCCCTTCCCTTTTCCCCTTCGATAAGCACTGTACAGTGAAATTTGTCTTGACTGTATTTGAGTTCTCTGGTAATGTAATAAGCATGATGGTGCCTTCTATGAATACATCATTCCAGTCTCACTGGTGATTTTGTACAGTATAGTGTATAAATTACTGTGCTGCAAAGCCAATCGGCTGCAAAGCATTTCAAGGAAATAACTGAAAAATTGTATTAAAAAAAATTGCAGTATCTTTCAATCAGTAAACATTGCTAAAATTATCATCCCCCTTGCTCTTCAATTAGCAAGTTTGCCTGTTTTTTTGCAGAAGGGGGGAAGAGAGGAAGAAGGCATCCAAGTAGTCTCCAGGTTGTCTCTTCTCTTTAATCAAAGAAAACAGAGTTGAAATCTCTCTTGGGTGTGAATTTCAGAAGTCAGCCAAGAAGGTTGAACACTTTTGGCCAGCTCATAATCTGCAGAACTGAGCATCCTTTGTGAGGGTGAGCTTGTCAAAGGAGGATACTGCAATTTTCAGAGAATGAAATAGCAGCTCTGAAGTATTTGCATTTTCCAGTTGCGCTTTTTTAAAAACTCTTCCTCATTTTGCACATAACTCTCAGCTGAAGTTGTTGACACTTCTGTGGCTCCGAACTAAAGGGTAGAAAGGAGACATCCTCTTCTTTGGTGTGATGTGTGGGTTTTCCCAGCAGAGAGGTCCGTTTCTGGATGATGTTCTGGAGCACATTCCCGTAACCGCAGCTGCAGCAGATGGGGCGTTTTGGCTTGATGCCAGGGCATGCAGCAAGTGCCCGGCCCTGAGGTGTCAGAAGTAAAGGAAGGGGGTGTATTTGTGTGTATGTCTGTGTGAAAGCATGACCACTTGAAGCTGCTTCTAAGCATGGAAGACCTCAAATAAAATAATTGCAATTTCAAGTAAAAGCAGATAGGGCATCATAGCAATCTGTCTCTGGGTTATGCAATCATTTGCTGTTAGCGAGTACATCGGGAGATTTTGCATATGTTTTTCTGATATGTTAGGCAAAGTCAAGTGGCATCTATCTGTTTTCTCCCAGGCTCGAGGTCTTCTGTGTTTGATGGTAAGTCTTGCACTATTTTCATACATGTTTTTTCCAGGGCACATTTTTTCCAGTTTCTGTTTTTGTATTTCAGGTTTTTGTTCGAAGTCTTGCATTTTCAGTTGTTACCTGGAAATTTGTAGTACTTGAACTGCTCACCGCACCACAACCCCATTTAGGTTTGAAGCCCTCGGACAAATTGCTGTCATCAGTTAGCAGTTTGCCACCAGTCTGTTTTGTGTAGCCTNTTTTTTTTTTTTTTTTTTCCCTTTTGTAGTGCTGTGGTGTTTTGGTGCCACCTGATTCATTTGTATGGCAAATGGCACTGGGAATAATGTCAACAACAAAAACCGGAGTATTAAAAAGAGCTACTGAGCCATTCTGCTTTCTGGCTTGCTTCTTAAGTGATGTGAAAAACCATTGGAACGTCATCTGGAGAAGTTTACATGGTGATAGCTCACCTGCTGTACTGTGGACTCCTTCCGTGTTCTCAACCCTCTGGACAGTAAATGTACCTCTTGGGGCAAAGGAAGGGATTCACTGACCATTACTGTTAGTTGCTGATTTGTGGCTGGTGGGAGTGTTTTGTCGTTACGGTTCTATTTCAATACACTTGGCTGACCATCTTGGCTTTAGTAGGTATACAAGACAGTGGATTACCATCTTTATTGCTGTAACATGTCAAGCATTATATGCTAGTAGATTCTAGTTTAATTGTTGCAGGTGGAAAGTATTTTTCCTTTTAAGTTTCCATTCTGAATGTGTTTTGACTAAACATACCAATAAACTACTGATGTCTGCAGCATTTATCCATGTCCCTCATTCTCTTGAATGCAGGTTGCTGTAGAGCACTGGTTCAGCCTTGCTATATAGAAATTTTTTTTGAAGAAAATTGCTGCTGGTTTGTCAGATGACAGTGGGAAGCCATAGTAGCACAGTGTCACATACTTAAGTGTCATATATTTCAAGTGTTTGACACAAGTTGATGAGCAGTGGTTTGTTGTGGCTGTATAAATTGATTTCCTGGGACACTGGCTTAAAAAAGCACAGGGTCGGCAAGCCTGCCAGTGGCTGGAATGGAGCAAGGTAAAAAATACATATGCGTGCCATACGTGAGAGCTGGTGGGCTTTGAGTGGAGAAACAAGTGAGGAAAGGTAAGGGGGCAGCTGAAGGATGTCAGCAGTGACATGTTCAGTGCTGTGGTGGCCTCGACTGTTCCCTTGGTAGTAACCACGTGCAGACACAGCCTGCACTAAGGTGCCGTTAGGCAGGTGGCTGTGATTTTAGAAAGGCCTTCGCAGTCACAGCGATTGCTGGGGCGTTTGCATTTCCTGTGGAGAAAACACTATGACTTGGACAAGGAGATTTCTTGGACATGATGGAAGATGACAGCCAGCTGCCCGATAAACCTTGGGAAAACTCCACTTGGGGTGTGTGGGTAAAGTCTGGCTTCTTTTAAGGGGGAGAAAAACAGGTTGAGACTTCAGTGTATCTGTTGTGCAAGTTGTGACTGGTGTCACTTGAGCTGAGGCAGTCATGGTGCTTCTCATGTTGTCTGTGCAGCACCTCCTGTTCCCTCCAACAACTGGGAACAGGGTGAAGCACAGCAGGGGGGTGTGTGTGTGTGTTTTACATGCCTGTACATTAAAGTTGAGAACAGCTTTTGCAGATGCTGACATGATGCTCTTCTATGCTGCCTTATTTCCATGCAGTTTTAATTGCAGCACCACTGGGGTAACATGAAATGCAACTCTGCCCTCTGTCTCCAGATGGGTCCCCTTCCGCGGGGTAGCAGTTCCGGACTGGGGGCACTCGGGGTCACCTCTCACACGACTTGACTAAGTGCTGCTGCGGGGGAGGAAAGACGGGAACGCACAGGTGTGGCAGGGGCCAAGGCCCTGCTGACAGTCAGGACCGTGCCGGGGGGGGCGGGGAGGTGTCCCCCTGCCAGTGGGGCTCGCCCATGTCCCGAGGAGGCGGCCCACGCGGCGTGAAACGGGTGGCTGTGGGCGGGCACGGGCTTGCGGGGAGAGCGAACACGGAACATTGTAGCGCCGTCCGGAGCCAACAGGGGGCGCCAAACTGGGGCCAGGCAACCAGCGGGGGCGGCAGCTGCAGCGGGCGGAGGAGACGCCAGGGGACCGGCTGCCCCCATTCTTCTTCTGGGCCCACCGAAACTGGTTCTCGCGGCCCAGTGCTGACGTCGAGGTGCAACGGGTTGTGCTGGAGCGTCGGCCCGGGAGCAGCGGGGAGGTAGGCCGCGGCCTGCGGTACCGTCCCGGGATCGCCGAGGGGTGCTGCGGTGATAGGTGGCAGCCGCCAGGAGGCGTCACCGCACAAGCGTCGCAGGGAGCGCGGGGCGGGGCAGCAGGAGGCGGGGCGGCTGGGAGCGGAGTGGGGGCGTGTGCCTGCCCCGCCGGGCTGCAGCCTCGGGGCGGCCGGGCCCAGGGACATGCACGGTAACTGCCTGGGCACGGATTCTGCAGTGCGGGTCAGGACCGGGGGGTGCCCGTAGGGGCAGCGCTGACCGGATCTGCGCCCAGGACTGCGTGGTTGGGACACGGGAACTGCCACCGCCGGGCGCGGGCCGGGCAGCTGGGTGCTTGCAGACGCACAGCCAGGTCTTGTCTTTTTTTCTGCCTAGCAAGACCATGCATACGGGGAGGCTGCTGGGCGCCGGCGCAGGAGAGCTGGCAGCACTTTATGGAGCCGGGAGCCAGCGGTGAGGACGAGAGCTGCCCGCAGGCCGGTGTAGCTCCGTCTGTGGCTCCTGGGCTGGGCTCTGAGCCGGGCGAGGCCACCGGCTTCCCTCCCTGGGCTGTGCCAGCAGCTTGGCTGGTGTTTCAGGGCTGGTGCCTCTCCAGGAGCCAAGCACGTGTCACCCAACAGAGGAAGGGAGCGGAGGGTGACCCCGAGCTGTGGCTGCGTGTACACGAGTGCTTTTTAAAAAGCTGTTTCTGTTTGCTCAGACCCATCTTGGGAGAACCTGTGCTGTGGTGAGGATGGGAGTCCCCCAGTCGCAGCCAACCAGCTGCCCCTACAAAACTGGAAATACCTGGGGAAAGGCATCCTGAGTGGCTGTGTCTCCCAAGGAGCATTAGGGACGGCTGAGCCTCATTACTGGGAAGCCTTATGTGGGTGGCCATTCTTCACATAGCTCAGTTCCTTCCTCTGGGCTGTGCAAATGGAAGTAAAGCTGCTGTGGGAGGACCCTGAGCACAACCAAACTGCAGGTCAGGCTGGGAAGGGGGTGGTGGGGGCTGAGGGGGGCAGATGGGGGCCTGCAGCCAGGGCAGAGGGAAGGAAAGGAGGCAAAGTCTCTACTCTGCATCTTCTTCCTCACAAGGGGCTTTTTCAGCACAGGCAGCAGAGCACAGGAGTAGCTGAGCCAAAGAAAGGCCCAGCCTGGGCAAGGAGCATGGGCAAAGCTGGGCAATGCCAACACAGAAGGATGAGCCTGAGTGAGGAGCACAGGCAGCGCTGGAGGACACCAGTGTGGGAGGAAATGTCTAGCAAGTACTCTGAAGCTGGGGTCTGGGCCTGGCTGTGCTCTGGGGATGTCCTGTGGGCTCAGGCTTGTGGGAACAGCCCAGACGCACATGAGCCGAGGAAGCCACGTCTGGCTGTGGAGGAAAACATCCCTTGTTTGTGGGTTCTAGTCTTGGTCCTGTTGCTGGGCAGTTTGGGGCTGTGCCAGCAGCACTCCCTGGCAGGGGCCTTCCCTGCAGTGGGGTCAGGTTGGGGCTGTGTCCCATGGTGCCAGGACCTATTGCTGTGGGGGAAGCTGAGGGAAGCCCTGGTGCCAAAGCTGCCCTGGGGCAGCTTTTCCCCATGCAGTCCATGAGCACCCAGCCTGTCTCTGGCAAGGGCTGGTGTGGCTCTTGGACATGTCTGGGATGGGGACAGTCCTGGCCTGTTCCCCTATGGGAGCTCCTGGTGCTTCTGGGCCCCTCCTGCAAGCTGTTTGGCTTGGTTCAGCTTTATTTAGTGTCTAGCACTTGGCTCGGTTCAGTTCTATTTGGTGTACAGCAGGATGAGGAGGGCAGCCTGTGGCTCCCCCAGCCCCCGTTCTGGGCAAGGTCGGGGGAGGTTGGCAGCTGAGGGGAGGAGTGCTGTGCCAGGCCAGGCCTGGCTGGGGACAGCCCGTCCTCAGCCCCAGCACTGCTTGGTGTCATTTCGTGCTCTGCCTGAAACGTTCCTTGCTGAGCAGTGTGGTTGCAGCAAAGTGTTCATTCTCGCCTGCTCTCTGTGGGAGAAATGTGTTTTTTCTGGGCTGAGCCTGTACCTCTCCTGTAGTCATTTCTCCCTCCCCTCCCTCGTACCTGTACATGGCACTAGGCAGCCTCTGCCAAAAGCAAGGGGCAGGCAGGAGGGAAGAGGTGCCCTGGCGCAGGGCGGGGACAGGCAACTCCCACAGGTTACGTGAGGCTGGGCTGTGCACCCTGGCAGCTCTGATCAACCGGTTTCTCTCCCCTTTTGTAGGTACAGAGGACATGCTGCTGCCCCCTGCCATGGCCTGTGTCTCCTCACAGTGGGGCTGCCAGCTCACAGAGGGATGACTTGCCTCTCTGCTGCTCCTTGTTGCGGACAGCCCTGCCTGCACCTGACTCTGGGTGTGGGTTTGGCTGATGAACACCCCAGCTCCAGGTAATTATAGTTCCAGCTAATGGGCACTCCAGCTCTACAGCAGCTCCAGCAATTGGATGCTCTGCATAAGAGACATTTCTGCTTCATACAGCTCCTGCCGATGGACAGTCCAGCGTGTTACTGCTCATGAAACCCCAGGTAACTTGAGTTCCTGCTTCTTCCAGCTCTGGTTCTTGTATGGTTGAGAGATGATCTTGCTGTGTGTTTCAGGCTCAAGTAATCTCCATTCCAGCTTGAGGACACTCCAGCTTCTCATGACTTCAACTTGTTCCAGTTTTAGGTAATTTCGGGTCCAGCTTGTTGAAGCTCTAGCTCTTGCATGGCAGTTCTCACTTCTTACTGTTCCAGCTGTTCAGCTCCATCTTGTTCCAGCTCTGTACAGCAGCTCTGGTGACAAGATGCACCTGCTTCTCACAGCTCCAGGTATTTGAAGCTCTAAGTTATTTCAGCTCTGTCTTCTTTAAGATCTACATTGCAGCTCAGCTACTGCACAGTTGGGATGAGAGATGCTGCTGCTTGTCACAGTTCTGGGCAGTGGACACTCGGGCTTGTTTTGGGTAATTTCAGCTCCAGCTCTAAGCAACAGCTCCAGCTTGTTCCAACTCTGAATGATGGACACTCCAGCTCCAATAATGTGAAGCTCCACAATATTTGAGCTCCTGCTTCTTACAGCTCTAGCTGACAGATGCTCAGCCTTGTTTCCTTGCAGGCCCAGCTCCTTCCGGCTCCACTTTGTAGAAGGTCCACATGTGGCTACTGGGTGCTCGGGATAAGAGATGTTACTGCTCCAGTGATTTCAGCTTCTGCTTCTTCCAGCTTTGGTTGTCAGGCGCATCAATTTGAGCTCATACATGCTCTGCCTGCTGGATGTTCTGACTTGTTAATTGATGCTCCTTCTTGTTACAAGCTAACTGAAGCTCCAGCTGTCTTGGCTTTTGGCCAGGTCATAAATCAATCACTGTCATCACTTCAGTATGAATATGAACTTTCATAATTGTATATTGAATAAATATTGACTAATGATTCAATACCTAGTCTGGTAGATGTATACTCCTTGAATAAGCGGTGGTGGGGGAGAGTGGAGAAAAATCACTTTCTGTGCCAGAAACTAAGTTGAATGCTTAAATCAGCCTGGTGCATGCCACTGTCCCAAGCTTTAGGGACCAGTGCAACCGGACCTCCACCTCCAGTGGGGGTCCACACCCCTGCCCTCCACCCTCCCTACCCACCCAGTCCCCACTTCCATCCCACCACCCCCCTCTGTCTCCCACCCACCCAAAGTCCCTCCCAAGTCTCTGTTTTGGGGGCTGAAAACGGATGATGCAGACTCCATTTCCAAGTCCCCAAAATGCAGTACTTAGCTTTTTTCTGAGGCCTAGAAGAGCCACAGGACTCAGCCTACATTTTCAAGCACTGAAAATGCAGGACTTAGTCTTTCTCTGAGCTTCAGAAATGCAGTGCTCACCCTCTGTCTTTGAATCCCAAAACCACAGCACTTAGTCTCCATTTTCCAGCCTGGAAAATGAGAGACTTAGGTTATTTTCTGAGCTGCGAAAACACAGGACTTAGTCTCAATTTTCAAATGCTGAAAACACAGGACTTAGTCTTTTTCTGAGCTTCAGAAATGGAGGACTCTATCTTCAGGACCCAAAACCAGTCTTCCCCCCGAGCTTGTCTGCAAGACCTAAACACGCAGCACTTAGTCTCTGTTTTCCAAAGGTGAAAGCACAAGACTCAGACTACATTTTTAGGCCACGAAACACAGCACCTGGTTTCCATTTGGGGGGTCGAAACCCAGCACTGAAACTCCTTTTTCAGACCCCATGTGTGGTGTGATGGGGGTGGTCGGGGAGTGCAGCCCACTCACAGCCCAGGGGCACTGCATGCAGTTATGAGGAGTGCTTGGAAACGGGTGGGGGCAGCCTCCCTGCAGGAAGGGTCCAGCCCCGTGGCTCTGGGGGGCAGCACCAGCACATGCGGGGAACACGTTATGTTGCTCTGGGTCACCAGCACCGCCCACCCCGTACCCCAAACTACCCCCGGGGCGCAGCAGCCGCAGCGCCCCCTGTGGGGAGCCTTGTCCAGGCACCCGGGGGCACAGCTCGGCCGGGCAAGGAAGGCTACAACCCTCTCCTTGCCAGGGGAACGCCTGGCCCCCCAGACTCTTCCAGGGGAGCCTCCTCTCCATCCCCATAAACTCCTCCACTCTAACTTCACCAAGGGAGCCCCCTCTCCACTGCATCCCAAAATTCCTGCAAGTGAAACCCGTGGGGGGCAGCAGCCGAGACCTTTTCGGCACCGCAGGAGCCCCGGGGCCGCCGGTGCCCGAGCCGCGCCGGGATGGGATGGGCCTGCCCCGCTCCCCGCGGCCGGACACGGGCCCGGCCCCGAAACTGCCCGGCTGGTCCGGGACAGCGCTCGGCCCGGGGCCGCTCCTGTCCCCAGGAGCAGAGCAGGAAGAGCAGAACCCGCACCTGCCCGCGGGACAAGGGCGCCCGCGGCCCCGCAGCGGAGCTGAACCCTCACCCCCGTTCCACTGCGGACCGCCGCCGCTGCTTTTCTGGCCCCGCGCAGGCGCTCCGGCCCCGGCCCCGCCCCGGCCCCGCCCCGGCCCCGCCCCGGTATCGGCCGCGCTCTGGCCCCGCCCCACCCGACCGCGCCACCGGGGCTCCGCGCCCGTCCCGTTCGGGCACCCAAGCCCCCTGGGTGCTGAGAAGGGCTCGGGGCGCTGCGTCTCCATCGCCGGGGCTGTGTAGGGAAACCGGGACCCGACCTCGCAGAACGCCGGTCCCTGCCCTCGGTCAGGTCCATCCCCTCCTGCCCCGCGAAAGGTGCGGGGCTGCGCTCCCTCTGCACACCTCCTCGGGGACCCCAAATGCGGCTGGGCTGCAAAACACCACACTTTCACCGCCGGCTGCTGCCCGGGCCGTCGTCAGGGAAGCAGCCGGCCCAGAGCCCCAAAATTTCACCTGCAGGCCCCACTGGGCAGCTGGGGAGACCCCTGGCCCAAAGGGAAGGGTCCCACCAGGCCCATCCCGGCGGTGCAGCTGCCCGCGGAGCAGGGAGACGCCTCCTCACCTCTTCCGTGGCCAGGAGACACGCACCGAGGGGGGAGCCTTGGGGGGGGTCTCCCGGGGCAGCCCCAGCTCCCGCATCCTCAGCAGGCACAGCCGCTGCCCACACATCACTGGGCACAGCACCACCCCCAGTGTCCTTGGGGAAACCCGGGGAGACAAAACAAAACAAATAAAACCAAACCAACCAAACAAAACAAAACCAAAACCACACCAAACCTGCCAGAAGTCCTTGGGGAAGTATCCAGAGGAAAATGCATCTTGGGCAGACCTGAGCAAGCTCAGCCACCCCAGGGATGTTCACTCATCATTTGTGCTAAATACTGTCCCGGGACAAGCCAGGTACTTCTGAAATGACACATCCCAGCCCTGCCGTCTGCAGACCTACGAGAACATTGCCCTTCCTGCCGACTAGCATGTCCCAAACTCACTGGCCACACCAGCAAACACAGCCTGAGCCCCAGAAGCTCGGGGGGCTACGGAGCTGCAGGCTCTTCTGGCAGCATTGGGATAAGAACAGTGACAGGAGGTTTTTCTCTCCTGCCTGGGGAACAGAGCAGCAGCTGAGCACAAGCCTTGGGGAAAGCCACACAAGGAGGTGTCCTCCCAAGCTGGGCCTAGGCTGCTGGGGCAGGAACCACTGCAGGGTGGTCAGACCACCACCACAGGTGCCTGGCACCCAGCCCACATGTGGGCAATGCTGGCATCGCCCCTGGCATTTAGCCCCTGAAACCTTCACATGGGGATCCCCTAGAGACCAGCACTGCGGAAAGTGCAACAGAAACCAAAGCAACCATCACACTAGCACTAACAAAGCAAGAAAGACAACCAAACCAAAATAAACACACTGTAGAGGGAAAAACAAACCTCTCTGGACAGGCAGAGAATAAGAAACCACATCAGTTTTAGCCCCATGGAATGGCCGATTCCCCGCAACCCAAGCTGCACCAGTTACCCCAGCCCCAAAGACACCCCATGGCTACCTCCATGGTGAGGGCAGCGTGGCAGGGCCACCTGCAAGCAGCCTTCTGCAAGGGGCACTGGGAGGGAGGGGAAGGCAGGGTACCTCACAGTGAAGAGACATTGGAGCCGAGATGGGAGCAGAGAATGGTTATGATCTAGGCAACAACTTCCTCCCAAAAGATTCTCCATGAAAAATATAGAAGTAAAACTGACAGTAGCAATCTGTCCCCTCAGCAGATGAGGAGGCTGAAGTGTTGCCTCAGTGCCATGAGCAAACACCACCTGGTCCTGGGCAGTAAAGCCCAGCACAACTGCCTGTCATGTTTGCTCCATCTGCAGGGATCTCCCTCACTTGGGTGTCCCTTGATGAACCAGCCTTCCCTGGAGCTCAGTGGGGAAAAAGCACCTCCTTTCCCAGGGTGGCACTGATGGGCTGCTGGAGGATGGGGAGCCACTCTGGGAGCAACAGATCCCAGGCTCTGCTGCATGGACGCCACCTCCTGGGTGGCATGAGTGATCTGCATAGACATTCCATGAAAACTGCCAGGGAAAGCACAGCTTTTTGCCAGTTGCCTTTCTCCCTTTAGGTTTTCCATTACAACCTTTAGAACAAAGTGTTTCCAGCCCAGGATCCTCCACGGCTCCATCATGTCACTGCAAGGAGCATAAGTTCACCCACTAGCCTGTGTGCTCTGGTACCTGCCGTGCTCTTAGTATATCTTGAGTTGGATGGGACCCACAAGGATCATCGAGTCCAACTCCTGTCCCTGCATATGACAACCCCACAGTTCACACCATGTGTCTGAGGGTGTTATCCAGTCTCTTCTTGAACACTGTCAGGCTTGGGGCAGTGACACCTCCCTGGGGAGCCTGTTCCAGTGCACCACCAACCTCTGAGTGAAGACCCTTCCCTGCCCCAAACAGGCTGGCAGGGGCTGGGCTCTGGGCTTGAGTGCTAGGTCTGGCCAAGCTCAGACTTTCCCTCCCCAGAGGGAAAGGGACAGAGACTTTGCCAACTCCTCCTCGCCCATCAGGCCGTGGTTCCCTGCCTGCCTGCAGGGACTGGGGAAAGACACATACCTGTCCATGGGCAGCTGTGTCTGTGGGAGGCTATTGGTGACAGCCATGGAGTGACAGAGAACAAGCAAAAACACTTCCTCTGTGGAGGAGCCTCAGAGGGTGGCATGCTGCATGATCAGCATCTGGACGTAAATAATGTTGAGGATTTCTGGCACCTGATTGGAAGGGACAAAAAGAGCTGTTCTGTTCATGTTTTCCCCATCCTCCTACACAGCCCAGACACAGCTGTGCAGACAATGAGCAATGCCAGTTCCCCTAAGAGTTTCTCAAGATGCAGCCCAAAAGGTCACCCTGGCAGTTTGCAGTGAATCCCTTCTGCGTGCAGAGAGCGCATCTGCCCTTTCCACCCAATCGACTCCATCAGTCTGATCTCCTGCATAAGGTAGTCACGCTCCCTTCCAGATGAACCCAGCTCTCTGAGGATGCTTGCCTTTCCTCCAGCCTCTTCCCTTTCTCTCACATGCACCCCCTTCCCCCACAGGAGAGGACCTTCCCCTAAGCCTTCAAAGCTAGAAACTGTGATCAGGACAGACAAACAATGGGGTCACCGTTCTGTGAGAGTGCCTAGCTTCTTCTGAAGGGGCTGGCCTCCAAACAGTGACACAGGCACTGTTCGTTCTCTCTCTTCGCTGAGGGTGATGGCCATGAAGCCTAGGGGATACAGGATCACTGGTAACAGCCAAGCTCAGGAAAGATGACGACAACATTGTAATATGCACCAAATACAGAGTAAAAGTCAGGATGTAAGTGGAACTGGGGACCAACAAAGAAAGAGGAAGTAAGGGGATTTTGCTAGAAAATGTGTGAAAAAAACTCAGCAGCATGAGGAGGACAAAACTCCTGGTGTCGTCATCTTATTCCTCATGGGGAAGAAACTGGGGTGCCAACAACTCGCTGGAGCCCCCGCACCTTCCTGTTGCGGAAGATGGTGCTGTCCACCTTAGGACCAGGGGCAGGGAGGGCTGAGCAGCCTGGAAATGGAGAGCAACTGGGAAGTTTGGTGTCTCACCTGTAACTGCCTTGGTCATGGGAAACAGCTGGGTTTGGCCTGGCAGTGTTAGTGTCACTGGACTGAGAAGTCCAGGATGTGGCTGCCTGCACTCAGATTGGACAAAGTCCTGGGCCCTTCACACCACATGTGCTTCTTCAGCCCACACCAACTGCCTGCAGTGCACTGCAGCAGCTGAGATATAAAGTCCAGAGACAAAGGGAAAAAGTGTCTCTTCTACCTCTGTGAATAATCATCCCCCCCCACATTTCTCCAGCAAGGTTATCAGCCACTCACCGACTGCCTCAGCATACATGGGTCTGATGGACAGCATCCCACCCAGAGAGCAGAAATGAAGTCAGTGTGGCCTGTGCTGGGCAGAGGCATGTATTTGCACCTCAGCAGTCTGTAGAGAAATCATAAACAGGAGATACCATATCACAATTCTGGCTCTTCAAATAGCAGAGGAAACTCAGGCACGTAATTAATGGGGTGGCCAGTCAGTCCTGAAGGGTGCAATTGTTTTACTATCCAACAGTGCATATAGAGCTTTTGGTATTCTGTGTAGCTGAGAGATCTGGATGCATCTCCCTGGCTCAGTAGGCCCACAGTAGCAAGGACATGCCACAGCCCTGCCACGGGCCTACTTAGGGTAGTGAGGGCTGTGCTTTGGCATGTGCTGATGCATTAGCCTCTTCATCACTCTCCACTGGGCAAGACGAAGTTGAAATCTGCCCTTTTGCTGCCAGCTGCAGTGGTGGAAAATCTTGGGCTGATGGATATGGTGCCTAGGGATATTAGGAGCTCGTCGACAAGAAGTTGCTGTTGAAGTGAAAAAACTTGGATATGAAATTTGACACAGTGACCTGAAACTGGGGTGATTTTATTGTCTTGCCAAGATGGTGTGTTTCACCTCATCATAAGAAATCTCTGTTTCTCTGGTCATCCTCTGAGGCAGGAGGCCCCTAAAATATCTGCCCTGCTACTGCCAAGTTTGAAGCTTTCCTTGTCACCCAGCTACCACAAGCCACCATCTAACTCATCTGCAATGTTTTGTGTTGGCCCAAAGCAGAGGAAGAGCTCTAAATTGTTCACTCAATTTCCCATCTCTCTCATGGATCTTCCTGGAGAGCTTCCACTGTGGAAAGTTCATAAAACATGTAGGAAATTCCAGGAAAATTTTAAAAAGCTGGCAGAAAGCTAGCACCGTCTCAGAGGCTCAGGAAAGCTCACGAAGTGTCAGAAACCATGGGCTGGGATAGAGCTGCTGGGGCCCGGCAGCTGTGCAAGGAGTCTGACACCCATCTCTTTCAGCCCCATGGAGCTCCACAGCAGTGGTGGGCTCCAGCAGCTTTTCAGTGCCAAGGCAAACACCAGGGTGATGGACATCTGGGGCACGTGGCAGTTTTGGGGATCTCTGAAGCTGACGTGCGGTGGTTCAGGGGTAGTCTGCTGTCCAAATGAGCTTTTCTGCAGACCATGTAACGAACAAGTCTCGGGTATCATAAGAAGCCAGAACTGCCACAGGATCGTAGGATAATTCTGGTCAGAAGTGACAGTGGGAGGTCTCTACTCCAACCTCCTGCTCAGACCAGGGTCAGCTCTCAGATCAGACTGGGTGGCTCAGGAATCTATGCTAGTCAAGGTTTGAAGACCTCCAAGGATGGGGACTCCACAAGCTCACCAGGCAACCCATTCCAGTGACTGACCGTCCTCATGATAAAACTGTTTCCCCTTATACCCAGGTGGATGGGAGAGCTTGTCTTGCAGGAGCAGAAACACAATGCCGTGGCTGTACAGTGCTCCAGCAGGGCAGCGGTGGTGGGAAAAATTCCTGGGAATGGGCTTGCCAGGAGTGTCTTTCATTGGTGCCTTCAGTTTGCCTGGATCAGACCCACGTAGAGAAGCAGAGCTGACAGGAGCACAAAAACGGAAGAACACGTTTGCTGGTTAAATCGAGCAACTAAGTCAACATTCCTGATGGCCTGAACCGATATTCTGCCATGGGAATCTCTCTGGTTTTGTTTCAATTGCTTGAAGGCTAGCAGGACAGGAAAAAGAGATAAGGGGATACATATGTATTTAACTCACTTTTCTCCCTCAAGTTTAGTTGTCAGGAAGGAACTGTAGTCCCTTCCCAGTGTATGGGACAAAGAGATGGGTGAGAGGAGGAGGAAGGAAATCTTTTCTTCCTTGAAGGGCAATGATTGTGAGTGAATGAAAAGTAACTCTGGTGCCAACTCCACCTTCTACTTCTTGACACAGGTTCATCAGCGAGACTTGCAAGGTAAAAATCTGTTGTTTTTCTGAGCATCAAAATTGTATTCAGTACCCTCTTTCTAGCCCATTAATCCCTGCATGTGTATTCCTCCTTCCCAGTGTGCTGAAGAGTTCAAAAGCGTAGTCTGGCAGGGCATGATGCACCTTATCAGTCAGATCTGTGTCAACTCCTCCAGGCTTCGAAAATACGGTGCCTGTAACTGACAGCTACTTGACTGGCATGTTCCAGGTCTTTGTTTTAGTAGTTGTAGTACAGCAGGACTCAGCTGCTGGTTGGCAGTGTGAATCAGCCATGCAGAGCACTGTGCACACCACAGCTAGGAAGTCCCTCTTCCCAGCACCCCCATCTCCCAAGCCAAACTGGTGAGTGTGTGGAGAAACCAGTGGTGCTGTTTCCACAGACCTTGCTTTGCTGCTGAAGGACACATGTCCATCACTTTGCCAGTGTTTGTTTCTTGCTCCCTCCCTTCTGTCTATGCAGGCTGGGTTACCTCTCAGATCCATTGTGCCAATACCTGAACTGTGCAGGGAAGGGGCTGTTGCAGGAACAGAAATGGGCATCCCAGGGCAGAAGGGACAGAGGGATTGCTTATTTGCTCAGGCTGCAGCCCACAGGCAGACAAACTCGGTACCCCCTTGAGCATCCCCCTGCCCAAAATGCCTTCCACTTCCTAACTACACAGGAGACTGCACTTCCCTGAAATCCTAAGGAAATCTCACAAGCAAGCACCAATACTTCCCTGCTGCTTCTGCTAAATATTTGGCCTTGGGCAAAACGATGGACCAGGAAAACTGGCCCTTTGTGCCACAAGCAATGTAATAGCTTCTGGGCATTCTCCTTTCCTCCCTGACCTCTGCAAATTCTCCCTTTCTCAGTTGGATTCTCCTGTTCTGAGAACAAGTTTTGTTGCCACTTCATCTTAACAATGTTAGTTTTGTTGATTAAAGTCAGATATTGTCACTTCTTAGCTAGCAACAGCCTCCCACCCTCCAAATTCTTCACAACCTTTGCAATGTCTGCAGAGAAAGACCTGGAGTAAAAAAAAACCATGAAGATGAAATGTCTGTGCCTTTACGCAAGTAAATGCTCTCTGCACCAGGATCACAGTTTAGACATAGGAGGAAAAAGTGGTGCTGCTGTCTGCACCTCCTCTGTGACTAGGCAGAGCACTTATATATCCAAAGTTGTCGAACAGCAATAGAAGTCCCACTGTATGTGCTGGAAGTCTTTCAGTGCTAAATGCATGTTAAATCACTCTACTTGTCATGTTTCTTCTAGTGAAAAATTAGCATTAGTGTCAAATCTTGTTAATGAAATATAAAAATTATTCTGTGACTAGATATATTACAAGCTCAATTTTTGTATGTTGCTGTACTGAATAATATAGGAGGGAACAGGGACTTTCTATTAAACACAGTTATTGCAGTGTCTTGATTGGCCTACACACATGGGAGAGCACTGGAGGGAAAGCATCGCAGTTATTATTTCTAAGTATGGATTTCTTACAGAAACCTTTCATTGAGGTAATTATTCTGGATATTATTTTTGACCTCAGGCAGTAACTTACAAGTATCAGCTTCCTCGTGAGCACAGATCAGTGTGTTCTTCGAAGAGTCTGTTTGCTTTTGTTAAACACGCCATGGAGAGTGAACAAAAGTGGTGCTTATGAAGTCATATTATAGCATGACCCTCTGCCAAGCCATACTTGTGACGTGCCCAACACACAGACATGGAAACCTGCGGCTTTAGCTTTCAAGCCCCTTTGGGATGTGACTCCAAGTTAACGCTGGCTTTTCTTGCCTTTAAACCTGTGCCTATATACGGCAGTAACAGCAAGCACTTGATCATCCGGAAAATCAGCCAGAAGGAGAGACATTTTGGAAAGAGGTCATGGCTCAGTGCCCCACGCTCCAACAGACCCATGGCAGCACTGTCCCCAAGGCCCTCCTGGGGACCGAGGTGCTGCTGGGGGCACTCGCAGCATGGGCAGGGCGTGCAGATGCACCTTTCTGCTAATGCCACCCCTCTGCCAGCCCTTCTCCCAGGGGTCCTATTCAGGCACAAACTTTGGCAGGGCCCATGTGGATATGGCAGGACTGGGTTCTCAGTGAGCAAAGAGCAGCTGCGGTTCCCACTGAGGCTGTCAGGATCTATAGCTACTCACTACTCCTTTAAAACATCCAGCCTGTGCCAACTTCTGCAGGCTGCCCAAACTCAGACACAGCCAAAAGTAGATGTCACTTTTGCTTCTGTAGTTGAGCCTGGTGCTACCCATATCGGCTCACATCTTTTTCACTGCAAATCTTTCTATTGATAATCACCCATATGATCTTTGTCTAGCAAGGTGACTCACCTTACTTCCCTCTCTATGTGAGAAGCATTTGGGCTTGACTCAGCAGTGCAGAGACTTTTTTCTTATAACCTTGATATTCAGTGTTAGATCCATGTGGCCCCAAGCTGTGTTCACTAAACACTCCTATATCAAATTGCTTTTCCTTTTTACCTCCTATACCCAATATAGCAATAAATCCTTTGTCTATTTTAAAAATGAAGTATTTATCAGCAGACAATGCCCTATTTAATTATTTCATCTTCTTGATTTAGGTCTTAAAATAGTGTAGAATATCCAAGGCCTTAGCTCATCCTACCAGAATAGTTGTCAGGCATGGCATTAAACGTGTAACATGGAACTTGCCTAGCTGGCTCAGGCCACAGCAGGGCTGTGCTCGTCCAACAGCAGTGTTGGAGGAAGGAGTGAAACCTTCAGAAAGTACCTCATTTTGTATTAATTCCATCCTATCCACAGGCTAACCAGTGTAAAACAGGCTCAGAAATAATAAACTAAAAAAAAATTGTCCTCATAGTGAATGAGATGGCACTTAAAAATGAATTCCTGCCACCACCCCGGTGCAGTTTGCCCAGTAAAAGCAGTAACGGGATAGTAAAGCTCTCTAAAGTGATTACAGGCTCCTGTTGCATATATCAGACAACAAAATGGGATAACCATTTACAGAGCATTCAAATCCTCGCAGCTGCACTTCAGCTCAAAGTATGTTTCCAAGTACAGTGGTACCTTCCACTTCATGGCAAGCTGGGCTCCGGTTCTCAGGCCTTTTACTGAACCCTGTACAGGCTGCAGCTTAGTGTGCCTATACAGAGGAGCAGTAAGAGCAGGTCACTCAAAGGCAGGCAAGCCAGGATGTCTGTCTGACTGTCAGCAGGCAGGGCTGCACTCTCAGCAACATGGGACACAGTTCCTTGGTACTTAAATAAAGCAGCCACAACAAGTCTAATAAGGGCAACCACAGTAAGCCACAAGCTGACCTTTAAGAGATCACCTACTGCAATAAGACAACTCTGAAAGACACCCAAGGGAGCAGGACAGCAAGACACAGGTCTAAAAAACAGGTAAAAGCACAACATAACACTAGAAAGAAAAGGCAGCCCCATAATGCTGCAGATATATACTGTCCTAGCTGTATAACTTACCTATACTTCAGGAAAGAAACAACAGGGTTACCAAATGGATTGCAGTCCAAAAGAATGGGATAAGATTTGCCTCTGTGGAAATTAGTGATATTCTTTAATGCTTGTCAAGTCTCCACTGTGTGGAAGGTTTGCCTAATATCCCAAATCAAGAATGGCATAACATCAACAATAAAAATAAATAAAACAGACACACGATGTTCTGCTTCGAGATTTACAGGTTCCTTGAAAGGAACGTGTCCCTTCCTCTGCTGTCTTAAAAGCAGAGCAAAAGTGATGGGAGGTGAGATTCCTCTGTAGATGAGACAAAGGGCCAGAAAGTTTGTCTAGCTGGAAGGCAAATTAATGGAGATTTGAACCATTTGATTTCTCATGCTATGACATCTCTTCTGTCAGAAGCAGCTGGCATAGTGTAGATGGGTGTCTTTTTACCTCCTAGGTTTATCTGTCTGTAACACACATCAGGACCTCAAGCTTAATGCATTCTGACTTATTGGTAGGGAATGTGTCTGTCTCCTTGAGCATGGGAAAACCTTCCAGGGAGCTAAAGAAACCACCTGCAGGGCCCCTCCGATGTGGAGCAGGGTGTTGTGCAGTGGGGCACAGGGTTGGCTGGGTCACCTCTCTTTTTGGAACGAAGTTCATAGCATGCTGACAACAGCAGAAGCCATAACCACGGTCGCTCTTGCTGTGGAAAGTTGTCTCTTTTAAACACAAGTTGGACACACTCAGGTAATTCTGTTCCTTGGTATAAATTAGTACATACAGATTTCCTCAAGGCCTCGTTGAGATGCAGTCCCCCTACAGAAGCTAATAGGTGCCTGAAGTTTGAGTGCCCCGTACCGGCACCAACAGATGGATCAACATGCCAGTTCTCCACTTTCTGGTCGCACTGGCTCCCAGAAATCCCCCTCCAGCTCTGTTTTCACATGGGAGAAGTTTCCTGTGACTCATATAATGTTCTTTTATTTCCTTTTTTTTTAAAGGAAAATTCTTACTGTCAGTATTTAAGCAGTTTGACAGGGCCCTGCTTAGCTCAGAGGGACTGACAACTTTGCAACAAAGCATTTTATTAATCAGGGAACACTGCTAAATGGAATTAAATGTTTCTGCAGGAGGGTTTCTGTGATGGGAGGAAGAGTTTACTCTTCACTGAAACAAAATGTTTTGATCTCATATTTGGGAATGCTTCTGCACTTTGTTTCATCACGACTGAGAGGGCATCAACAAAGAGGAACCTGGACAGGATAGTTCAGTGTTAGCAAAATACAGTGTTTTAGTGGTCCTCAAAGTACCTTTTTCCTCCTGCCATAAGCCAGTTTTGTACAAACTGGTCTGCTAACTTGACTGCCTATCCTCGCACGGTGTGAATACCCTTTCCTCATTATCTCTGTGCTCTCTTCCAAGCAACAGACAAAAGTAAAGACATGCATGCAGTTACCTGGCTGCATACTTAATGGCTCTAAACAAGGAGACAAGTTCCTGGATCTGTATGTATTACTTTCTCATCTCCAAAACTGAGTTTGATGGGGAAATAAGCAAACAAAAAACCACAGGGAGCACGAAGCAACACAGCCTCATCCACCGATTTTCTGTGTCTTGCATGGCTCTGCAGAGTCTGCCTAAGTCTCTTCAGGTTGCCTTTTGTGCTATTTTGTGGCTAATTTCTCCTGGATGGTGTGTGTTTCCTTCAATGCCAAATCACTGTCTCCAAGCTTTGTAAAATAACTAGGTTTTCTAGGGGACGTGAATTTGCCAGCGTTCACAGATACTTTAGCCTCCCTAAAGGCTCATAAGATGCTAGCAATATAGCACATGGGAAGAATTTTTTTGCAGTGGATCCTGTTCTGCTGGTGCAGCGCCACTTGTCAAGCACAATAGCTGTTGGCAGAGCATTAATATAACAGAATTTGGCATAGGAAAGCAAACTCTTTTGTTGTTTATGCAATGTTTTGCTGGCCTGTCAGTTTGAGATCACCATTGATGGCAAACTGAAAACTGCCTTTCACCATTAGTAGAAAAAAAAGAAGACTATTGAGCAAAATGGATGATGGATTTCACTGAACATGCACAGTAAGAAAAGCAGGTTGGGTAGATGATGCATGCCTGCATCTGTGTGTGTGTTTGTCTTACAACAACTGCCCTCTGTGTTGGAAGAGCCCTGCACATTAGGTGGCAAAGGTTACTGTCTGCAAAATGGAAGTTGGAGTGTGGTCCTCTTTACATTGGCTTCTAAGAGAACTCAGAGATGATGCTGATTGCATGAAACAAAGAGTCTTTCAACTTCAGAGATTTTGGCTACAGGGCCATCTTTGTACTTGGAAATTCTGCCTGCTTTCTTCTCCAGGGACCACTGGATCATCTAAATTAGCTTTAAGAAGCTGACTTGCTTTTGCATAAGAGATCCCCTGACATTGAACAAACTAAATGGACAGTTGCAACTGAGGTTCATGAAGTTTCAATTATTTCTTGAGATGTCTGAGTTAGGATGAAGAGTGCTTATTGATTTTCATCCTGTCATTCATTCATGGGAAGTATCCCTGAATGATTGGGAAAAGGCTGTGTCTGAAAAGCTAAATGTCTGTAATGGTTTTAACAGAAGGAAGGAGCTATGTGGCTGTGACCATACCAAGCTGTTAGTGATATTTGTGACTTATCTGAAATCACAGTCTGATGTACACTGATTGCTCTTGTCTCTAGACACATGTCACTTCTAACCTTTCCTTATTGCTCACACTTTTTAGTCTCCTAATCCTTAAAAAGGAGCCTGCTTCTGCTCTACTTACACATGTACTAAAATGAGGTAAGCGAAAAGAATGGTACTTTATTTCTAACTAGGAATGCCCACACCACTTCATTGTCATCCGATTAATCCATTTTCTCTTAGTGCCCTTATGTCAGAAGACTTTTTGAGCATCCTGGGGAAACCAATCTGCTGGTGTAATAAAGTGGCAGCTGTGGCTTTCGAGGCTGCTGCTGTGCAGCATCTCCTTGTACAGTATCCTGACAGAAAACAGAGAATGGAAATGATGCTGCATGATGTGGCCAATCTCATCATTGCACAAGCTGCTTTAAAATACGTAGAAAAACGTATGCCACTGGAGGATTATGACCATGCCCCACGTACTTCTAGAAACCATCTGAAACAACACATGCAAACTGTACACATGAAATGACAGGGTGTGTGCTTGGGGCTTGTTGCCTAGTTCCTTGTTCCAGCTGCTTGAACAGTGGTAGTACAAGCTGCTGTAAGCTATGTCCCTCTCTTTGGGGAAAATCGCAACAGTCCGTACACTGCAGAACGTGAGCTTTAGGTCACTGAATCAGCAGAAGGCTGGTTTTCTTTCACCTCTCTCTAACTGCCTGGAGTTTCATAGAGAAATGTTTTTAGGGCAGCACTGGAGCATTTCCTCTTTGACTGCAACTTCCTGGTTTGCCTATGTGCTCCATCTCCATGAGTTGCACTTCCCCCTCCTTTCCCTTCCGTCTCTGGAGTGGCTCTTGCTTCTCATATCTCTGGTGTCAATGTGCTCAGTGCATGAAGAGAATCCTAACTCCCCCTCTGTCACCCAAAAAACAACCCTCTCAAACACTAAAGTCTCTGCACGATTGAATATCAGGGTGGTTTCAAAGGATGCAAACAAGCATTTTCTGTAGCTTCCATTAGATTGTATAATAATATCATTGCCAAGCCATTTTTTCTAGAATTTGATTTGGTAAGGGAAATGTATTGTTATAAAGAGGGCTTGCTGGGACTAGCAGGTGTTTGTGCCTCTTGGGTGCAGGTGTACAGAGAGACTTTGAGTTCAGAAAGCGTGAAACACTCTTCACCCCTGCTTAAGGCATTGTTCTTAATTGAGTGACTTTGCCTTTAGAATAATAAAGTTTACGCAACACTGCATGACACATAACATGCTAACCAGTGTGACCAGGAGACTGCCACCAGCTCTGCCATCTGAGGTTGTATAGATTTCTTTGTTTTGCCATGTCCTGTCCAGAAAGCATATCAAGACCTTAGAAGTGAAGATTATTTTATAGTTAGAAAGTGACTCTGCTACTGTGATTGATTCTGTAGCTCAAGAGCAGTGGCTACATATGGGATGGAGCCCTTCCTCTGGAGATGAAATGTTTACCTTTGGCTACAGCTGCGGGTGCTTTAGCCTAAGCACGCTGCCAAAGACTTTGTAGCCTATATAAAATAGCACGAGACACTCAATGAGCTGTTATGAAGGGATAAAAGAAAGTGATTTAGTGCTAAGAGCCCAGAGCTTCAGGAATGAGGGAAGCTGGGGCTACCTGCTATAGGTGTGCTGCACTAGGGGGTCTCAGTGACATGATTCAGGTCAGATCTGATTTCCATTATTTTAAAAATGCATTTCAGCAGACATGGAGTCTGTGAGGAACAGACTACAGAAATGGCACAATTTATTTTTTTTTTAGTTTCCAAATGGGATGTGTAAAGGTTTCTGCTCCTTTTCACCTGGCATGCCAAACCAGCATCCAATATTCCTGTAACTCCCGGTATAATTGTGAGTGCCTCTTTAAATGCCTGTCTTCCTCCAGAGCAATGATCAGTCAGGACCTTGTGGTTCACCCAGCACCTGTGTGCCATCTGACCTGTGAACAATATACAGGAGCAAAGGAAAGTGAGCAGTTTTCCTGCTCTTTACTTTCTGCTTATGGGAGTGTCTATGTATGATTTCAGTTCTTCTGCTCTGCTGTAAGGTATTTGTGTAACCTCTTGTGTACTAGCACAGATGTTGGCTTGGGCTTTACTATGGCCCTGAATTAGGCAGTCACTCTCGGTGGGAGCGTTACACCAAGAGATAAGTGAGGTGATGCCCAAGCTACGGGGTGACTGGTGCCTCAGAGCGGCAGGGTGAGTGCTCATGCTGATAAGCGATTAGGGCATGCTGTTGCCTCCAATTCTCCAGCTAGTGCTTGTGCTGTCACTTATCTCTGGCAGAGGGACAGCTAGACTACACTGAACACAAGGTAGAGATTCCCCTGAAGGACTTGGGTAAGTAGGGAGCAAACGACTTGTACTTCAAAGTAACAACATTGCAGGAACAAAGCTAAAGGAACCCAGACAGGTTATCAGAGAGTTAGTCACACCTTTGATGTATCCTTATCTTATCAGGGTATGCAGCTATAAGGCCTCTGTAGAGGCTACCTGAGTGGCAATTTGTTGGTTATGTAAAGGCTGAGTCAATCAGCCTTAGTTCCTTAAGGTGAGCAAGTCCTGGAGGATTTGAATCCTAGAGCATTAAAAAAAAAGCAATGACAAGGCAAACTATGAACTGTAACTCTTCCTCCATAAAGCAGCTGACATAAGTAAATGGGACGATGGCCTGGACTGGGATACACACAGCATGTTGCAGCCTTGGGAATGCTTCAAGTGTTCCCAGTTCCTGAGGTTTGAAGGCACCACCTGCAAGCTCAGTTAGTTGTTCTTTGTAAACATGATACCCATCCACTTACTTCAGTTATTACAGAAGAGCCAGCTCTGTGGCTGCCTGCCAGCCAAGAGCCTGGGTTATACTCTGCTGCACTTGAGCAAACCACTTGCTAACTTTCAGTACAGGGAGGCTTTTCTCCAGGCTTTGTGAGGCACTTGCCCTTTAATCTGTTGGTTTGTTCCAGCCCTCCAGAGGAGAACTGGTTAATGAGGGGATAACCATTGGAAGCTTGAAGGAAAAGTTATGTATTGACACTAATTCTTACTCAACTTACATGCTCAAACTAAATTCTCAAATAGAGAAATACATGAAGTTGTGCTGGTTTTTTCTTTCAAAAAGGGAAAAAGCCCCCCGCAAAATGACTCATCTACGTAACGACTTTTCCGAGGAAGAGATATTGCATACATCTGAAGCTGCCTTCTGAGAAGGTGACTCTGAGTAAAGGGATGGGTGTTGTGTGCTTTCTTGCAACAGAAACATAACCATCTGTCAGAAGTATAATTTTGACAAATGTCATACAGGGTTTGGTAGCTTGATAGGGGAGGTGTTTTCATTTGCTTTCATACTCCCCACCTTAAGCAAAAAAGGATGATTGAACAGAGCACTTGTGAAAGGCGAATGTTTAGTTATATGTGTTCTTTCAGGTCAGCTTGATTTTTCAAGTACTCTCTAAAGAGAGCCCAAGCGACTCTTGAAACAATTGTGTAATGACCTCTTGACCATACAGTGGTCTCTTGCTGCCTTGGACTTTCACAGTTGAACTGGACCGGCAGCTCTCAGTTCCCCTGAGCATTGTGCTCTTGGCTAGTCGCTAAGGCCAGGCACCCAAGTTTACATGAGGAGTTGAAGGCAGAGGGAAAGGTTTGGTGGCTGCTGCAGTGCAAGATGGAGGATCCCTGCCTCAGCGTCTCTTATTTTAGGGCTTCTAATTTCTGTCAGCTCAGGCTATCAAACAGCTTCAGTACTTTACTTGGCTCACTTTAATTTGGAAGGGAAAAAGCTTTCACTTCCAGTTTGTTGAAGCAATGAGCCCAGTACAGGCTGAATTAGTGGCATGGCGCTCAAGTGGTTAACAGTCCTGTTTTTCTGTCCACATGAGGAAACGGCTGTTCCTCTAAGGCTATTGCTCTGTGCAACAGGCTGCTGTTCTTCCTGGCTTTCTGCATCTAGTGGTGACTTCCTCCTTTCAGATACAGTGGAGTTTTATCTGTAGCATTCTTAGTAACTGGAAGAACAAGCAAGAGGGGCAGTCAGGAGATCTGCTGGTATGAGCTAGCCTCAGAAAACTGAAGGTGAGCATGCCTTCCCTCACCAGTTCCCACCAGAACAAACAGAGGTTCCTTCTAGAGGAGAAATAGGTATCTGGGTCACTCAGCTCTGAGTTCTCACACACAAGGTTGTCCTGCAAAGAAGCTTAAAGCATGTAAAATGCAATGCAGAAATGTTAACACCGCTTTGTTGGACTTGGTTTGTATCCTGATGATAGGGTTAATAACTGAAGAACTCTGGGGCTTGTGTTCTGCTTGTTGCATTTGGGTTTCATAACATGCTTTATAGTCCTTAAAATACAGTTCTTTAACCACATATACAAGCACGAATAATATGTATGTGAACTATGCACTTATTTTCTAGTCCTACTGTTTGGTCAGGGGTGAAAGGTCAGAGTTCCAGACGATGGTACAAGTTTGGCTTTAAATGATGCTTTGAAAGACTTCTCTGTGTGTCTGTGGCTATTTGGAGGCATTTCAGCATGAGGTAAAGAATACTGGCTTTTAATTACAGAAGGGACAAAATTGAAAAGGAAAAGAGTTTCCAAAAGCTGTATAACACAAGGCAGGTTATTTGGAAAATGTATTTTAGAGTTGTTTTACTCAGGTGGTGGCAGGGGCTGTCTGAGCCTTCAGGACTCTGGATCTGTACATGGTGACCCAGAGAGCTGGAACCAGTTTCCAATCCTGTGCACTTAGGTCTCCATCTCCCATGTAGTAAGAAATTATTATCCCCGGTTCTGTTCCATGTTCTCACATTTGTTTCCCAAACCTTTCGGGTTTGCTGCAATGACAGGGCCCAAGCCCCATTGTGGGCAGTGCGAAGAAATGTGTTGCTTAGTGCACTTCAGATCACAGTTGCAGTTTAGCCGGATTAACTCTGTCCTGGCTGCAGTCCCATTCTCTACAAACACCGATGGGAACTGATGGTTGAATTCAGAGCCCTTAAAGGAGAGTACACTGTGGTTTACAGGAAAGATGGGGAAGAGACTCTGAAACCACCCTCTTAACAGAACAGTGAAGCTAATAAGCATCTGTTTGGGTGGACTTCATATGATACTGATGTCTTTAGGAGCAAGACTTTGGGCTTAGTGAGCCAGGAATTTCATTTTGGTTCTGTGGACCATTGGGTTCTCTTCGCAGATACCGATCAGATCTTACATCCCTTGATACCAGTCTATGCTTCTGCCACCTCTTCCCTGGGAATGCTGTCAACCCTTTGAGACAGATGTTTCTTCTGTTGTGATTGAGCCTTCATTTTCTTCTAAAGTACTAAGCGGCCTTAGAAAACAACGTAATTTACTTGATGGAAAAAGAGTGTGGATCCAACACTTAGTGGCATTCTGGTATTACTTTTCTATGTCTACCTAAGAGAGAAAACAAGCGGCTTTGTTTGGAGGTAGAGTGCTCTCATACTAATTTTCTGAGACTGGTATTAAGAGATGTACGGGACATTTGGTGTTGTATGGTGGATGATCAGTATCTGCTGCACCAGGTGCTATAGAAGGCAAAACAGTAATTAGGCAGAAAACAGCTCTGAGATTGCTGCAGCTGTGCTACAACACTATCAGACATCCATTGTTCTCTAGCATCTGACAAGCCAAGAGCACTTTAGCGGGTACTACAAAATGGCCTTTCTCTTCACTGCTTCTAATAATAACAGAAGTGCAGGACCTTAATGACTTAGAGACACGTGTAAAGTGTGAGCACACCTTTCAAGCCACGCTTCATGAGGATCTTGCCTCTGCTTGCAGTCAAGGTAGGGACTGTGGTTAGGTCAGCATCAATTCAAAGTGGGAAGGAAGGCGACAGGCAGCTTGTACTTGTTCTTTTGGTCCCTGGGTAAGCTGGATTTGTAAGTTATTGAAGAGAGAGGGGAAGGAGGTAAGAAACGAAAACAGCTCTAACCAGCTGGAACTAGATCTCTCCTAGCTGGACAGTTACAATTTGTCAAACAGAAACAATGCTTAACTGTTTGCCTTGCAAGTAAACATGACCAGAACAAAGCCTCAGCTCTGTGTGTGTGTGCTTGTGAACCTCCTTGCACTTATTTTACTGGCCGTCCACGTGCTGGTCAGTGTGTGGCTTATATCTTTAATCAAAGACAAAAGGAGAGGGATGGGTAGGCAGCGACAGGCAAACATAACCCTTCCATGCACTGGGAGAACTGTGGTTTGTCTGTGTCAGCCATATTCTATGCCTCTGGTGAGTCTGAAAGATTTCTGTATGTAGTTCCACCTGTTAGCAAAACTGGAGTTGGTAAGCAAGTTCAGATGAACCAGGATCAGCTACAATTATGCCATGGAGCTCTACAAACAGAATAGCTGCCCTAGTGAGGCTTATGAGCAAAGTTCATTTGATTGCTAGCCTGGTCATTAGAACTGCATGGTGAGAGAAAGTGCGATTCACAGCTTGGTGTTACCTGTGCACCTTTATTCTACATGCACTGCAGCGCTGTTCAGCTGCCCGCTACACCACCTACCATGACGGGGAGCTACTGTGTTGCCTGAGTATTCTGAAATTGCTCTTCCATTTTGTACAAGGGAGGGTTTAAACCATTTGTATTAGCTGGTAAGGCACAGAGCTGGGGCTGCTGATAGAGAGTCTACTCCTCTGCTTCGTTGCTCTTGGCTCACACCACAGCTGCTCTGTTCTGATTGTGAAAGCTGGAAACAGCGAGGTGATGCTTTATTTTCCAATGTTGTTTTCGACTGTGGTGTCTCAAAACAGTAATAAGAGGTAACTCATCTGTCATTGCTCCTAGTGACGGGAGAGATGAATGAGGGCAACCTGTCCCACAGTGCCGGAGTGAACTGAAATCAGAACAGTGAAGTTTTGGTGAACTGAAATAGACTTAGTCTAATTAGCCCTTCCACTTAATCGTAAGTATTTTCTTTGTGTCAGTTTGTCCAGGGGCAGGAAGAGGCGGGGAAGAGTTGATGTGTGCCTAGAAGCATCTGGAATATTATGGCATGAAGGAGGGAAAAGAGGTGGTCAGGGAGTGGTGAAGTGCAGGATGGGCAACAGGAATACTGGAAGGAGAAGTAGTCTTGGCAGTGATGGAGACTGGAGACTCCATTTAGTTTCCCTGAAGGCAGTGCAGAATTTCTCATTCAGGGGAAGACAAGATGACCTGATGCTTCAATCTGGAGACAACACTGAGAATAACATGTAAAGGCATTGCCCTGTAAAGGCATTGCCAGTGCATGGACAGGCTGTGTGATTAAGTCCCTGTGAACAGAGCACTAAAATCCTCACTCCTTTTCTGTCTGCTTTCCAAGAGCCTTGAGGAAGCCGAAGCACTATGTTTCTAGTTATGCCTTAGCTATACTGTTCCCTTAAAGCTTTTCAGTGCTGAGGTCCCTGCTACCACAGTGGTCTCCTCCTCAGCTGCCACCTCTCAGTTTGTTCTGACCACAGAAGACAATGCCAAATGGCAGCATAAACTGATCCTTGGTTTGCAGTACTTGGCAAACCAACCCTGGAACGGATTAGCCTTTAACTTCACTTATCTGCTTAACAGCCCATCTCTCTGAAGTAAGAGAATTGGGAAGGGGATGCTGTGTTGTTTTGCAGTGAATCTACATCCAAAAGGTTTCCTTTAGGGGTATCAGGAAAGTACTTCATGAAGGCTGAAGAATGAATGGTTGATTTTCTGAATTTCTGCATGGGATTAAGCTCGCCAATATCCAAAAGCAAATAAGGTTTTTGAAGACTTGTATGATGAAACAAAAGCCTGGGAGCATTTAAATAGCCAAGGGTATGTTTTAATGGGTTATAAAATGTTCCCAGCACAACTAAGGCTAACATATCTTGTGTGTGCTCCATATCTTAGACTTCAGGAGATGAGCACTGGCTCATGCAGCCAACAAGGAGTCTTTGATCCAGCTGACACAGATCCTTCTCAGTGTGCTTCACTAACTTCCCCTTATGTGAGCCCTATCCTTTAAGGCACTTGCATCCCTTTTCCAGCCTGTGTGTTGCAAGTCTGGAGCTGTGCAGGTTGGGAATTTTGCTTGGTTGATCATTGTAGAAAGAGCAAAAAGCTTTTGAAAACTCCAAAATTAAAAGAGGTAATTGTCAGAACTGAGAAATGGGGCACTGCCAGGCTCCTGTCAATGAGGAGAGCGAGAGCAGGACATGGGAGGAGGGGGACAGGGAGGGAAAATACAATGGCTGTCAGTGGCGAGCCTTTGTGCGGAGCAAGGCTGTCTCCTGGCAACATGTGGCAATTGGTGGACAGAACGAAAGGACTCTGAATGAGGCGCCAAGGTCCATTTTGAGTGTTTTGGAGAAGTTTTGCTGTTCACTTACTGCAGACCTGCTTAGTTTATTAATAATGCTTCCTTTAGATGTAATCCTTGCTGCTACACAAGCATTGACAAGAAGTATATGCAGGGCACAGATCTGCCTGCAGACAAGTTGGGCAGCACTTTTACTTGGACCTGGTCCTTGGCTGTGACATTATTTTGCCAAGCGTTTGGTTGCCAGGATAACTTTTCAGCATGAAATCATAACCTGAGCACAGTAGGAGGCGAAAAGCCTTTTCAGGTCTAGCTCTTGTTCTCCCTGTTGATCACATAACTGGTTGTGCGAGTGCGGTTGGCTGGATGTTTGATGGCTTGTCAAGAACAGCCCAGATGAAAACTCAGCAGAAGGGAAATAGCAGTTCACTTCAGAAATAGGTACAGAAGTGAATGGGAGAACTGAAAGGATGGCTAGAAAACCTGTGACCTCTTTTAGCCAGGCAGAATATCATATTATTCCTATTGTATAAAGGTAACTGAGCATGTGACAATACAATTTCAAGCTTTGAAGAGCAGGCTGCTTAAAAAAAGTAGGTTAAACCAGTCAATGGAATCAGAACAATGCTCATGAAAACGCACTTGGTTAACAGGAAGGCTGTGCTTTGCAGAGAAGAGATGGGGCCCGAGTTTGCACTCCCAACTACTCTTCTTTAGAACTGTTTTGCAACAGAAAGTTTTTTGCCCATTGCTTTAACGGAACTGCATACCCACAGCTTAGAAATTATCAAATGCCCCAAAACACAAGTCAAAACATAGAAAAGGAGTTTTAGACAAGTTTTGTCAGGAGAAACAATTTGACTGGTCCTGTCTAAGCCTTAGGATTGCCATCTGGGGTGTCAGACATCACCGGGGAGCACTGTATAAAAAGTCTCTATTTTTTAAATACTTCATATCTGACCTTTTTTTTTGGTGAGTGTGGGTTGGAATTTCACAAGTGAATAGAAAACTTCTCATTGCCTCCCTCTGGCACCACAGCATTGGTACAAAGAGCATCCCAACAATATAATTCTATTAGGTGTTTTATTTCACTGTAGAAACTCCTGTTGTTACTCAAATATGACTTGCACTGTTTTTTACCTGCAGTGTGGGGTGAAAGCAAGAGCAACTCTGCTTGTTATTTTTCTGTTTACTGTGATGTTGTTCAGTAATGAGCAATATGATCTCTGTGTCAATCTGCCCTAGATTTTACCTGATTTTCCACTTGAATTACTTTGCTAAAACTGTATTTGGGACTAAAGTCAGTGGTGGGTAAGGCCAGTGCAAGAATAAGAGCAACAGCTGTCCCAGCATTCAAGAGGCTTGCTGCTTGGTTGCAAAGGAGATGAGCTCTGGGTAGCTGAGGCAGGTTGCAGTCAGCTGATGGTGTTCATTTTCAGCTTACAGACTGTCTCATACACCTGACTTCCAGTATACCGTATGCTGTCATTTCAACCTGCTCAAAGAGTGGGTACAAAGCACTCGGGCTGCTTTGGGCTCCTCTTGTGCTACAGTAAAGCCAAATGCCTTTCACTGGCATCTAGTCACGGTGGGACACAACAGGAGAATCCAGCCCTTGTGGTGCAGGGAATAACGATCTTTTCTTTTGCTCCCTTGTCTGGAATGTCAACTTAAGAGAATGAGTGGGGAAAAAAAAAGGACAAAAAAAAGGACTGACAAATATGTAGGACAGAAGAGTTGAGCGAGCACATGTCAGATGTTACCACTCTGATCCAGATAAATGTTCCTGTCTTTGCGCAGGTACAAATAACCATACAAAGAATAAGACACATGAGTAGGGGACAAATCTGTTAAATACAGATACCCATGGAAGCCTAGTATTTAAGGTCAAATCTAAAGTGACAACTGTTGAACCTGGCCTGCTGCCTTGGGTCACTGAATTCATGCCAAGTTTACAATGAATACTGTACTTGCCCTCACTCTCTAATTCTGTTCAAGAATATGCTAGCAACTGCTGCATTGAAATACTGAACTCTACTGCAGGCAACAAGTGAAAGGGAGTCCAACACTGCATCTTTTCTAAATGGTACCTTTTATTTCAAGTATCGGTAAATGAAAGGGCATCATTTGCCCCTAACATGGAAATAATCAAGAGCTATGCCAAATGCAAGATCCTCTGCAGGACATCATTCACACACTAGCAGATGACACTGGGGGAGCTGTTTTTTAAGTAAAAACACCGTGGCAGTTTACAGGAGTTCTGGCTGTGAACCAAGACCCGTTGTACTGGCTGCTATACCAACACAGAACAAAGACAGAGTTTTGAGTGTCCAAATTCTGTTTGTTTATAAGCTAAAAATACCTATTCAAAGGTTTCAAAGATGCTGCCACTAAAAATGCATGTTCTTAAAGAAAGTACTAATTATGTCGTGCTTGTTGACTGTAAAGGCTCATGTTGGGAAGCGAGTGCGTACCACCCACACTGTGCTGCAGCAGTGGGTGTGGTAGCTCGTGTAGTAGGGCGCAGAGGTTGTCACTTCTTGCTTGTTAGATGCTCTCACCTACTGGCAGTGTCCCAGACCGCTGCCAACCATGGTGTGCTCCAGAAAGACAGCTTGTCA
>VWYH01003070.1:41225-84687 GCA_013399365.1 Pampusana beccarii | reverse complement strand
GTTGTTTGTTGGGTTTTTTTTCTCCTGAGAATGTGCTCCACTACAAAGTTTTCATTTTGTGTTTAAGCTACATTCAATCTAGAAACATAATGGTGCCCAAGCTAGAAAGCCATTTCTATAGCAGAAGTAAGCTCTCAAGAACCCTTAGTATCAGCAGAAACCAGTAATCACTGCTCTGCAGAAGGACACAGCCCAAATATGTTTCTGTACTGAGTATGGCTGGGATGGAATTAACTTTCTTCATAATAGCTGGTACGATGCTATTTTGGATTTCTGGCTAAAACTGTACTGACAATGCACCAATGTTTTGGCTGTTGCTAAACAGGTTCAAACAGCATCAAGATTTTCTCCTTTTTCTCCCCCACTCTGTTCCCTTCAGTGAGCAAATGAGTAGGGCTGGGACAGGCAAGAGATGGAGTGGTCAGGAGGGGACACTACCAGAACAGCTGACCCAAACTGGCCAAAGGGATATTTCACACCATACAATGCCATGATCAGCAATAAAACCTAAGGCAAAGGAAAAAGAAGTGGATGGTGGTTTTCTGTTGTTGTGGGGTTTTTTGGTTTGGTTCTGGGTTTTTATAGGATAGAGGGGGCGACAGGATGGAGCGGTTCTTGTCTTCCCCCTTTTCCACCTCACCTATTAAACTGTCTTTATTTCAATCCATGAGTTTTCTTGCTTGATCTTCCTATTTTCTTCCCTCATCCCACTGAGACCAGTGGAAGGAGGGAATGAGCAGCTGTGTGGGTACTTAGCTGTTGGCAGGAGTTAACCTACAACACTTCCAGAAAAAAGTTTGCCTAACAGTTCACAGTAACAGCATTTACTATAATATTGAAAGCCAGTTTCCTTAAAAGCATGCCTCATCAGTGAAAAAGTATCTTCTGTAGCTCTAAAAAGCTCCAGTAGTCTAAGCATAAATGCTTTCTCTCACAAAACAAAACACAGAGCCCTTCTGCTAAGAACGAAGAATTTGTAAAGTTCTCCTGTGCTGTCCAACACAGTCCCTTGGTTTTCAGGGATGATATGATGTGGTAGTGTTCAGAAACATGCATGCTTCATTTGAATAGCAGTCTTCTGCCTCTGCTACTCTAATTTAAAGACAACTCCATAATCTCACTGCTTTAAGTGTGATAACTTTCTCCTAACTTACAGTTAACATAGTCACTGATAGTTCATCCCCACTTGATTTTCTCTTTTACTTCCCTTGTGTTCACAAGCTAATACACAGAAAGCAGCGAGTCTTCACTTCGCTGGACTGAAGTTGTACTCCTATTTCATATTACAAGCTCTCCAACATCTCATTTGTTCTCTGTTCCAGTCCGGTCTGAATTTAGACCTGTATACACAGTACTGCAAAAACAGCTCCAAAGATCTCGCCCCAATGGCAGCATATGCACTGCACTGTATTTTATGATACAAAATGCAAATCAAAAGGAAATTTTTAAAAAGTTGCAGTGCTGCAAATTACAGCAGCACTCTGTAACTTCCTTTTTAACCTTAACTGCATTGCCACAGACCACACTGTTTTTTCAGTTGCTTAAGCAAAAACAGCATTCAAGAAATTTCAAGTGGCTTCATTCCTGTGGTATTGGTCCACTGCTGCCACTGGAACATCATACAAAAATTTTGGATCCAGGCAGATCATCCAACATTTTAAGAAGTTTTAAAAAAGGTAAGAATGGTTGCCCATTGCCAACAGGGAATGACCTTATTTCTTTGTACCTCAGAAGTATAATTTAACAGGTAAATCCTGACTATGTATGTAAAATACCCATAACATTCTAACATCACTGATTCCCAGTCTAGACTTCAGCATCACTAGAACTTCACTACATCCTAAATATTTTAAAGCCATTAGATCAGCATAACTATACTGGCTGTTTGCAAAGGGCCCTAAACAATTACTGGTTTTTAAGTCCAGAAGATCAGGGATCATGGTTACAAATAATAATCATTGCCTCCTTGCCCCACTCCTCCAAATAAATTATCAGGAAAGAGCTCTAGCAGGCTATAGTCTTAGTTAATCACACTCAAACAATCCTCTACAGCAAAAGTAAAATTAGTACCTACTCCAGCAAACTCCCCATCGAGCGTTTGAAAGTGCACATAATGAAGACGGTGGAAGGATGCTTCTCACAGGGTAATCAATACAAGTGTTGTTGGTGTAACACCAAAGGCACTGTGCAAAAGAAAAAAAAAAATATTCAAAACTGTTTACAGTTTAGTGCTCCTCTCCAAAGACAATTGTTGAGTACAGTACTGTATGGATATATTGGAAGTGCTTTTAGTATGAAACCCACAGAAGTCCTGATACATTTCTAAGTTAAGTCTAAACTGAATTTTGTACTTAAAGGTAATAAATATTTACACTAGCCTGAAAATATTTAGGAACATAGAGGTACTCTGTGTACTAGAGGATAAGACTGCTTTGGGTTTAGAATTACTGAAATTAACAAGAAATACAAAACCTCCCTCTTTAATCAAATAGATGTATGCAAGCAACCGTCCCCACCTTTCTTTCAAAAACGACAGCTATATTTATTGACCATATAATTTCATGTAGCTGTTAGCTCCTTTTTTTTTTCCATGAATAGCTTGCCTAAAATCTATTTTCCACAAGAATTCAGATTCTGTACATTTGTTATTAGGACAAAGATAAGAATGACAATAATACATAGCTGATGAGAAGTGTGTTGGTAGATTACTCAGAAGTTAAAAATGAGACTTTGGAAAGTTCTCCAGAACGCAAATTCTCCATGCACACAGATTTTAAAATGTAGTCCTATTTATTGACTAGTATTTCTGGCACACATTTTCTCTTACACACTGTCATATGGAGTCAGAAACCTGTCAACTCTCCCAAGATATTATCTATTACCAATAGATATTATCTGGTAACAGATAAAGTTCTTAAATTTTCATACAGCTGGCAACCTTGTAGTAATAGCATTATTGTTTGAAATAAGTAAATTGAATTTCAGGATTCAACAGCTAAACCCCAAATATTTATGTGTTTTTCCTTACAATATGGTACATCAAAAAAATAAGATTAAATGCAACAGCATATCTACAAAATTACCGCTCAGAACTTACTGATAAAAACCACAAAAAACAGGTATTCATCAACTCTAAATATCAACCCAAAAGACCAACCCAACTACAATGACAATAAACAAAATTCAAGCATTTTGAATTATAATTCTGTTGAACTAAAAGAAATCACTACATTTTAGGGTTTGTTTGGAATTGTTTTTATCTATTCACCAAATATTTAATTTTCACTTTTATCTGCTGCTATCCATATTATCATCAGTATGAAGACCCAAATTGCTTTTTTCTACTGAATCAATTAAATAATTTCAGCAATCTTTTGCTTTTGTATTGCTCACACAAATGCCAACAGCTTTGTTATGTAGCTTTTTTTTTAATGTGCAAACTATCTGAATCAAGTCTAAACTCCTCTCTTCAAGGTTAATACTGATGCTATTGAAGCAGTTGCCCTGAATCACCCATCATTCTGCCACCAAAACAAGCCTGGACACTGTCATTGGTTTGAGAGATTCTGAAAATAATGTATCTATAACTCTGTTAATGTCTTCAGTGCGCAAACACAATAAAGGATTTCTTTCTCTCACAAGGCGAACCCATAGCTCTCAAGTTAATAAACATTGTGCTCATTTATTTACAACAGCACCTATCTGAAGTGGCAGCCACACTAGCTTTAAGTGCTGAATGTTTAATCTTTAATGATCCATATTTTCCACTTCTTTGTACTTTTGAAGATTAAAAGTTCTCTATACAATGCCATGCTTATTACAACAAATATACAGGTCTGATAACACACAATAACCTTATCAATACAAGGCAATTAGTTTTTCCATTAAAAGCAAAAAAAAAAAATACATAAACCAAGCAACAAACGGTAAATTCAAATATTTCTCAATTTCCCCTACTGAAAAAGTTTTGCACTAACTGAAATATTTCTTTGTAGTGACATCTGAAGTTAGAATTCAAGACAATCTCTCACTTTGAGTGTTTCTTCTACTCTGCAGGGACAGACACCTTCTCTATACTTATCACAACCCTTACTGTGCAGCTAAAAAGACTTTGAGTAAGGGCAGAGAAACAAATTGTATTGTTTTAAATGTCTGCCTTATGGCAATCTCATTGGAAATCTAAACACTATGCAAGCAGAACAGCAATCTAGCCTGGCAGTCTCAAGCACATACAACCTGATGCTGTCAGTGGAGAGGTGACAGGTCTGAACATCTATTATACAAAGTACTGACCCAGTCTGCCTCAGTTAAAAGCATTGTTTGGTGCAAATCCAGAGAAAGGCACTTCTAGTTTATTCACATGAATTTCCCAGTTCTCCTATTCAGTATAAGAGAAATAAAAGGCATTTTCAACACATAAGATTCAGTTTACCCAGCCCCTTGTATAAGATGGAAATTTAACTCAGTGTTGCTTGCAAAATGAGGATGAGTCTAAACCAGCAGCAACACCAACTGTGCTGTGGAAGCACTGAGCACACGCTGAAACTGGAACCCTGGATTTCAGCCTGTTCATCCTCCTCAAACAAAGCAGGGAAATACCCCCAGTGACCAGATCATGGAGCAACCCTGGCAAAGGAAAAGCACATAGGCATCTGTGTGACAGAGGGGAAGTAGCACATCATTGACTCCACCATTTAAACAAGAACAGGGACTCTCTCTTATTAAGGGTAGTTTGACTAGATTCATCATTAAAAACAAAATCAAACCCCTACCAAACAGCCAAACCAACCCTGTCAATCTGACTTAATATTAAAAACAAACAAACAAACAAACAAACAAACAAACAATTCTCAGTTAAAAAGGATGTTAAAAATCTTACCGAAACATTTTTTAGACATTCTTCACAGGACCTCTGGGAAAACTCTGAACATGCTAGAAGAAAACACAAAACACAGATTATATACTTATTTTTACTCAGTAATGTCAAGCATTTAACACAATATTTAGCCATTTCTTTATTATACTTCTACACAAAAGAAACAATTTTGATTGAAACAATTAAAGTTCATTATTTCCACGTCAAGAGAATTGTAGCAAACAGATAAAAAAACAGTTAAGTTTTACCTCTGAAACAGGAAAACAATTTAAGCTCACCTGTAACTTCAACTTGCTTTCTCTAAGGACAACATAGGAGATACAACCCAAGAGCTTCTCTCTGTTTCTGCTGAAGTTCTAAAACATTTACACTTCTATTTAAAGAACATTTCAAGTTTTGCAGCTTTGGAAGCCTAGCAAAGGCTGACCCTTGCCTAGGGTTGGTCCCCCTTCCATAGATAGGAACCTTTTTTCTGGGGAAAAGAAGTCGGAAAAAAAATAAAGCTCTCCAAATAATGTGATTTTAAATTACAATTAAAAAAATACTTGAAAATCCAAGTGATGCACAAGGAGTTAATTCATATTTTCTTTGGATTTTAAAAAATACCTTCTATCCTAACTAAATAGTTACTAGTGTTCATACTCCCAGAGGATTCTAGCCAAAGGCTATTACTTTCATTTAGAAGTACTGAATGCTTGCTATCTTAAGGCCAGTATTTTTTTTTATCCACAACACCAACATAATTCGTTGCCCACAGGACCATGTACATGCCGTAGTCTTAACCTAGATGAACTACTTGACAGAGGAGGTGGAGTTTCCTCTCCTGGTGTGGACCTGGATTTTCTTCCAATAATTGAAATTCCCATTATAATTTTTAATACTGTTTAATGAAACTAACTTGTGATTATTTCCACATACATCATACAAATATGAGGGGAAAATATCTCCAATCAGGAATCCTATTCTACTTTTAATGAATAACAGTGCATTAGTCATAAGCAGTTATCTATTTGAGCTACATTCTTGGCATGTTTTGGGATAACTACATATTTTAAAATTTTCTTTTCATAATTCAATATTATAGCTTTCTGGTACTAATTCTAACACTAAATGTGTTCTAGGCAAGCTCAGGAAGTGTGGGTTGGATGAGTGCACAGTGAGATGGATCAAGAACTGGCTGGACAGCAGAGCTCAGAGGGTTGTGACCATCAGTGCAGGGTCTAACTGGAGGCCTGTAGTTACTGGGGTTCCTCAGGGGCCAGTACTAGGTCCAGTGTTGTTCAACCTATTCATCAATGACCTCGATGAAAGGACCAAATGTACTCTGGGCAAGTTTGTTGATGATACCAAAATGACAAAGGGTTGACATACAAGAAGGCCATGCTACCATTCAGCATGACCTGGACAGGCCGGACACTTGGGCAGAGGCAAACGTCATGAAGTTCAACAAGGGCTAGTGTAGGGTCCTGCACCTGGGGAGGACTAACCCCACGAACCAGTACAGGTTAGGGGTTGACCAGCTCAAAAGCAGCTCTGCAGAGAAGGACCTGGGAGTTCTGGTCAACAACAGGTTGACCATAAACCAGCAATGTGCCCTTGTTGCCAAGAAAGCCAATGGTATCCNGAGTCTGTTCAGCCTAGAGAACAGAAGGCTGAGATGGGATCTTACTTATGCTTATAAATATCTTAAGGGTGGGTGTCAAGAGGATGGGACCAGACTCTTTTCAGTGGTGCCCAATGATAGGGTGAGGGACAACAGGCATAGACTGAAGCACAGGAGGTTCCATCTGAATAAAAGGAGAAACTTTTTACTTTGAGGGTGTCAGAGCACTGGAACAGGCTGCTCAGAGAGGTTATGGAGTCTCCTTCTCTGGAGACATTAAAAACCCACCTGGGTACATTCCTGTGTGATCTGCTCTGGGTGAACCTGCTTTAGCAGGTGGGTTGGACTAGATGAGCTCCAGAGGTCACTTCCAACACCAACCATTCTGTGATTCAAGTGCCAGTGTATTTAGCTTTAATTAATATATCTGTTTAGAAAAAGCACATACTAGTCTAACCAGTACAAACTAACATTGGTACCGGTACCAATTAACCGAGAAGCAGCCTAAGCATTAAGGCCCATTTACCAATTAATGGAAAAAATGTGAAAAGAAAATGCAGAAGTAGTTCTCATCTTAAGCTCCAAAGCTTTCAAATCAGATTATTCTACATGGAATATCATCATGCTCTTTTAGAAAAATACTTCATTACCTTTTCAGTCAATTTAAGATCTAAAACACCTAAGCAAACCAGGTTTCTGAACATGAATTAGCAAGGTACTGTCAGAAGCACGCAAGTACATCAAGGACTTCTGTGGTTTCTGTTATATTTTCAGGAACTGAACCATCTACAGCAACATGAAGAAACGTAACGTTCCTTAGATTCTTATAGAAGGAGGTAACCTCACAAGCTTTCCACATTATCTTTAACTGCCTTCCTGCTGACATAACAGAGAACCTATATTGCCATTTAACCAAAAGACTGGGGCTTAAATTCTATTAAAAAAATAGACTTCTACCATTTATGCTTATGCTAAATAACAGTATAGAAGAGTCTTAACGAAAAATACTTCAAAATACATAATCACAACACACATCTCAAAAATCAAAACATCTTTATGCACTGCTGTTACAAAAGATAACATTAACATAAGTTATTGAAAAATCTATTTTTTTTTTCCATTCTGATTTATGTATTTCTCCGGGTCATGTAACTTACAAAGACACATAAATTTCCCACCAGTATGGTGTTCTCCACAAGAGCAAAGGGATAGAACAAAACCCTTCTCAGAAAAAGAAAAAAATGCAACATACCCCATCCATCCACAACACATAATCAAGTTGATAATCTTCCTCTAATATTTCAAGTGAGTAGTGTATTATCTTTATCATTAGAAAAAAAAAAATGTAAGCCGTAGCACCACTACCAATGTCTACAGTATCTATCAAACACAATAATTTCTTCTATATTGGCATATAACATCAGCATTAGTCATCTAATGGATAATGAAATTAAAAAATCATTTTTACATACCAAGCCTGGTTTACTAAGCAGTGGAAGCATTACTTCAGTAAGCGGTGTAATTCTTACCAAAATAGTTTTGCGTACTACCTAGTAAAAAATGAGCTGTAGCAAGACTCTATTCTCACCAAAAAAAGCTATCACTGTTTATCCAATACTTTTTTTTTTTTTTAATTACTAGAATTCTGTCCACACAGAGAGGAATTGCACCAAGTTAATGATACACAGATTATCTGTATGACCTCACTTTCTAGTAGACATACTCATGGACCAGAGTAAAAATGCACAAATACATAACAGTGGCTGTTCCTCCACAAAATACAGGTAAAACAGAACAGCACAGGGTGGGGGGGCGGCATGTGGAACACCTTTTACTATTCCACTGAAAAAAAAAAAAAGTGCAACTGACTGCTCAGACAGTCAGAAACCATTCAACACCTACACTAAGCTTATTCATAGCTAGTTTATTTTAATGTGTTCTCTGTGCTCATTCTCAGGATAACACTGTTCTTCAACAGTTGCTCCCTCCTACCGGTATAAGAGTACTTTCACCAAGTGCTCTTATTCCCCCTCAATCTTCCTTCTGCTCCAGCAATTAAAGCCATACTTCTCTAGGTATTTCCTGAAACAAGAAACAATACAACCTTTGTAGCCCTGCTTTATGCCAGTCCAACTCACTTGAACTCACATGCTGAACTTGCAGAGTATTTAAACACGATGGTATACAAGGTCCCACTGTCTTGCAGAACTACCAGAAAACTGCAATCTACCTCTTCAGAAGAGCATCACTTCAGTAACTGATATGCATCGGATAGTCAACAAGTCTACCTCTCTACTTTTTTTTCCGACTATTTCAATTTAAGGTTAAAATTATAAAATTAGTCATACAGCATATCAATTTTTTATTTTTCACTTTAAGCTTATTACTAATATTTATTCCTTCAAATTCACCCACATGTTTCTAGACAATATCATGATCATTCTCCACATCAACAACCAACTTCGTGTCATGAGCAAACTCCTAAACTCACATAACAATAATAGTATGTGAAAAGTTCTCTCCTAGGGAATCCATAAGCAACTCCACTTGCAATTCAGCCCAGTTTCGAGCTCAAAGCACACCCTTTCATTTCACCTATGTTTCTCAGGACTTCTAGAAAGACACTGATTAACTTGCAGTTATTAGCAGGTCTACCTTTGTTCCTTCCTCTGAGAAACACCGTCAGTTCCCTTTCTCATCTACCTCAAGTTAGTTATCTCAAAGTTAGGTACTTTTTTTTTGAGTATAAACCCTGCCATAAAAGAAATAAAATACCTCAAACTAGACTCTAAAAATACATGCCAATGTCTACTTTGCAGTCCCTAATTTAGCGCAAACTAACCTGGCGTGTACCTTTTCCATCACACGTACTAGTGGCAAACAAATTCGTGGACAAGGTCCACCGACTGTTTTCCAAAAGCAGCTTTGAGATAAACAATTCCAGAAGAACCAGGATGGCAAGAGCATCTCCACCAGCTTCTCCTTCCAAGCCGCACTCCCCACCACCAGCCAGGGCAGAGCAAACCCAGGCGAGCGCCATCTCCTTGCAGCTGACCCTCCCGATCACCCCACGGCCCCGGGGGGGCGGCCGCCCTCCCGCCACAGGGGCCACGCAGAGCCCCGCGCTCCGCCAGCTCTCCACTCCCGGGCGCCACTCGGCACCTGGAAGCCTCGAGGCGAGCTGGGGCCTGTGCCCGTCCCTCCCGCAGCCCCGTTCAGGGGCGAGCGCGGCCCCGCAGACAGAAACATCCGGGCAGGCCCCACAGCCCGCGCCCACGGGCGAGCCCCTCCAGCACGGCGGAAGGGAACGGCTACGCGCTGCCCCGCGGCTCCTTACCCTGTGCCGGTGCTGGCGGAGCGGTGGCGGTGAGCTGAGCCAGCCCCGTGCCGGCGCAGCCCCACAGCAGCGCCAGGCCGCGCACCCACAGCGGCCACAGCGGCCGCGGCGCCGCCATCGCCAGCCGGGGCAGAGCGGGCTCGGGTACAGGCCGCGCGCGCAACAGGAACCTGCCGCGCGCAGGCGCCAACGGCGCAGGGCGGGAAGGCGGGGACGCGGGTCTGTGGGCCGGGGCCTCGGGCTGCAGGCGCTGGGAGCGGTTGTGTCGCTGTCCGGGGGCTCCCGGTCCTGGCGTTGTCCGGGTTGGTGTCCCTTTGGCGCACCTGTGCGAGCGGCCGCCCTGCGGTCCGGAGTCAGTCAGTCGTTGGTAGGCTCAGGTGTGTGATACAGCAAGAGGGCTATTTCCCCTCCCTCGAGGCCTAGTGTGCTTTTGATTTGACCCTCTTTTTTTCCTTCCTTTACTGTGCAGACTCTTCCTGTCCTTGTGAGGGCTGGGAGGTGGTGAGGGCCTCTTGCCCTGTCTCCTGCTTGCTGGTTTTAGTCAGTGAGGTTGGACAGCAGGCTGCCCAAGCCAACAAAGATGTTCCCAAGTCAGAGCTGGCCAGAGAAGGGAATGAAGAGATCATAGAATCATAGAATGTCCTGAGTTGGAAGGGACTCGCAAAGATCATGGAGTCCACCTCCTGTCCCTGCATATGACAACCCCACAGTTCACACCATGTGTCTGAGGTTGTCGTCCAGTCTCTTCTTGAACACTGTCAGGCCTGGGGCTGTGACACCTCCCTGGGGAGCCTGTTCCAGTGCTCCAGCACCCTCTGGGTGAAGAACCTTTTCCTAATGTTCAGCCTAAACCTCCCCTGGCACATCTTCCTGCCATTCCCTTGGGTTCTGTCATTAGTCACTAAAGAGAAGAGTTCGGCACCTACTCCTCCTCCTCCCCTTGTGAGGAAGCTGTAGATCGCGATGAAGTCTCCCCTCAGTCTCCTCCAGGCTGAACAAACAAGTGACTTTAGCTAGTCCTCATATGGCTTTCTCTCCAAACCCTTCACCAGCTTCGTAGCCCTGGAGACAGATGTGAAAATTTGCAATGACTTCATTTGAAAAGATATATGAGTTGATGGTTTTCCACAGTGCCTCACCTCTTAGGACTTTACAGAAGCACATGGTGTTCTTTAAAGGGCCCAGGGGCACACAGAACACCCAGGCAGGGCTGTAAGGGATGACACAGGAATGAAAGAAACAGACCCCAAACCCTCTGACATGACAGGGTAAGGATACGGGAAACTTTGGGCATCTCCACAGCCCTAGACAACTGTGGTTGGGCACCGAATCAAGTCCTTAATGGCCAATGAAGTGAGATATCTTGCCATGTTTTGACAGCCAATGTTGCTTTAATTAAATAAATTAGCTGTACTTTGTGATTGTCTCTGCAATTGTGTTCAGGAATGGCAAGTTTTATACTGGGCAATGAATGGTCAAAGTACTGGTGTAGGTTTTTATAGTGCTGAATGACACTGCTGCAGGTAGGAAGCAAACACTCCAAGTGTGGCACTGTTGTAGTCCGCCCTGACTCCAGTTACTTGTGACCTTCCTTTGCAAACACAGCAGCATTCAGACCACTTTTATTAGTCTTGTGTAATGATATCATTGTTATTATTGAAAGTACTGCAATTGACTCGTGGGCATAGAGACACCAGATCTTAGCTGTTTGAGATGTTTTCACAAATGCAGTTGAGCCTTGATAAGCAATAAGGTGAGTGCTCTTCTCAGTGCTTGACCTTGCTATCCCATCTAATTTCAGACACCTGATTCACCTTACTGCAGAGATTAATCTCCTTAAAATCCTACAGAGTAAGAGGTGAGTAGCTCCAGGAAACAGTTCAGAGGGAATTAGGATAGCTGCTGGTAACTCCAGTAACTTAGGCCAGTATGTAAAACTAAAGGGAACAAACCTGAGTCATGTTGCTTGGTTCTAAGGCTGTTGGCCTTCAAAGCTGACAGAGTGCTGTACTGCACCAGGGTGGCTGTGTGAGAGACTGGGCAGTTTCAGCAGGGGCTGATTGGAAGGTGCCTTAAATGAAGTTTCAACCTGTGCATTTAAAAGTTATTTACATTTCATTTTGCCAATATTATCTTTGGATTTTTGCCAGCAGTGGTAGAGTCCCTGCCTCTCAGTCTTCAATGAGAGTGAGAAAAATAAAGCCAAAATGTGGCTATATGGGCCATATGGAAACCAAGATGTTTTTAGTTGAGCTTAATGTAGGACAAGACTGACTCATTACTTCAGCCTTCTTCAGCTGGCTGAATCATAGAATGGTTGTGGTCGGAAGAGAACTTTAAAGGTCATCTAGTCCAACCCCTTGCAATGAGCAGGGAAATCTGAAGACCAGCTTTTGCAATGTGTTCAGGTCTATAAACCTTTGTTCTCTGAAACACTTTTCTTGTTGTCCTGTTCTTGAGTCACTTGGAACATGCTCTTGGAGTAGTAGTGACATATAGATAAGTGACAAAGACTAGCAAAGGTAAGAAACAGTTTACACAGAGAGTAATAATTCAATAGACTATTGCTAAGGAGGCATATGACAGAGATGTGTAAAGTCATGGGTGGCACAGAAAAAGTGAACACCAAATGACTGTCTTTTCTAATACAAGACCTGGAGCTCATTGAACACAATTACCAAGTAGAAGACTGAAACCAAAATTACTTAGAAGAAAGTAAAGTGCTTAAAGTATAGCTAGGTTGTGAAACTCTCTGTCTTCAGATATTAAGGACACTAAAAGTTTAGATTAGTCTGAAAAGATGGGATCTATTTTTCATGGGTATGTCTCCTAACCATTATTAAATATCAAGATACCACCTCTGTTTCAGGAAGTCCCTGAACCACAGTGCCAGAAGCTGTGTGCAATTGCCAAGGAAGATGCATTGTATGGTTGCCTTATTCTGACATTCTTCCTCAGGTCTCTGTTGATGACTGCCATTTTAGGCGAGATTCTGAGCTATAAGTGCCCTTGAATGACTTTATATGGCTGTTCTCATTAATTTTCTTTTTCTCAAAAGCTTGTGTTGTATTCCACATTATTTTGATTACTCATGTTTGAGGCAGAGAGAAAGTCTTCTAGCTAATTTTTAATATCTTAGGTTTGGATGGTTCTATGTGTTCAGTGAAGAATGACTTTGCATAAACCAGCTGAAATTCCAAGCCAGAGTTTGTGATTTTTCCTTGAGTTACTTCTAGTATGGTTATTCTAAAGGAAGTATCTTTTAGCTGGAGCAAATGGTTATGGAGCGGGGGAGGTGGAAAGAATTTGCTGAGAGCTCTTCAGAATTATGGTGACATACATCTTCTCTGATCTAGCTTTGTTATTCCTTTGGGGGACAAAAACGTTAATGTAATTTATGAACAGCTACGTAATTCTCTCACAATAGCCGTACCTATGGTACTGAATCACTTTTTTCTTGATTGGGTAACCACTCCCTCAGCAGACATAAATTTCCAGGAAATGGAGTGTGGAAGACAGGAAAAAAGTGTGATCTACCAAGAAACTGGATTGGTAATAAGCAGTATGTATTAAGATTACAAACAAAAATTCAGAACTTAAACAGATTTTGCTTTTTTCTATCATTGTTCCATATTCATTTCAAATGATAGCAAGGATTTTTCTGTGAGCTCTGTAGATTCTGCCTGGGGTTTTGAACAGTTTCTGCTCATGCATTTTCAGCAGCAGCTCTGGCCAGGGTCCCTTCTCCTCATCTCTGCTCCAGCTCCTCCCTTGTGATAGAACAGCTGAATGAGCCATTCACTGGGTAGCTGAAAAAAGAAAGGGTTTGGCTGACAGGGTCTTGTGTTTTTAGTTGGTTTATTTTTCATTATTACCAGTGCTAGCAATCTCAAAGGTGACATATGAGTTACAAAGTCTGTGTGTGTTTAGTTGATTGCCTTAATGACAGTATTACTTCATCACTGTGAATGAGTTTACCCAGCTTGCCTGATTACAACATGCGTAAATAATTCAGCTGATAAATCATGTAAGTGATTAGAATGTTACATCTTTTTTCTTTGTTGTGCAAGGCTTATGGACATAGGCCCTGGTAAAAGGCATTTTACCGCAGCAACATGTTGTTCAAAAACGTTGGTTTAGTTTGTGCCTGGATGGAGCATGGATGTATCCTCAGGTTGCAATTTGATGTGTACTTTGATCAGTGTTCCCACAAAAAGCAGCTTGTGCTTCTGTCTCCCTGAATGGTTGTTCTTGTGTCCAACACACACTATGGCATACGAACAAAAACATTTCTGCCATCCTGTACTGAACTGATGCAGCTGGAATGTTGTCTTTCAGCTATACCAGTGATACTCTGTCTGGGTCACTGAACACAAATTCCTGTGCTGGCACAGCAGAGGATGATTGTGAGGACACAACTAATATCCCAGGGAAGAAGGACCTCTTTTTTTTTTTTTTTGTCTGTTGCAAGACCAGCATAATTACATGTTGGCTTCATATGAAGGCTTTGTTAAAGTCGTGCAAGAGGGTACACGTGAGGTCTAGCATTTTGTTAAAGTGGGATACTAAGTGTGATTAAATACCTGCAGAGAGCAGATCTGCTGAATAAGAATATGTACCCTTATATAGTCATCACTAAGAATCTATTCAGTTTTTAATAAATTGGCTCTTACAGCTATCTTCTTAAAATTCAAAGTATTAATAATGCCCTTTTATAGAGGAAAGGTGCAGCCACAAGTTCAAGCTATTTCTCAAGGTCAAATAAAGAAAATTAGATGTTCCAGGTCAATATCCACCTTCTGTCTTATAATAACCACCCTTCCATAAATAATCTTCACTGAAACAGAACTCCTAATAATTAGAAGTGGTAAGTATCATAAACAAGTTAGCTCCAGTCCTGCAAATACACAGAGAGCAGATATCAGCAGGGATTAGAACAATGCAGTATAGAAGCGAAGTGATATACTTTATTCAAGGCTTTGCAATTTTGTTTTAAATAAAATGGCTCAATTTCATCTTTCAGGCAAACCCTGAGATTAAACCAGAGATTAAATTGGCTGTTAAGTGGTCTTAATAAATTCAGGCATGATCAGCTGAATACTACCGGGACAGTTAAAGCAAGTCAGTCTTCTCAATTGATGTGGACCCTTGCTGTCATGGAAATAAGATTTGCGTGCACAGTGACTTTTGGCCTGCAAAAGGTGAGCCTCGGGGAATATACAGGATCTGTTCAGTATCTCTGCTAAAGGTGGTAGTAAGTAGCAGCTGATTTTCTTTGTTCCTCATTGCACAATACTCAGGTGATGACACACAATATCTAGGGAGCAAACATACTGTTCAAACACTATCTACATAATTACTCAATTATCTTGTGGCTATACTGAGAGATAAAAATGTTAGTCTCATCAAAAAAGCCATAAAGTGGAAAGTTTTGCCTTCTGAGTGACAGCTCACGTTACATGTGAGTTTTTTTGGAAGCGGAACAGTTGCAAATAGCACTGCCGTGTGCACTGTTCTGCAGAATGGGTAATCGTACTGAATCACAGTCTAATTGAATTTTAGTCTGTTGTTAGATTTACTGTGATACTACTGTAACCAAAATGACAAGCCAAGTGCTTCAAGACTCATATCTCAGTAAAATCTGGTAATGCATAAACAGCTGCTAACATTTAGTCCTCTCTAATATTTCAAGCAAGAGAGAGCAATGAATTTTCTAATACAACATGTACTGATCACTGTTATCAGGGCTAAATAATTCATTTTGAAAGTCATTGGACTTATCTAGACAGAGACTAATTATTAAATGCAGCTTTTCTTGGATGGAAGGACTGGTTTGTTTTTTGGCTGAGCAGTGTTGCCAAAAAGTGGACACAGTGTTTGTACAAAAAAAAAAATCCCAGCTGGCCCCTGATCCTGTACAACTACTCCAGCACATGCATTATCCATTGCTATAGATTATTTTAAACGGAAGTATCTTATTGCATTAACTAAATACAAAAAACTTGTCCTGTGTGACTGTTTCTGCATCTACAAGAACAGTTTCTACAGACTATTTGCCAGCATCCTATCTGCATGCAATCTTGTCAGTTCTGCAGCAGGAACCACCTCTGGAAGGGCCAGATTTCTCCACCCAGGATGTTAAATGACAAGTTCAGGCATCAAAATTTGTCTTGGCACAGCAGGAGCTGCCTGGGAGGAATCCTCAGGGCTGTCTGAAATCCCCACCTGAAGATCTCCCACAAGAATTAGTCAAAGCCTTAGTTGTGGAGGTGCTGAGGAGCTGGGTCTGTCACCTTGTCCTTTTTCAGTTGAGTGTCTCTTCTCTGTAGGGATGATCTGAGGAGCTCCTGGACCACCCAGGGAATTAATGAGTTAAGGGCACTGAGTGTGCGCGCGGGGGCAGCCCTAACACCCAGCTGTACCGCAATTTTAGCTAAAGGACAGCCTGACTTTCATCCGTATGTCTCACACAAGGCTTAAATTCCACAGCTCTTGCCATAGCACCTCTGTAATTGAAAACTGCTGAACAGCACTCATCCAGCTGTGAAATCAGATAGGCAACTCGTGATTTCCTGTGGGCTGCCTTCTGTCTTGTGGTTTAACTGGGCATAAGCTGTCCCTGGGAACACGCCTGTATTGCCACACAGATCACACTGGTTTGCTTTCTGCTGTTTAAAATTGCTGTCACCCTCTAGAGAAATCTGTTTTCCAACATTCTGCTTTTTTTCTTCCCCCAGAAGAAATTAATGTAATGAGACTTAATTGCATATTTTGTATTTATCATGGGCTTTGCCTTACTAGATCTGCTCAGTTATAACTGGGGCAAGAGAGACATTGTAGAGCTGCAGTTAATTTGGGCTGGGTAAGCAGGAGTCACAAAATGGAGCAGCCCAACAAAGGGTCCAGTTGCATTCCAGCAATGAATAACTCCGCTTGATTTAAGCTATTGGCTTAAGAAACTGACAGAAAACATCTCTTTGCTGTTATTTCCCAGGCCTTATCTAACTTCTGAAAGATTGCTTTTGTTAAAACTGATAAAGATCAGCTAACAATTTAATGCCAAAGTATGGGAGAAGTGTTTACCCACACAGCTGCTCTTATTGAGTCCATTTTCTAAACTGTGAGGGGATCAGATTTTCTCTCGGCATTTCACAATCTGTATCACATGAGTTAACACACTGTTTCAGTTGGACACTGGATCTTTTTCTTGATACTGTGCATTCCCTGGCTTGTCAGCACTTCAGCTTTTCTTGCCCCTGCTGCAGACTCGGTCTTGGTTCAGGATGCTGTATAGCTTAGAGAAGACTCTAGTACTGATGTCTCACATATCTCTGTTCTGACTATTTTCAATGTACAGTGCTAATTTAATTTGCTCCTTGAATCAACAGAAGTAATGCAAGCATCCTAATACTAAAACGTCTTGCTGTAGCTTTCATCTCTTTCTACCCATAGCCTTTATTCAGGCTAATTAAGAAGAAATTGTATCTGTATCTGGTTATTTTCCAGCAGTTTTGTGCAATACCAGTTCTACACCATCACAGAAAAGGAATCCCTTCTATTATTTTTTCATATGCAACATAACATTCCCATATTTAAAAACAGGAATGCATCATTCCAGCACACATCCCAGAGTTAGTTAATCTGGAATCTTGACAGTAGCAATTACTTATATCGTGTTCCTTTGAAGAAGTTAAGATACAGAGAAGTTAGTGTTGATTACCATGTTACTAAGCTTCACACTGTAGGCTGACTTGTATTATCCAAAGCAGAGAACTACTGTTTCAGCAAGTAATAGCATTACAAGTATTCCTGGGGACACAGCATCTTGCCCAAATCTCCTTGCTTGTGGTATGGATGCACGATGTTGAGAATTCGTGAGTTCACAAATGTCTGCTTTTACACACAGGACATTTTCAGAACAACTCTGATCAAATCATTGTTTTGATGTACAGACCATTTCTTTCTAAACAGTGTGTGACAGATTTGTTTACTGCTGGATCATATACCAAATGGGGATTTTCAATTTAAACCTGATGGCCAAATTTCTGGTGTTTTCCTCTATGCTTGTGCCAACAGAAAAGGAAGTTGTGCCTTCTGCTACATTCTCCCTTCTTGTGTTCAGAGTTATGCACTTATCCAGCAAGAGACACAAAATGCATGGTGATTGGACAGTGAGAATATTTTCAGGAAATATAATAATCATTTCAAGCCATACGGGAAAGTTTAAGAGCTCAAGAAAACACATAAATAGCTTTCAGCCATTAGGAACTTGTGTTTATTCCTGTTAGGAGAAAGATATGACAGCTGGGCACAGAAATAAACCAAAGAAAATATGGGAAATTGCCACAGTAGAGGATTATCAATAACGAAATGAAATGCAAAACTTTGTAAAAATAGCTCTGAGGAAAAAAAAATAAAATTCCAGGGCCAATCTAGGAAGCATGATCAATTTTAGTTTGCTGATTTACAATAGCATTCAAGCAAGTGCAGCTGTAGGCTGTGTTATTTGTGATAGACCACACAGAAGCTTCTACAGACCCTCATTCCTTTGGGAGTGCGGTTGCCCATGAAACAAAGGCAGTTATAACGCATAGCAAGGGTCTTAGAACAAAAGGACAGTTTTCTAGGGACAGAAACTGTCAAAGGCAACATTTTTTCCTCAAGAAACAGTAGCTTGCTTAGCTGACTTGAGTGTCAAACTCACAAGCTGCAGGGCTTTTTGTACTTCAGTATGCATACACAAGTAGCTCAGAGGCATATTTCATCAAATTATGTTGTTTTCATGTTATCTGTCTAGTAAGACCTTTTAGAGTTCTTTCCCCGTGTTTTAAACCCAAAATTCTGTGTGATGTGTTTGAATCTTACTGTGAGTACTGAAATCTAGTCCAAGCAAATTCTCTTCTGCCCAGTGTTCAAGATCTCGTACAGGAGCTCTAAACAGATTAGTGCCAAGAGCCTGAGAGAATTACAGCTCTCAGATGACTTCTCAAGTGAGGCACACAGGCATCAGCAGCCAAGCTTAGTGGTTCTCAAGGTTCTCATAACTCCTTGGCTCATTAAGTTGCAGCCCCATGGTATCTGACAGTGCACATGCAAACTAACTGGAACTGATGTGCCATAATGAACGATGAACTCTGTAACCCAGTAACAGCTGACAAAAGAACTGCTGAAAGCCCCACCGGCACCTCCGTATTTGCAAAGCCACCACGCCAGAAACCTCCCATGTTGTGGATGCCGCTGTGCCACCAAGCTCACAGAGCCAGTCCTGAGGCTGAGCCTCCCAGTCACTTGCAAGGGAAATGTTCTCAGCTCTGCAGTTGTAGAGGAAAAAGGAATCCTAGAACTTCTTAGGACTAGCTTACAATAAAAGTAAATGGCAATTATAAATAACAGTCAATCTTTCAGAAGGTGGCAGAAGGGTTACTTTGGGTTTTTTTGGACTTGTTTTGTTTAAAGCAGGAGTCCTATACAATTAGGGAGTTAAAATGCAGTATACCCAACATTTTAAGCCTGTTAAAGCACCTGAAATTGGCAAGTCTGATCAACACCAAAACAGGTAAAGTCTTTCATATTCTAGCACTTACTGTTTTCCACAAAATTAATCAAAATAAACTGCATCTCTATGAGAAGGTTTTATTAAAAATACATATCTTGTGTTGCACATAAAAAGAACCATTGTAATTAAACACAACTTAAGAAGTTGGACAGGAATTGCTTGAAAAAAAAAATACAGATTCCTGTAACCCCAGAGCATCCAACCTTAACTGCACGAGCCACAAATTAAAATCTCCCTGTGTTGAAGACCCAGAGCACCACCCCGCACACAGTGAAGGGCCGAGGCAGGAGCAGCTGGTCAGAGGCAGAGGTGGCAACCGCTCCACAGCGGCTGCACCCCAGGAGATACACGCAGGACACACATGATCTTCTCCCCAAATCCAGAGAGGCCTGTCCCTCCCCAGCCCTGCCGCTGGGCACCACGGTGACCTTAGCAAGAGAAACATGCTGGAGTGGCACTCAGCCCAAGTGTCACGGGTTGGCCACCTCTCCTGTAAAGAAGGAGAAATACAGTGCAGCACTTCCAGTTAATTTCACTTAGGATCAGCAGAAACTCACATTAACAGCACTGTTGAAAGAAACCCAGCTGTGCTTTGGTGATGCAATATGACACAGTCTTTTCGATAAAGATTATCTTAACTGAAACTTACACTGGCATCCACTAACTTTTGGATGCCCATTTTTCATAACTCAGATCCATTTCAGACTTGTGAAAAGACACAATTTTAAAAGCAACAAGTTATCAGATTAGGCAGCAGCAAATACTGATTGAAAGTCTAGTGCATAAAAATCAAAGTCAGGATACAAAAGAGCTGCCAGAGACATCTGCTATTTAAAGTATACAGAACAAAACACTGGCTGCATTTGATTTCTGTAGAAAACATCAGTTTGCCAGGCTGCCTTTCTTGCTCTGGAGATGTTGAAGATTCAGCTCCTTTTAAAGTCATTGAGAGATGTATTCATCACCCCTTCAAAATTATCAAAATGCTTTGTAAATACAGGCTCAACAAGCATACCAGACACTGACTATAAACCAACATTTACTGGCCAACTCATAACTTAAGCAAGGCACAGAGAAACAAAGACACTGGGAGTGATGGGGAAGCAAGCTGACATGAAATTACAAACCAGCGGTGCCTTTGCTTTGACCTGACAAAGCATCTGAGGACATGGGCAGCTGAAACAGCAACTGTGTCTAAGGCTGGACAACCAGAGTAACTGTAAAGCGACATTCAATTTTTAAGAAAGAAAAGCAGGCTTGCTTGTAATTATTCATGTTCTAATCCCATACAAGTCATTGTTTGATTAAAACAAAAGAGATACTTCATCTAACATCACACCTTGTAAACCGAAAAAGGTATTAATTCATGTAACTTTGGAGACTCATCTCCTTAAGTATTCTTTATCATCTACAGCGTTCATTCCTTAACACTGCAATTTAATCAAGCACTCCGCCTGAAAGGCCTGTCATTTTACTGACTATGCTGGGAATTTATGACAGAGATCAGCTTCCTCACTCAGTTCCCTGAAGTCCAAGGCCTGCCAGTAAAGACAAAATGATGTCTCTTACAATCTGCGCAATAACAGCATATTAACAGAACAAGATTTGCCCAGCACAGCATTTGTTCTATTTCTAATGCATGGAGAAGGAAACCAACTGATTTTCTGGACCTCAGATGAATCTGCAGAACTGGAATTAAAGAACTCTATTTGATTTTTTTTAGCAAAGCAATTTTGTTCTGGGATTAATGAAATACAAAGCTCCAGAATGCCACCAATCAAAATTAACTTTCCTTACTGGAATGACATCCTAAACACAAGATCTCAATTTGCCAAAAATTTGAGCAAATCAAATAATTGCCTTAATTATAACACTGTTCAACTCCCTGTCATTAAACTTCCAAGTAATTTCAAAGCCCACATTGAAAAGCTTTGATTCTCAGGGCTGAGTTGCTCTGCATTTTAGAAGGAAAAAAAAGATTCAAAGACATCCCAGGTTGGGAATTTATAAGCCCTTCTCATCCCTGTCAAGCTACAAGGGGAAGCTCACAAATTATTCAAAACTTTACCTTACAGGAAATAGGAATGGAAAACTTTTTCCTGTTGTGGGGAGGCAGCATAAGAAATAACTGGATTTTAAAATGGCTCAACTTAAAAGGTGTTGAAGAACAAGGCTGAAAAGTTTAACTCTTAATCAGTAATTAAATAAGCTACAGCATGAAAGTCCAACGACCATAAAGATCAACTCTGAAAAATACACAAGCTCACTGTTACTTGTATATATATTTTTAAAAAGTATCTAGATTTAAAAATCTCTCCCCAGGGTTATAATCCCCTTCCTAGAGAGATGTTGTTCTAGCTTGTGTACAGTGTTCCAAAAGAATCTTTCATAACCTTCAGAATTCATGGTTTTCTTAATCCATTTTGCAGTGAGTAACGTTTCTCACTGAACTGAATAACACTTTAAAGCCTACTTTAAAATCCATCTTTAAGATGGCCTTCAAATACAATATTCAAGCTTCTAAACAGAATTTTAAAATACAAGTGGGTTTTGTTTTAATTAATAAAAAAGATCTGGTGAATTTGCTAACTTATTAAAAAAGGCTAGAAACAAAATCCACTAAAAAGTTTCTAGCCTCCAGTAATTCACAAAGTGCTACTACAGTACAGAAGAACATTATTAGTTAAATCAGTTTTATCTCTTCTGATAGCTACTTTGAAAATAAAAGGTAATTTGACACTAATTCAATTACACAAGTTCATAAGCAGGTAGCTTTTTGTGTGTGCAGTGGTAAACAAAGACCAGTGCTACAGAACTGAATTAGTCTGCCAAATACCCTTTTCAGACATCACATCTTAAAATGTGTGTCTAGATGAACAAGAAACTCAGTGAACCTCCTGCACCCAGTTCCACTGCCTGCATTTGCGTAACACCTGTGTAGCTCCTACAACAGGATCAGAATCTAACAGCAGCTTATCAAATAGCAACCCACTTTGATCTCACTAAGCAGAGGATGAACGGATACTATTGTTAGTGCACTGTCCCAGCATCAGCAGCAAGTTTGTCTGTAGTGAGCTCAGATTTAAAAAAGAAAAAATAAGTTGGTCAGGAAGTAACACATGAGAACAGCAATGGACTTGCTGAACTCGGGTCTCCATTGCTTTGCACCTTTGGAAACTTGACCTTACAAAGGATTATGCTCAGTGCAAGGCAGCAGAGAGAATCAAGCCTGCAATTTTCACGGTTTGAATGAGCACAACAACTTGGCTTCCAAGACTGCGTCTTACGATGCATGTGTCACAACAGGAATGTCGATTTCTATGCCAGAGTGGCGAGAGCGTGCAGAATATGGCTGAGAGGCATAGCTGTGCATGCTGGGGACGTGGGAATAGAGGGGCTGCCAAAAAGGGGAAGGGAGGCTTTTACATGCGCAGTACCACAGAAACAGGAGAACCGAAGTGAAAAACAGACCGCCAGCACTGGCAATGGCAATAAATACAGAGATGTCAAAGCTAAAGACAGGCTCGTATTTTCTGTTAAGATAATTGTTATAAAAAATGACCCAGATGGATGGAGTGAGACAAATGGCACAGGCAAGCAGGAACAAGAGACCTGCCACAAGATGGCAGCCGGCACTGTTTACAAGGCATTTGGCCAATTTGACGTTTGGCACGGTGGATACAAAGGCTGTGTTACACATGCCAATCAGGCAGAGAAACAGAGCTGAGGCAGCGGTGAACATACTCAGCGGAAGGGCAAACTGAAGAACACGCAAATCCAGCTGATCGACAGCAGTGTACCACTGTGGGTCATATATCACGCAGTCTCTGCTCCCATCAAAGCGAGCACACTTAATCCAGAGTCCAGTGTAAATGGTCACATTCCTCTCATTCTTGTTGTACGTGTACAGTCTCATTTGCCTCCAGTTTGGGAGCAGAACTGCTGCGAGGAGTCCAGCTATGGAGGCTGTTCCGCTGAGGAAGGCCAGTACTGTTGCGGCATGTACATCCCGGCAGCCCATTCTTGCCCACGGAAGTTGTTTCCTGCAACTAAGAAGAAAAATTAAGAATTTAAAAATCAGTAGATGCAAGTATACAGATACAGGACTGACTCCACTTGTGCCGGGTTAATAAACTTGTGTGGTAGCTGGTAGGCAGTAACTCCAGCACCTTCTGTGCTTCACACACTTATGTGGAGGTAACACTTTCAAGTTCGTGCTTTAATGAAACCTCAGATTGTCAGCTGAGTGGTCATAACAATCTGTGAAATAGACTGCTAAATTCACTGTGTGCAAGGTCAAAAAGGAGCGTTTTAACATGTGATCCTACACAGCCTTTCACCTTGTGTCACTGCATGGACTTCAACAGAGTCTGGGTGGAGAAGGTGAATCACCAAGTGCACATGGTGTAAGAAGTTCACCTATACCTCAACCAGCAGCTCCTTCTCTTTAGCCCACACATAATATGAGAGCACATGTTCAGTCCTACCACACTGCTGCGTGAGTACAAGGGAACTGCTTAAAACCACCGTACTAGACTGGACAAGGAACACATATCCAGGCAGTTATACACATCTTCTATAGGCCAAATTGTTGATGAGAGCTGCAACCTAGCAGAGAAGGCTCTGTCAAGTAATCTACTAGTATTTTTTTCCAAAACAATTAACAGTTCTTCCACATTACTTCTGCCTTTCAAAACCAGCTGTCCAAGCACATGAACAACTCCAGAAAGTAGAAGGCTTTTCAGCTTTCATATTTTTCTCTTCAGATGAAGTGTTAAATACTACTGCTTCCTGTTCAATGTAACCACTGTCTGTGCACCTAGTGTAGCCTCTTGCCTGCAGAGATGCAGGGAAACAGCCTCAATGATGCGTCTTAAAAAAAAAAAAATTAAAAAAAGACTCAATTTGAGTAATCCCATCTCTAGGTGCTCAAGATACCTTAAAGAGGCCTAATACATAATAGTCACTGGGTGGTGGGCAAGTTGGTACGTGAGGTTCACCCATATTCCCTAATACAAGAGGACAGAAGAACAAAAAATAGGGTATTTTCTTTTCTTCTACATTATCAAGATACTTTAAATAAGGCTAATACATAATAGTCACTGAGCATCCACCCCAGCATGTACTTGAAGCAGGACACTAAAAATTATAGTACCTAAAAATAAGCAAAAACTTTGACAATTCTGAGAGCCATTAAGTCATAAACTCCTACTTAAATTTTCTCCAAATCATTATTCTGCATTGTGCTGATTTGTCTAAAGTCACAAAACAACTCCTTAGGTACCAGAAGTTCTACCTAATGCATATACAAATAACTGAATCTCAGAAACATTACAGACATGGTTGTAACCAAAGAGAAAAATCAGACCTGATCCCTTATTATCTTTCTACACCTGTAAACATCAAATGCCAAGGGAATTTTTCAGATAAGGAATTTCCATGTATACTGGAAGTAGACTACAAGCATTATCAAGCTACACAGCTAGTCAGTATTTTATTGATTTATAGACAAATAAAGCCAAATTTGTTTTGTAAGAAAGCATTTTTATTTACTTTTTATGCCATCTAACCCTGAAGGACTGCAATTGTATGTGGGTAGCATTTAACTGCTCATCATACTCTTTTAAAGAAGCATTGCTGAAAAGAAATAATAACAACCATAATTCTGCTAAAAATGTACCTTATTCATCAAAAAGATGGCATTATATTTTTGCTAAGAACAGCTGAGCGTGGGCAAGCTGCTGTTCTCATGGCAGTAACCTTTTCAGATAGTGTGTCATTAACAGGATACCTCCAGGTAGGGGGGACCTAAGACTTATTTCCATCATAATTGTTTTAATATTATGCTTAACCTGATCTTCAGTAAGGTCAATGCAACCAACTTTCAAGGAAACAGAACTATGACAGATGAGCTTGAGGGGTAAATCTAATATAGCATCAAATTTTGTTCTCCTTAAGCTTGATAGTTCTGCTCTTCCATAATGGGCTTGTCTTTGCCTGGATAAAACTTGCATGCAGGTAGGGCAGACTCTGAGAGAGGGGCTGCAATAAGCACAAGAGTGACTGTTTTCAGAAACCATTGTTTCTGCAAATTGATTTGCAATAGTAGATGATGAAAATTTGGGCAGAGTTAACGCATGGTGGGCAAGAAGTTATGTGAGGTTCAGCCATATTCTCTAACATAAAAGGACAGAAGAACAAAAACGGGGTGTTTTCCTTCCTTCTATATTATCAAAATATAATTATGGCAAGTACTACACAGCCAGGATTCAGGGCAGCATGCGAAAATTTGTATTTTTCTATTACCTCTTCTGTACCAGTTACAAGGACAGAAGACTTTAGTCCCTAGTTGATCCTACGGTTGTCAGGTGTGTTCAGGCCACCCTGCATAACTTGATTTTGCTGGCCATTCCTGGAAGATGCACCAAGGGTAGGGGTTTTTATTACTGTTGATTTTTTGTAGGTTGTTTAGTTGGTTTGGAGTTGTTTTGGGGTTCTTTTGGTGGTTGCTGTTATTTGTTTTTTGGAGATGTTTTCTGTTGGTTTTCTTCCCCGTTTTTTAAATTAAAACCAAAACAAGTCCTCAGTGCTTCTCTTAGGGTAGGAAGGGAAAGACATTGAAAATAGCTCATTTTCCCATTAGGGGGTACAAAGGAAAATTGAATCAGTAGGTAAGTTATCCATGATCCCCCCATCAGGCAAAAGTCATCCCATCTTGCAAATACTGCAAGCTTTATAGCTGTAATTATAGCTTCCGTTACAAATCCCTGATGAAGACAGTAACAAAATGGATGTTGTCTTAGTTAAGATGGATCCAGTGTACTCACCGGTGGTGTGTTCAAATCAAGAGAAACTTTAGCAACTTTTAGAAGCAGGAAAAAGGTGTTACTGGATCTAGGAAACAGAACAAGGTGAGTCAACATCACACTCATTTCATGCAATTCCAGCAACAGTGTTTACATTGTAATGAAATGAGGAAACTCAGATATGTATCCATCAGGCCTTTCTACAATTTTCTCTTATTTAAAAAAACAAAACTCAAACTACTTTTTTTCTTCCCCCAGAGCACGTTCTCTGTCTACTCATCTCTGTTTTCATGCAACATGTGAGAAGAGTGCAAAAACCTCCCTTTCTTATGGGTGCTCCAAGATACAGAGATGTTCACATCCTGAATTTTATGTTTCTAGCAAAAAAATCCATATAAAGTCATATAAAATTATTATTTCAGATGTTAGGTTTCAGGCTGCACTTGAATAGCAGGGAGGAAGGGGTGCAATAATTTTTTTAATGTCAGAGAACAAAACACTGACTCTGAACTGTTTATAAACTTGTGGTTCTCTATTCCTTCCTGGCTTCTACACAAAGGTTTCAAGGAAAAGGGAGAAAGGCAGGAAGTACTGCTGATGCCTTTTCAGTGGCTGTCCAGCTTCTCCAGAGGAAGAGAAAGGATCCTCTCGTGGATTCTCTTTATAGTCACACCTGGGATCCATACCACAGAGTCCAAGAGCGGCTCTGCAGGTCATACTAGGAAAATCACTTTTCTACTGGACAGTGTCAAGCCTACGAGCGTGTCATCGTGTGACTCTAAGAGCTATAATCTAAAGGCGAGTTTGCTGTACTAACATGTTTGAGGGCATAAGAGCTTATTCGAAACGACCTACAGCAAATCCTGCATCATAACATTTACATCTGTGTAGTCTCCTGGGATGCAACATCAATGTAATTCTTTTATCAAACCATCTAGGCAAGAGAGAGACCTTACAGAACACACTCATACAACCCAAATTTTTCACTAAATGAGAAAGTACATTTTGAAGTCTGTAGTCCTCTAATATGAATGCTATTGCACAGAAAACACAGAAATGCAGACACAGTCAAATGAAGCATCCCGCTGGATTTCTACTGCTATGTTAATCAACCAAAGCTGCTCTGAGTAAATGAGGCAGTCTGGGCAAACTAACTATGTGCGGTTGCAGAGGTCAGCATCAACACATTCAATTGCATTTGGAGGAGAAGTAGAAACTTTTTTTGAGTTTGGATCTAAAAAAAAAAAAAAAAAAGTATTACTGCATAGCTCAGAGCAGCTGCTTTTATTCACTAACATTTCTGAGCAATTTTCAAGCTTTCTGTGCATTTACCAGCAACTAAAGCCAAGATAAACATACAGATTTCCTTCTGCAGGTTCACACCCCTAAATACCAGCCAGAGCTCAGTACCAACCGTAATTAAGTAGAAAATTACTACTGGCAAACAAACCTGTCAGAAAGGGAGCTGTGTCCAGCCCAAGAGTCACTCCCACTAAATGATGAAGACCTGTGGCCACCAGTTGTTGTAATAAACAGATGCTGGGCAGGTATGCAATATTTGACAATATCCAATTCAGAAAAGCCTCAGTTTCTGCAGACACTGAGGTTTTTTTCTCTTCCTTTAGCTGTTTAGTCCATCTGACTTTATTTTGCTGTCTCTAGCAGTGTTGAATAACTAGGGACCTCAGCCACTTCTGAACTAGCTGTCCAAGGGAAGAAAGCACACTTTGGCCAGCGTAGGTGAAACCTTCTCTTGCCTTAGATTCTAGACTTAAGCTTCTTACACCCCAAGCGTTTTACAGCTCTAATACCCAGGGCTCTTATATCTGATCCACAAAAGTTACCAGTCCTAATAACACTTCAGGGACAGATTTTACCACAGCTCCTATTTTAAAGATCTACATTACTGTAATGACACATTCTTGCTAAAGCTGGTAAATCATTAACTGCCTATGAACTAAAAAAATAAAGCAAATTTTAAAAAGGTATTTACTAGAGACACAGCTCAGTGATGAGCAAAGCCAGCTCCGTTCCCTTGCATGGCCTTGAGAAAATCATAGCCTGGGAAGCACCCCTGTTCTCCAGAGCCCTTCAGGAGGGAGGTCACAACAAACACAACTTATCAACAAATGCTTTCTCAAACTACGCACCACAGTATTACCAGTTTAAAAAAGTATTACGAGTTGTAGAGAATTGACCACCAGCAAGAGGAAACCAACACCTGTTATAAGATAACTGGAAGTAACTGATACAGAATCAGTGCCACCAAGTCATTTTTTTTGTTGTTTAAAAAATCAAGCACACGCACAAACACATCCATCCCCGCCGCCCCCAGGTGCCCGGCAGCTGCCGTGCGGGTCCCCGCCGGTACCCACCGCCGGGGCGCGAACTCCCAGCCCAAGCGCACCAGACGGGCCGCGCTGCGCAGCCAGACTTGCCCGGGAGAACCGGGAAGGGCCGCAGAAACCACCCCCCCCTCCCCTCCCGGCCAAACGGCGGCGGGCGGCCCCGCGCACAGCCCCCTCGGCGGCAGCGCGTCGGGCCGGCAGCCCCTCAGCGGCGCCAGGCGGCCGCGGGGCAGCTCCCGCCGGAGCCGCATCCACTCCCACACCAACCGCCCGCTCTCACCGCTCGCTGTCCCGTCAGAGCGCGGGGGCGCACAGAGCAGGCCCCACCGCCGCCGCCTGCTCCCTCGGGGCCCGGGAAGCGCGGGGGGTTGTGGGACTGCAGCCCCGCGCCGCCGCACTGCCCGCAGCGACACCCCGCCCGCACTACAACTCCCAGCATGCCCCGCAAGGCGGAGCTCCGCGCGTGGCTGAGCGCCGGGGCGGGGCCGCAGGGGGAGGCCTGCGCGCCAGGCTGCGTCTGTAGTTACGGGCCGTGGTCCGCGCGCAGCCCCGCGGCTGGAAAAAACGATGCTGTGTAAGACATTCCTCTAATACACCGGTACGGTTAGAGGCGCCGGCACCGTTACTCTCACCAGCACTTCACAGAATCACAGAATGTCAGGGATTGGAAGGGACCTCAAAAGCTCATCCAGTCCAATCCCCGACTGGAGCAGGAACACCCAGATGAGGTTACACAGGAAGGCGTCCAGGCGGGTTTTGAATGTCTGCAGAGAAGGAGACTCCACAACCTCACTGGGCAGCCTGTCCCAGGGCTCTGTCACCCTCACCGTGAAGAAGTTTCTTCTCATATTTAAGTGGAACCTCCTGTGTTCCAGTTTGTACCCATTGCCCCTTNGGGCCCAGAACTGGACACAATATTCCAGATGTGGTCTCACCAGGGCAGAGTAGAGGGGAAGGAGAACCTCTCTCGACCTACTAACCACCCCCCTTCTAATACACCCCAGGATGCCATTGGCCTTCCTGGCCACAAGGGCACAGTGCTGGCTCATGGTCATCCTGCTGTCCACCAGGACCCCCAGGTCCCTTTCCCCTACACTGCTCTCTAACAGGTCGTTTCCCAGCTTACACTGGAACCTGAGGTTGTTCCTGCCCAGATGCAAGACTCTACACTCGCCCTTGTTGTATTTCATCACATTTTTCCCCACCCAATTCTCCAGCCTGTCCAGGTCTCTCTGGATGGCAGCACAGCCTTCTGGTGTGTCAGCCACTCCTCCCAGTTTGGTGTCATCAGCAAACTTGCTGACAGTGCACTCTAGTCCCTCATCCAAGTCATTGATGAATATAATGAACTGGGGTTTGGTCTTACCAAAGCTGTTCACTGGGTACCAGCTCACATTGGGTATCATCAGCCTGGGGGTACTCAGTTTTGCTTCCCCCCCCCACCTCCTTCTTCTTTCCCTCAGGTATCAAACCTGAACCCACAAGTTACCTTGCATTTTCTCCTTGCATTCTCCCCTGTTCTGGGGCATGAGCAGTTGTGTGGGCACTTTGCTGCCAGCCTGGGTCAACTCCACCAGAAGTGCAAAGGAAACTAGTCCTGCAAGCTACAGCTCTCAACTGGCTCCATGTTGCACTTAATCATTATCCATTCAGCACTGAAGCTCATAGAACACTTCATACACAACTAAAATAAAGCCAAGCTGGCTCCTGTTTCAAACTTTTTTTCCCCTCATTTATGTGTGAGATTTAGACCAACGCTCAAGAAGTCCAGCAAAAAAAAAAGTTACTTTTGACTATGAAATAAATGGCATATCAAAAATTGCTGACAGCCCATATTTAGCTTTCACGAAACCATGTTAGTCCCAAACAAAATAAAAATACAGAAAAAAAATCAGAATGAGAACCAATACTAATGACAAAAGAACTGGATTATGAGAAATCATACCTTTCCTCCCAGTGACTGCTTTAACAAAATTTAGAGAAGCAGGGCTGGACAAATATACTTACAAAACAAAACCAGACCAAGTTGAGAAGCCTGTGTCGTATTCCATTTTATTTTGCTTTGCAATCAATTTAATAGTTTAGAAGTAGAAAATACCCTGTACAATAAAGGACTTTTTTTTTTTTTTTAATTAAAATATAAGTGTGCCTAGTCACAATACAAAAACTGGAACACTATTTCCAAAAAGGTATAGCTCTGTTGAAAAGCAGTCATGATTTTCTTCACCAAAAAGTAACATATATTCACAACTCTGTAAGAGGGGAATCCCAAATTAAGTCTGGGAATTTGGAATCAGGATTTATATGACCAAGGGAACTACAGTAAGCACCAGCACGTGTGAAAAAAAACACCCCAACGTTACACACCAGCCTTGCTTTTTCGTGCTCCTACAAGTCACTTCCCTGTGGCCATTTACTTGTGTTTTCCTTTAAATCTTTAAAAATAACTAACCCCTCACAATCTGATGCCTGTCAAAGTAGGAAAACTTGTTCACCTTAGAAGCACTAGACCCTTGAAAACCGCCCCATCAGAAATTTCCCTTGGTGTTTCCGATGCCCGTGGAAGAAGATGCAGAGTGGTTGAACTTGCTCCTTTCCTACCTGTGCAGGTTATATTCTTTCCACTCATCTCATCTGGCAAAAAAAATACTCCAGGGATGACCAGTTGTTAAGCTGTGCTTTGAGCTGCACACACTTTGGTCTTTACTCTGTTGAGTCAGTAGCCAACATAAATAAAAAAACCTGTTATTTTCTCCACTGTGCTACCCAAGTGCCAAAAGAAACTGAGACAACAGAGGGAGCAGAGAACTGGGCAGTGTTGGTGGAGTGAAGAAAAACTGAATGGAAGGTCTGTATAGCAATGGGTTCATGTGCATGCTAAAAATTTTGAAATGTGTTGGATCTAGCCAAGAACACTATCTTCTGTTCATCTGTTGTTCTTCTGAAGTCTGTAAAAGCAGTAGTTTCTTTTTCCGATATTCTTCATTCTCCTGCTCCGCTTCCTCAGCTATGGATTTTCTTATACGTGCTTTTAGTTCCTCAATTCCTTCTCCAGTATATGTAGATATAGGAATTATATCTTTGAATTTAAGTATATTTGCAGGGCTCATTTCTTCCTGTAGTAAGTGTAGGAAGTCTGAAAATCATACTGAAAGAGTTAGTACAATCCCCAAATACTGTATCACTACAAAGCCCACAGAATCCCATTAAATTTAGAAAATAGACTTTAATAAATTACAGTAATAAACATAACTGCAATTAATATAGAAGTATTATTCGCTTAATTAATTTTAAAAAGAATAGCTAAAGTCTCAGAAGACAAGCACTAACATAGCAGTTATACCATATTTACACACTCATGAGAAGATTCTATACCCTTCGTTTAAGATGATTACAGAGAAATCCCAAGTTGTAGGATATGGGAGATGGATGTTTTAACCCTTCATGGTTCTTATACACTCCAGGAAATAGAAAGACACTCACCCCAATGTAATAGAAAGATTGAAGTAAACCTACATGGGCCTGTCCAGAATTTTCATGTGTTTTGGCCAAAGTCACATGATAAATTGCATATATATCAGTGTCTGTAAGGATACCTTCAGTGGAAGTTACTGGTATCCTAGATACCTAGACTGGAAACATACTCTTCCATATCATGGTTTGGAAGGATCTTCTAGCATATCTCTATTTTATTAAAATACTTACCCAACAATAAAACCAGCAGTACAAATGCACATAAACAAAGCTCCAAGTGCAGCAAGCAGTTTTAAAATATATGTTCAAAGAACAGATTTAATACCTCACTTCAGTTTCATCCAACTCCTTTTCAATGCAGAGTTACCACGATGAAATCTTATTACTACTTTTGTCAAAGGTGATTGTTGAAAGTTAATTTACCTTGGGGATTCTGTAGCTGTTTCATAAGTTCATTCAAGTTATCCTTTGCACAGGGTAAATCCATTTTATTAATGGCAAGAAGTGCAGGCTTTGTTAGAAGCTCCTCTTTGTATAGCTCCAATTCCTTAAACGACAAGTATATTTGTCTTAATAAGTACACATAGTTTAACAAGCACTACTTCAATTTTACATCTCTTCTCTTGTTTAATTGCCTAAAGCCTTTCATGCCTAGGCAGCTGTGAAATTGACTCAGGTGCTCAAGGCTAATGTATTAAAGCAATCTAACACAAGAAAATGTTCATCGATTCAGTGATTTTTTGCTCAAACACAGATATTTCAGGTAAACTGGCTGGCCAATTCTGAAACTGCCTCCTTCAAAAAGAATGACAGATTTGTTTTTGTTTTTCTGATATCCACAAACACAAAATCAATTTCAGAAAAAGCTGAGATCTATGAAACATGTAAGAAAATCCTTTGGACACTTTTCTGATTCTTAAGCATTTTAATGGTTAATATCAAGAAATAAAAACACAACCATGAATAAGCTAAAAATAAATAGCAACAGTTGAAATTCAGAAGCAATGGTAAGAGATGGAAACACTGTCTGCAAAACTGAGGCCTGATGTCTCCATTAGTCCATGCAGTAAGGGTATGAAGGCAGGCATTTAACTATACCCATGTATTTCTACTTCCTAAAATACTACCAGATTGGAGAATTCAAAATGATGTGGCTTTTCACATTTACTTGGCTCTAAGACACATCCCATATGCTGCTGAGATTAATGAAGGAGCAGTTATGCCTAACATAGCATAGAGGAGCTTCACCTGGACACTTAAAAATAATGATTTCATCATTTTAGGGAATCCTAAGCTTGTTAACTGGCCTTGTATTATAAATCCAGAAGACATACTAACATTTGAAAGTTCTTGATCAAAACTCAGCCTCTTTCTTCGCTTCACATGTAACTACAACTGTCAATTAGGAAGATGAGAACTTACCTTTGTTAGAAGCAATATCGTTTCAAAGGCTGTTCTGAACTGAGTCTTAGTAGACAGCTGAAAGCCAGAAATATCAACCTGAAAAGGTTACACAAGAACAAGTACGGTATCAAGGTACTTTACTTCGCAGTAAAATGCCCACATACATGCCCTCATTCCTTGGCAAATAACAGAAGGCAACTATTAATATACAATAAAGTAACGCCGTAGACATTGGAAACACAAACTGTTTGATTCTGATACAGTATTTCTCAAAGGGCTGATTTTTAAACCTCTCTCTTAAGGGCATCTTACAGGAAGAAAAAAAAGAAAAAAAAATCACCTCATGCTTTAATTATACTTGCAACACTTCACTGCTCTAAATTAATTGGCAAGTTTTAATGGTAAATTCTATTTAAGGATTTATCATCAGTTGTTTGAGCATTCCATTCTAAAACACTATTACAGCTACATTTATCATAAAACATGCAAATTACAAATTATTTCCTAAATTCCAACTACACTGCAATTAAGACGCATTTTATTTACTGCACTGCCTTTGACTTCAGTAAGCTGTAAATTTTATTTAACTTACAACTAAGAGAAGCTGTTTGGTTCTTTCTACATGTTTGAGAAATTTGTGGCCCATCCCTTTGTTTGCATGTGCACCTTCAATCAGTCCTGGGAGATCAGCTACTGAAATCTAGGAAAACAAAAGTTTCAAACAAACTTATTTCCAACAAGCAAAAATGGTCATCTTAAACTATCGACACATTATCATTTTATATAAAAAAGAAAGCACCCAGACAGAGGAATGTCAGGAATATCCGTTTTGAGACATTCCTTTTACAACTATGGGCATTCCTTGGAATTGCACAGGGGATCAGTTCTCCAGCAGCATGCATTTGCTGTTTCAATACATGTAGAATCTATCAGCAGAAGGAGATTTAAACAAAATTCTACTATTACACAGATATTGTGCTGCCCATGTTCCCCTGTCTATCTATTTATAGCTGTCTGCAAAGTAGAAAATAGAGAGTAATAATACATCAGCAGAGAACTTGCAAAATTTGCCTTATTACCTCAGAATAAAACAGACTGAAATGCAAGAAGATTAGGCCATCACATTTATACAGAATTCAAATTGTCACTGGAAAAGAAAATGAAGTCTCTTGCTTGTGGCTACAGAGGATCATTATTCCAAATGCAAACCCACTTAATATCATTCCCCTGAGCATGAGAAGCTCCAAGAATTTGTCTTCTGCCTTTCAACTGAAATGAGATTTTGATTAATACTTCAGCTTCCAACCAGAGCCCAGCAAAGACTGCCACAATGGACAAGAATCTTGTCATTTTTCTCTGCTGGTTGAGAGAGTTGTACACTGTTGTAAAGGAGAGCTGAGACAGACCGAAAAAGAGCAGAATACTAAAAGCCCCAAGTGTCTACTCAGTAACTCACAGAAAGCTAAGACAGATAGTGAAGCAAAGAAGAGCAAAAGCAGGGTCTTCAAATCTATCAAATACCCATTTAGACAGCAACTGGATTCAATTAAACAATGCCCGAAGCCAGCACATGATAAAATTTCCAGTGTGCTACATATTGCAGAAGGAGACTTTCTGCTATGAGTTACACTCCCACTCACATGTCACACTAACTTTTAACCATTAGCATCTCCTAAATATTTGAAGTTTTGCTCCATAATTTTCCTTCTACAGAGACATGAGATACACCTGGATAAACCACAGACTTGTAACTAGAAACGGGGAGAGAATAACTGGAGTGTTAGAAAAGAAACATCCACATCCTGGTGTGAAGTGTCAGGGTGCTGTAGTGCCAGCATCCCCACCTTCATCCCCAACATTAGCTCTCTTTCAAAAAATATTTTTTTACGTAGCTCACAAACGAACTCATATTCTCTCAAAATGACACTTGGTTCAGATATTCTGGTAGAAAATGTGTGTGCTTCTGCTGGCTTCCATGATCTGGTACTAAGACCTGAACCCAGACACACACCCAGATCCTTTACTTTTTTATCTTTCCCAAGCAGTAATGACAGACAGCACCAGGTAACTTGCATGTACTTTTCTTCTTTAGAATGTACGAATATAAATAAGCAAATTACTACCTATTTCCTTAAAATGTCAACATTCTGCAGTTTAAAAGATTTAATGAGACATTTCCTCTTTGGTGATACAGGACAGTCACCTCAATTATGGCTCTTAATTGCTTACATTGTTTTGTTTTCAGCAGTTGCAATACTGAGAGCTGAAATACTTCCTCTCAAAACTGTTCCCTGTGATCACAATCACTAGTTTCCTTGATTTTAGAAAAGATATAGCTCCTAGATAGCATCCAACACTGTAATACAAAAACCATGGACTGCAAGAAACAGCCAAAAATGAGGGTCATATGACACAAAACAGACTGAAGAAAAGGAAGCCAGGGGTGCATGTAGTTCTCCTGCTGGAGAAAGGTACACCAGGAAGAGCAAGAAAGGTCTTGATTCATGGCTGGTAGCTTTTTTTTAGGCTATAGACAATCCTGTTATTTGTAGCACAGCTTTCTGGGTTAAGTTACTATAAATTAGCAGATAAAACGATTATACAAAAAATTTCCCTTAGATGTGTGCATCCCTACAGGGAATCTGACAAACTACACTTATTTCCTTTAATACACAGTTTTGTTAAAGGTTGTTAAACTAAGGTTTCAAGCAGCACCTACCAAATCCCCCTATGCTTATTGCTTCTGAAAGTGAAAAGAAGATGTTCTGTCTGTTCACACCTGAAAGATGCTTTTCTGGTTAACTCATCTGAAACCCTTTTATGCATTTGCCTTTTATCTTGGAAGTGATGAGTCCAGTACTGCATGTATCATACACTTCACAAACAAAATAAAAGCACATCAAAGAAGATCCAAGCTTGAGGAATCAAAATGTTTGCTGTAACCTTACAGGAACTCAGGGTCCAAAAAGCTATTAGGAAGACTCTCATTTAATGTTGGTTTTCCACTCAGTGGATATTGTAGAAAGGATTCCAGGCACTACACAATTACCTGACAACTTTGTCTGAAGAAGCTGTGTGGAATCAGATTCACAAAAATTCAGGTGGTAGGGCAGTATCTCCATCAGTCCTCCAGAGGTACAGCCTACCACAAAGGGAACTGGACCCAGGTTCCTCACCTCTCAGGTAGGGCACTATCCTGGCTGTTCAGGCAATCCCTATCACTTTGTACTATTTTACTTTTTATTAAAAACAAACAACGCAAAATGCAAGAACCAAACCACGAAAGGAAGTTTGAGCAGCCAACCTGGAAAGCCAGAATGGTAAGTTATGATACTGGGCTATATTCACTAAATTTCCTGTCATTCACTACTGCAGATCTGGAGCTATTGGACAAATCTGACCCCGTATAAAAATCCATTCGGAAAACTACTCATTCCAGACCTCTCTGTATAGCCAACTTGCAGAAAATTTGCCTCTTCAACATAAAAATATTAGTCTCTGAAACAATGATCTTTTTTAAAGTCCTAAACTTAACAAGAGTATAATAGGACACAGCAATCTCAATTCCACACAGGAGCTCTTACCTTTAAGATTATGAAATAGGATTAGAACCAGAGAACAATGACAATGGAAAATGAGAAGCCATTTATTCAAGTGACTTGAAATCAGCTCAATGTCATATTACTGCATTTGGCTATAAAGCTCTCTTATTACTTTACAAAAATAGTTCTGTCTCCACAACTTAATCATTAAGTCCATGTAACTGCATTATATATACATACATTGCAGATACACGTATGAAAAAACATACAAATTTCCTTTTTCTTTCGAAATTACGTTAAGCGATGTAACTAGCCATTATACACAACTTCAACAAACAACCAGAATGAACTTTCATACCAACCTGCTTGTAATCTGCATACATGATCTTTCCTAGTTCAGGCTGTACCGTTGTAACTATAACAAAGAAAAAAACAAGGAGGGGAAGAAAACAAAACAGTTTTTAACATTCTAAAATATGTCAATGTTACCAAACATTCAAATGGTGCAGGACTTTCCACTTCGTATTTAAATTAAACAAATGTTCAGTAGCAGAAAAAAATAAGGCAAATGCAATGTTAAGAATTACTGGAAAATGAATAAAGAAAAAAACAAGAACACTCAAAAAACAATAGTTCACCAAATCTTGGTACTGTGTGCAGTTCTGTTCCCATCATCCCAAAAAGGCAATACAGACAGAGAAGTCTCAGACACAAAAAGGATTATTCAGACTATGGAAAAAGGCTGTAGATAATCAGGAGCAGTGCAAGGTCAGCAAGAATTACTAGTACTTGTACTCTTGCATTTTAATTAAAGCATGATCAGATGGCTAGTGCTATTTTACTGAAAGAAAACTCATAAAAATGGCATTTTTCAGTGGACAGGTTCAAAACTCGCATCTTACTCTGTTGCAAGAACAGGTGGTAGCCATTTCCAAAGCACAAAGATGTTCATGCAAAGAAACTTGATGGTGCATATTCAGTAGACTGAGGATATTGTACACATGGAGAGTCTCAGATGGGCTGAGACTAAATTAAATACTAAATAGACCCTGCCGGTTGAAGCACTATGAGAGTGTACACATGAAAAACTGAGGTGGTTAAAGGAACTGGACATCGAAACACCGAGTTCTCTCTTTTAAGTACTTCTTATAATTAAAATTATGTATAACGTATTTAGCAGGCAACATGTTTATCTCCTGTTCTTTATTATAAACCTGTAAACAAAGTCAAAAAAAAGACTTCTTGCTCTCATGAAATACTACTGTTCTAAAAATAAGAGTATGAACTTACATGCGTAATTTGCAATCTCGGGTTTGGCATGAGAAATCTTGCTTAACAAGGATGATTTTCCTGCATTTGGAAACCTACAAGGAAAGTTGGATTTTATATTGATAAACACAGGTGATTCCTGTATATTTTATTACCAAGTGACAATATATTAGCTTAGTCAAACTCAGTGCTACCATCTAATTTCTGCAGACTCATTTACTCAGACTTTACTCAGACAACAACCAAAAAAACCAACACAAACAAACAAAAAACTCAAAGTCATTATGATTAATCAAACTGGAATAATTTTTCTAAATCCAACAACGCTTCCCAAGGATGCATGGAGGAGAGGTATGTAAATACACTTGTGATAGATTTAAGGGAAATCTTTCAAAGTCACTTGGACAGAAATAGAGCATAGGCATCCGGGTCTACTTGAACTCAGTCTTCACATGCTACAGCTGATTTTGTAAATTACATTTACATTCTAATCACCTGTCATGCAAATACATCTATCAGTGGGATTTACAGTCTTTTGGTATACAAATTGCTAATGAAACGTTCTACCATCTCAGTACCAATTACATCTATGCTATAGTTTAGTTGATATAGAAAAACATATGTAAACACTATGTACAGATATATATATATATATATATGAGGGGAAGAATGAAAGAGAGACATTGTGTATATAGACACACATGCACAGTTTGTGTATGTTTTTAAGGTAATGAAGTTGTACAATGGATCCTGAAATTAGGACTCATCTGCTTTGTTACCAAGTAAACCAAAAAGAATAGCAGTGAAGCCCTAAGAGCTGGTCTGTGCAGACTTGACTGTTGTAAACTTTTTCCTTTCCAGGGGATAGCTATACCTGCATACTGCAACAAAAAGTTCCTTAAGGGATTTGGTAGTTTTTACAAAAAGCTTCTTCACAGAATACATCTACCCATTGAAATGGAAACCTAATTTAAAACTGAAACTATAAAACATGCTTATTTTAAAGATTAATCTGAGCTGTAAAAGACACAATATCCTTGATCCATGTTGAACTTCAAGCTAATGCTGACATCAGAGGAGAGGCTATAGACCTTATTCATAGCACCTACTCCATATGGAAGACCACACAAGCCTAGCATTCCAGTCAAATTCACAGATAGTTGTTCAGCACAATGTTTGAGTGCAACAGTGACCAAAGAAAACTGTGCCTACTGATACCAAAAAGTCGGCAAAAAGACTCCTTAACACTGTTTTGAAAGTGTTAAAAAGCAGGCACCTTTATTGCAGTGCGCTGGATGCTCGCAGGATAGTTCCTCTAAGCAAGCGTATGCATGACTTGCACTTCTTGGTATTCATTACACATACCAACTGCATATTCATTTGTTTCTACTGCTTAGTTCATGCATTAAACATAAACATAACCACACCCTTTGCCAGAAGTCCATCTTTGGTATTCAAGGGTCTTCATTGGGGGTCTCTAGTGGTCTTTGCAGCCCGGTGGCTTTTGCAGCCTGGTGCCCCGCCAGTGTTGGCTTCTGGACCTAATTTCTTGAGCATGCATGTTGTGATTTTGTGCTACTACACAGCAAAAGTCACGTAGCTCTTTCTTCATTTAGTGGAACATGGTGCTTTCCCAGCTTGTAAACCAAGGACATCCCGTTTTGCCTCATGTCCAGCCTCTATAGAGCTATCGTTTCTCTATTAGGTTTCTGTTATATTAGGCCTAATCTTGTCACACTAGGCCTAGAGATTTCTAAAAGAATTTCGTTCCTGTTATCACTATGGGCAACTGAACACTGGTTCCAAGATACAAATGCAGGTGGTACACAGAAAACCATATATTTGAACACATGCAGAATCACGACCTGCTAGCAGGGACAAGTAGTAAGAACATGAGCTAATGAAAAACAAGACTAGTATTACATGGAAGGGCTTTATAAAGGGATTGTATACAGGGCTTGCTTGAAAAATAAAGAGACATAATGACTCTTGTTAAAAAGAGGAAAACCATTGAAGGTAGTTTTAATGCATTCTGATGTTGAAAGGTGCCTTAAAGACATTCTGGAAGGTTACTCTGGTCAGCTCCTCACATGAATATTTTGTTTCCACTGAGGTACAATCTGCTCTTTGAAGTTTAAATTGCAACCTACACTACACATTACAACCTGTACCCAAACCTGATGGGCCTTTCTCAAGTCTGTATGTTTTTTACCTGATCTAATAGCAAACCACTTGCAAATCTACTGAAGTAAAAATGAGAAACACAAAGAGATCAAAGTACAACTACAAACTATCAGAGGCTGATGCATACTCTTAGCAAGAAAATAATACGCTCCCCTAATTAATAATGATTTTAAAAAAATTCATTTTAAAGGGAAAGCCTCAGCCAAAATGCAAGATTAAAGCAACAACGGTGTCATAAAACTCCTATATTTTCACACAGTCTAAAACAAGAAAAAGATTCTCTATCGTGTAATTAATGAAGACTACTTGAAAATTACATAACTTTAGATAAATCTGATACTAACAGAACTATTTTTAACAAGCAAAAAAGAAAACAATGCTATCTTCAAGTTTCCATTCTTTATGATATATAACAATCATACTGTTTCCACCTCAAACGCCTTGTCATTTTACGTTTCCTGTGGTTTTTATTTATAAGGACCACAGGGCAGAAGGAGAGAGGTAGTAGATGCTGAGCAGACCAAGACTGTTACAACTGTAGTTTGTTGAAAGCTTTCTCCAAATAAAGATATATTTATCTGCATTGACATAAAACAGCAACATCAAAAAGCACCACAGCAAAATAAATGCAAGCCCTACTGTTCCAGTTTGTAATTTATTACTTCCTTGCAAAATTCCAAGCTGTTTATTTGGGAGAGCGGGCTAAGTAGCCTTTGAAACTCTCTTTACAACTACCACTGAAAGGGTCTACTTGTGCCAGCACCATAAAGTCAAAGATGCAATATGGATAGCGTCCTTGGCTCTGTTATGCACCTTCTGCTTACTTCATAAATATTAGCTAACAGTATTTTGATAATCACTGCAATTGTTACATTCAATTATATGAATAATTATATACTACCCTGATTCATGAAACCCTTCAACCACAAAAGCATAACCAAAACTTTCAGAACTTTGAAATAATTTTAATAGGTTTAAACTCTACCTGATTTGCAAACTGCAACTAATTTAAGTGGCAATGCAAATGTACAGTAATGCTCATCCTCCAAACTCTCAAATTTCTCTGAAATCTCATTTGAAAACGACTACTTGTTTTCTAATGTCAGTTCTCAAACTACAGTACTTACCCAACTAAGCCAACATCCGCTATAAGTTTCAAATCGAGACGAACAATTCGGCTCTGACCTTTGCAAGGCAAGAAGTTTGTGGCCAAAGAGCCTCCAAGACCTCCGCGAGCTGCTAAGAATCTCTCTCCTGCTGCATTAAGCTCTCCTGAAAATAAATTCACTAGTTAAAAAAAGCACAATCCCCTGCAGTAGTTCAGTTGTGAGTTTCCACTTAAATCTATCTTCCATTAAGAGGTAATTTTCCTTATGCTTTCTTGGAAGACCTGTGCACTCAGGGTCACAGTATTTTTGTTTCTTTGGAAACCAATGAGAGCAAACACACCCCAGTATTTCCCTCTGTCATATAGTCAGTCACTTCAAGAAAAGTGCTAAGGACAGGCAGGCAAAGTATGGCCAAGATGGTAGATCTGAAGTCTCCAATACTTTAGTTAAAGAATGCAGGGAAAAATCTGCATTGATAGAGATACAGCTATAGCAAACTCTTCAGATGTTACATTTTTTTGATGAAGATACAGGTTATAGTATCTCCCTTAGGGTTAGAATGTTAGAATAATTTAAAAAATAAAAATGCAATATTTGAGTATATAGTTTAAGGACACCTTTAGACACTGACATGCCTACATCATAAACAGTTCTTACCATATATCCAATTTTGTTAAACATTCAAATTTGAATAATTTGTGAATTCAGTGTGAACTGTGAACAGTATAAAATGAAAAAACTCTGAGAAACTGCAAAGGAACCATTGAGAGCTGTTTCAAGGGCACTGTATTGAAGATCTTCCTGGTTACTACCAAGTATCACTCTTTTAAAAAAGAGTGAAAAATGGATAAGTATTTTAGATAGCCTGAAATGCTGACACTCAGCAAGGACCTTTACCTTTTAAGCAATGTCATAATTCAGTGAAGTTACAGGGACACTTACCTGAATTTATGGACACATAATCATGTACAGTCACTAACGATCCTGTGGAGGATCAGTATGGCTTCCAGCCTTCAACAGTAGTTTCTGCTGCATATAGCGATACAAACTACTACGACTTTCTGGAGGGGGTCCTTGCTTTTCCAAAAATTTCTACAGTGTATTTTTTGTCAAGTCTTCATCCAAACAAAGGAAAACACACAGGTATTTTGCGACATGCGTAACCTTCAAATATCATAGTGTTAGAAGTGTGCTAGATGGTATCAATAAATATGACAGTATCTACTAGATACATTAAAACAAAACAGAAGTTCTTACCGATTTGCTTGCCATCATCACAAAGAACGGAAATTCCCAGAGGCACATGAACTTCGCAATCTTTTCCTTTTTCACCTTTCAGTGCTTTAACACTGCGAGAAATTAAGCCAGGCTTAGTCATTTAAGCTGACGTTTTGCTTCTGGAAGAGGTACGTAAGAACATTTATCAAACAGACCCTTACCTGCTGTTGGCTCCTGTTTCAGCGATGAATCTCTTCTGAGGATACCTGTCCTTTATGCTCCTCAAGGTAGTTCTCTCTCGGGCGACGAACCAGACATCACCACCTCTGCCTCCTTCCCCGCCTAGCCGAGGATAACCCATTCCACCAGTTCCTCCTCTCACATAGAGCCGTAAATTGTCTATAAAGTTGCCATACTAACAAAACAAGTTTCGTATCAGTATCATGTTCTGCTTATATTTCATTTTGTTAGTCACTACAAACAATGTGGCTAAAACTGCTCAGATACAGCTCTTCTCTGATGGCAACAACGAACGTTCAGAAAACAGTCATGTAACCCTCCGAGACGTTTTCACAAATATTCGACGTTTACCCCCCGGCAGCGACACCTCAGGCCCGCCCGGCCCACAGAGCCTCAGGCAGCGGGACGGGCCGCGGCTCTGCCCCTGCGCCGGGCCGCGGCGCCCACGGACACGCGTGCGGTGCCTGACGGCGCCCTGCCCGGCACCGGCGGGCTG